>JASMMZ010000009.1:11146070-11215177 GCA_038502455.1 Anisogramma anomala | reverse complement strand
TCCCCCCTCCCCCGCCCCGGCCTACGCGGCCCCTGTCTACCCCGTTTTGCCCCGCGGAGCCCAGCTCGGTACGGGCTACATACGGTTCCTCCTCACAGGCGCCGATTTTATAACTTGTTATTATTACTAATCCCAGAATAAGTACGATAGCGGGCACAACCAGCATCCCCAAAACATACAAAACTTATGGAATCAACGGAATTTATGACTCAAAGAGAATTGATAAATAATGTCGAAAAACACGATAAAAACACATGAAGAAGTCCATAACACGGTATAGACGGTCCCGAGAAACAGAAGTAAGTGAAGAATGCAACACACACGGTCTATAAGGACAAAATAAAAGCGCCAAAAGGGTACTAGGCCGAAGACTCCAGGGGTATTTGTAAACAGAGAACTTAATACCTCTCTAATACACTATTATACCATTAGGTGGTACTGGAATTTTACTTGGGTTTTTGTTGTTGTTCCACGCTCCTCAGATTAAGCTACTGTGAAATAATCAACATTCACTTGGTTATGTGTTTTATCATGTATTTGTTGCTAATCTTTTGATTCACCCCTTTCAAACTGTTATATAGGTGATTATAAAGAGTATTTCCAAAGACGCCACTAGTGATATTTTATTGAAAGATCGTCCGGTGTATATTAATTCGATGAAATCAAATGTTAACACGCAGAATATATGACATTACAAATAGAGATGAAGAACAAATTGTTACGATTATGGTTTATATTAATTACATTTTTGTATCTTGAATCCTTACGTATTTATTTTCCGATATGTTGTTGCGTTTAGATACCAATATTTTATATACATTGGTGAATGAAAAACGGACATATAATGATATGAAAAATGCATTGTCATCGACTTCAAATGGACTCTGTAAATCATGAATAAATATATAAAGTTTAATAAAGATGACAAATAGCTGAATTAGTATTGACACTCAGATGTAATCATCCAGACAGCAGTTGGGTAAGGAAACATGCTAAGGGGTGAGCAAAGCCACTCGTAGTCTCAAGCGCAAAATATAGGGCGGGGAATCTTTCAAGTTAGAAAAGATTGATTGAGAACGTGATGTAAGTGGTTTAAAATAAATTAATACGAACGAGTATTTAAATTGAGTTAAGTTTACGACGGGTTGATAACATTGGTCTAACGATTCAGAAAGTGTAATATTGAAAGGGTAAACATATAAGAATATTAATACTCTTCCTTTGGATGAACCAAGAGATAGCCTTTTAATTATCATTATCACCATTTTTAATAGATTGGCAGTTGGAAGTTATTAAGTTTAAAGTTTTAATATTAGGTAACACTTGTACACTTTTGATTTATTTGAGAACATGAATCTTTTACGTTGTTGTCGACAAGTACCGAATGAAATTACTGCATTGTAATCACTTTCATTTAAATTGATACACCTAATATATTATTCCATAACACTTATAATACTATGGCACGTCAAACGCTAACCGCTTTCCATATCGATATTTTGGTGTTTGGTGATTTTCAAATATCTAAGTAGTTTATCTTTTGTTGAATATCAACATTACATTTACCTGTTGGGAAAATAGTTTGAATTTACAAAATGAATGAAGCTATCATTTTGAAGGTTATTCAGAAATCTTTTTGGAGTTTTTTACTCGGGGTCCTGATTACTTTTTGTATCATTACTAGCAATTTACAAGTATATAGTATTCAGAAATGTTTCCTTTATATTTTTATAAACGAAACGTGTGACGTTGACACAAATTTACGCATAAAATATTTTGGGAAAACAAACACGGCGATAATGAAAAATATTTTTAGAAATTGTTGGCAACATTGAAAAACTTACAAAGAATTATTGAAGAATTGCTCTCGTTATTTTGAGAAAAGAATCTCGGTATAAAAATAACTCTTTCAATTACAATAATATTAATCATTCATTGAGAATGCGACTCCATTCAGGTGAATCTCAATTTTCATAGAATGAAAAACCGGCATTCTATAGCTAGTATTGCGAATAATTGAAAATCCGAATATAAAATCGAATGGAGAAAACGAAATATATTAAGCGAATCGATAATATATATTATGATAGTATAAAACATCCTTCATTTTTTTGACTATAGGTAAAATAGATACCGGAAGATCTTTTCAAATGCTGGGAAATGTTTTTTTTCCTTTCAATATTAGCAAAATATCGTTTAGTTCTTTACGTCAACATATACAGACGATAGTATAGTATTTAAACATGGTAGTAGAAAGATTCAAAGGGGAAATGAAATATCTGGGAAGTGTACGCCTCAGATAAGAGTTTAAATACACACATTTAAGCCATAACCCCCTACCATATACTCTGCTAACATGCTCCATCACTCTTACCAATTATAGTAACATTTTCTTTAAAAAGTATACCCATATTATTGATTTATATCTTTATACAAACAAAGTATTATTACAATTTCTTAGTTACGATATACTATTTATTAATAGCAGTGTAATGTTGGTTGTAATTCCTTTTGAAAAGTCTTTAAACAAAGGGGTAATTATCTTTGTTTCGTATTATGAAGTTGTTATAAAGTAATAAATCGCCGTCGGTTTACTCTAAACTTGCTTTTATTCTTCAATAATACGCCACCACTTCTAAATACGCGATAAATCAACAAGTCTTAATTACTTTATACAATATACCGTTTAGTAAGTGATGTAATAAGCGGCGCCGTACAGTACAGCAACGCTTACGCGTTATTAAAATCGTTAACGCCACCTTTGCCGCCACTGTTGCCGCTTAAACGACTACTAGCAATCACCCCTTTAAATTTCCTTTCCCTAACGGCTTCGATTTCGCCCCCCCCGTTCCACTCTCTCTTCTCCTCCCTTACTAAGCAAAAATTATAAGAATAACATAAATAATATGAGTAATAACAACAATGAAAGGAGCAATAGAAAAATAAATAGCCAGAGTAACAGAAATTTATAAACGTTACACTTTCGCACTAGATAAAAGCCTCGACTTTACCCATCGCGCCCGTTAAACACCAAAAACGTATTATCGACAAGCTGTAACATATTACGTAATATAAGCCTTTCTAATCGTCATATATATTTACTATGACCTCAACAAAGTCTAAATGGAGGCACGGACTCTCCTTTTAAAGGTACGCACTGTCCGAGTATACTATGAGGACGCTTTAGCGCGGAAAGTATTAAAGCGTTTAATGATGCTAACCCTACATAGCCCTCCAATAACCACAACCTACGTTCCTTAGGTTTCGTAGGCTGCCGCCGGTTATTCATTTAGCGAATACTAATAAAACGAGCGTGTATCTGTATGCTATCACTGCTATAAACGTAATGGTAACATTTATATTCCCGTCCCAATAATCATGATGCTGTTTGCAAACGCCTTTTTATGCGCCCGCCATATTTATATAGATCTTATTCTTTGGATATGTAATGCAAGACGTCAATTCATTCTTTTGCCAGACGCTAATTAGCGGCTTTGAAAAACCGCTAATGTTATTAACGCCTAATATTACCGTGTAACGTATAGGCCTATGCCTATATTATATAGACAAACTCATTAATGTTTTTGCTCGATGTTGTAAGAAGAGAAACTCAGCCTATAGACCTATAAACAAAAGCATGCGACCTAAGGCGCGAGGGATGCGTAGTGTTTCCTAGGGTGGCGAAATCTTGTTATACCACAACTTAACAAATTTTATATGATTTATGAGGTCACCTTTCTTGATAGAGAAACAATAAAATGAAAGGTTATGATATAGATTGCAGTTCACGAACATCGATTTATAAAGATTATATTAATTCTTGTTCTTTTCTATGTTTTTCCTGGAAACATTGTTCACTTTTCTTCATAACGCTTTAAGTATAATCGAAAAGGTTAGTTCTCCTAACTAGAGAGTAAACGTATTCATAAACGACGAATCCTTAGTTCGTCAATTAACACAATTAATCGTTATTTTCAAAAATATTTTAAAAAACGCTTAAATTGCAAACACAAGTAGAAAATAACCTCTGCAGCTCTTTCTATTCTTCCATAAATTCCCTTTTAAGCTCTACCAACATCTCACAAAGTACGGTGAATCTTACCAAACATCTTATGCTCTACATACATAAAGCACCTCCATGTTGTAACCTATCCAACATATCTTCGATAAATCATTTCTTATGGTTTTCCAATCAATATGATTTTATAAAGACTACTTCTAATACTATTTTATCCCCCGAAAACGGCGTCCCATTAAAATAGGCCGTAATATTCAACAGTTTTACAATGAAATCGTTTTTACCACTAGGTGTATTAATAAATCTACTCTAAAACTATACTCTTTACATTTTTTTGAAAACAAATTGTAGACCATACGAGACTTTTAGATAATCAAATCGGAAATTTATTTTTAAAAATCATCAAATACATCAAACTCGTAAGTATTCCCTGTCAAAAGCGGAAAAAAAAAAAACGTTTATAACGTATATATTCCTAAGCTTCAGGTTTAAATCCTTTACCGACGATTCAATTACATCGTTCCACAAATTTAAACCAACTAACTTGAAATCGGGTTTCAGAAATGTTTTATATCCAAGCAAAAGGTCTCTAGACTCACTAATTTCATCTTGGCGCATTGTATCTAAGACTATAATTAAGAATTGAATAGATTCACGTATAAAGTGTCATTACAAATTGAATATAATAACGGGGTTTTTAATATGCTTAAAATAATGTAATGAAAATAGTCTCGAAATACTAAAACGGAAAAAGAATGTAAATAATATAGAAATAAACGATACAAAATTGTGACTAACCGTTCTAAATTGAAATTTTAATGCTTAGAAATGATAAATTAACTGAACAATCAGTAATTTCGAATTCCGTAAATATGAACCCAAAAAAATAATGTATAATAAAACAATCGAGTAAAATATCAGGTTCAGAGTAAAAGGTTGTGTATAAGAGTTAAGATATAGTATGGAAACGCCGAGTATTACTTTGCACGCTTATAGTATTGGTATAAACTTTTCAAAAGCTGTTTTAACCGCTTCCAAACTATACATAAGAGGTTTCGCAATCCGTATGATGTAATCATTATCCGGATATGTGTTATGGACTTAGGCTGGGAGCCGTCAGTATGAGTCATGAGTTATGTATACATGTTGTGGTTCACGATGTTGTATTGTATCATGTCCAATCCTTATAGTGTGGTTACCGTAATCTAGGACGTCTGGTTTATTAGTACTTTTGACATAGTGCAATGATTAAGAGAGCTGAGTAACATCAGCTGATGGAAGCCACGCTAACCGACTTAAGCTTACTTAGTAAGACCATCAAAATATGTCCCAGCGAAAAGATGCGAAACATGATATCTCACGTAGCAGATACGTAAGAATAAACTTTCCAAAAAGTACCTAGATACGTCCTAAAACACCATCTGAGTTAATAATAACGTATAAGAGTTTCCAATGATTCGAAGGCACCAATCGAGTTAATAATATAATATTGAAAATTTCCTTTTGAAAGCTACCAAAGGTTGTACAGTCTTTCCTCGCTCCCGTGTGATTCTTCTAAATCACAATATTAAAACACTAAACAGGTGAAACTGCTACAGCAGGCTTACATGTGAATTTAACAAAAATTCGTCTCTTATTTCCTAAGGTAACTTGAATCGACCAAATCAACTACTAATAAATATCGGTTTAATATATATGTCGGGTTATGAAAACGATATAATAATATTTTAAAAAAGTAATAAAAAGATACAAATGGGAGAAAATGATCTAGGGAATACAAGCCTCCGATAAAAGCTTGGATACCATTATTTAAGCTTCAAACCTCTTCATATAATCCGATAACATGCTTTTACACACTTATTTACCATAGTAATATCTACCGTGAATAGTATAAACATACAAAACATATTGATTCCGACACCATTTTCATGAGAACACTGCAATTGAAAAAGAAGAATATTGAAATTTCAATACGCTAGATTTTGAAGCATAAACCCGTGTTTAAAAAAAACAATATTAAATTAGGTATAGATCGGATATTGTGTATAAAAATATCTTCGAAAACAATGATAATGTTGAAAATAAGATTCTTGAAACTATTAATAATCAAGGTTCTTCGTTTTACAAAGCTCGAATTTTTATCATAATATGAATGATAGATACCATAGGTCTTTGATGTAAATAATATGCTATATCTACGAATTTAAAATATATATGATGTATTTTAAGTAGTTTTACAAAATAATGTTTTTTGAATATTAAGAAAAAATTAAGTTCGAAGTAAATACTGGATTTTCATTATCAAATTTTTGAAAAATACTTCAATTTCTTCTTAATAGTGTATTTTACTCTTTCGAAAATAAACATAGATACAAAATTTTAAATAAATCTAACGGTACGTTGTAACTTGTTCTTAGATAAAATAGACATTTAAATAGTATAGATATACGAAATAAAGACTTAGTTGATTAAAGTATTATGAATTGATACGTTATATTGCGTAAAATTCATATTCTTAAAATAACGACATGTAGTGGAGTCTCTTTGACAATGAAAATAAATGAAAATATTTTAATTTAATCAATATTGATGAATATAATATTATTATTATATGATAAATATATCACGAGCAAGAAATATTATTGTAGTTTTAATCGTAGTACAAAGATATTCACTATGAAAAGTTGATATAATTAAGCATTTCCACATAGAAACAAACATATTGGATAGAGCTTCCGAGAGATAATCTGTATGGTAACATAAGAAAAAATATATATTATATTGGCCATTTTTATTAAATATTCAGCGAATCATAACGTCATTTCCCACTTATGAATATATTATGAGTAGAAATTCAGACAGTATCCGGATGATTATTATAAGAATTAGATAGTGCAAGAAATTTTTTTATAACATAGTTCAATTGAAAGACTCCAACATAATTTGTTACAAGCAGAAGAAAATCAAATTGTAATTTTTGTAGAAGAAGTGACTCATATAATTCGCATTTATCGTTACCGAATGTACAGGTAATAGAACAAAAAACATAAATGTTTTGCTGATTATCAGATAAAAACAATAAAAAAAATTAATATTACAATGAAAATTGGGTTTAAAAATAGGGACTCTGGTGAAACAATGATAGAAAATTAGGAAGTTTTTATGAACTCAATTCATTATTCATCTGTTTACGAATACGATGTATTTACGTTATTTTAGTATTAAATTCAAACAACGAAAATAAACTGATTTTTCGACGATAGATTAAAAGTAATATTTCTATTTGATAGAGTTGTTAAAGATAAAATAAGATGATGTAAATGTTACTAATTACTCAGACTTTGACTTGTATTTCTCTCAATATAGGATTTGTATTAAAACAGTGGTCAATTTCATTACATTCAAAACATTTATACTATCAGTTAGTAAAATATACTGACTGAATTTTAACTGAATTGTTTTGTGGGATTGACTGAATTAACTACAAGTCAATTAAATAGGTGAAAACCATAGACTAGAACATTGGCTAAGTATTTGGCTATACAAATTAGTATGAAAACCGGCTAGCGGTCGGCCAAATTTAGAAGTAACACATCGCTTCTTTCAATGCAATATTAGTTACATTGACCAGAGATTCGCATCGACTATGTTACAACAATAAAGGTTCATTAACGCTTCTTGGTGTTTACGAGATTAAACATAGAAAATCTAAGTAAAAATTTTTTCCCAAGTTTTTACACTTTGTTGAAGTAAGTTATTGGAAAGATTGCTACGAATTGCCCTTTTAATATTGTGTTAGTTTTCGCAGTATTAAATTAGTAAGAGATTTTGAATTGCGTCAGTACTCGCGTTAAGTCAAGTGGGGCGATAGTATCGCTATTGAAAACACCAGTAAATCATTATTCAACCAATCTTAGACGCGTTAAGATTAACCGCCTAAAATTTTCACAATCATCAAGTAACTAAAGTTAACAAATTGCTAAGTCGCTATTTCTATTAGGGGTACTACTATTGCAAATCATAGATTCAAAACAATGAATTCTCACTACCTTTTAACTACAAATGAAAACATAGATGGCAAACAACCTATAACCTAACTCATTATATCAATATTTTCCCTTCACATTATTGAAATCTTCTCCGAAATAGCTACCGCAAACGAAATAATCTATATCTTTTTCAAACTTATTAGATAAATAAATAAAGAGCTTCGGATCCATATTAGTCAAATATTTTACCAACAATATTTTGTTTATAGATGCCAACGAAGACCTCACCTTCAAAGCTCTAACCAATTTAATTAACTGTTTTATCTTCGATTCAGAACCTATCGAAGAATATTGATGATTCGACGAACTTGATAAGAATTAAAAATGATTTGGTGTTGAATCTGAGATATATGAAAAAAGACAAATACAAAAGTCAAGATAAGGCTGAAGATTGAACTGTTGAATCGAATTGTCGACTTTTATGTAACGAAAGGGAAAGAAGGCATTCTAAAAACCTTAATGTACCAATAAGTCACAGACGAGATCCATTTGTAGATATAAAAAGGAAAATCCAAAGGTATTACTGGAAACAGTATCCCTTAATGCTCTTATATACAATCGTAAATTCAGGTTAAAATATAGATGAATGTCCTAAGCCGTGTTGCCTATGGACCTCAACCCGTCAATATCATTGTTAAAATTAGAAATTGATTAATACAATCGTGGTAAGCTTTCAAGCTTACGGGTACCATTACGTCCACCAATAAATTAAGAAAAAAAACTTTGAACCTTCTTCAAAACTAATAGAAATATAACTAATTCTATGATAATCTTAAAGTCCCTTCACACGTTTAGTTTTAAAAAGTTCATTAACAGCACAAATTATGAAAATATAGCGGCTTTACGCGCGAGATTATTATTGGCATAACTATGAGCTTATTTATCAAAAACTTTGTCAAAAAAAAATATCATGTTCACGAATACCAACACCAATACCAATATCACTAGGTGAGAAATTTAAAGGTTTTTGATGACCAATATATCACTTTTCTCCCTCGAGATGTTTCTATAGTAATTACGGACTAAGCGGTAATCACGACTTTTTTCAAAATTTTGGCAGGAAAGAAAAAGTATAACAGTAAGTATTACAACCTCCTCAATGGTAATTTCCGAACGTTGTTTCATATTTTACGTCATATAAGAATTGTGTTATCAGGTTTCCACTCAAATTTTCCTAAATTCTCACCAGCCAAGCTAATAATTTTTACTTTTGCTACTGGACGAATTGTTTATCATTTCGGGAAATCTATGATAGTTTTTCATGTTTTTCAATACGATATCAATCTTGATTCATACTTATCTCATAGGAATATCATTAAGTGGCGTTGTATTTTGGATCATAGAAAAGAGTAGAAAATCAATATGCACCTCTTTTATCATATAGTTGCTAAGCTGATATTTTACAAACAAACCGTTGAGAATGAAGAATATAGCCAGAGCATACAACACCAACACGTCCATCAGGCTATCACTGGTTTTAAAAGGTTGAAATACGCTTTATACCCCGCTAAATTTACTTGTAAAGGTTTTTTTTACTAGTTTCGCTCCTTATTTACAATAATAATGATACGGGTATTGAGTTCGACTAATATGTACCTCCAAGTTTGCGACTTTAACGACGACGATAAAAACCTTGCCTACCACTATTACATCGATCGTAAAAAAAGGTAAGCTGTCGGTAGGGTCTAAAAGACCTATTCACGTGAAAAGGTAACTTAGAAGAGTAATCGTAAGATTGGTAGTTGTAGTATTGAAAATGATGATCCAGAAGAAGTATCCAGAGATTTACGTTACAGGTGAGGGCTTATAAGTCCTCGCCCAGAACATATGACTCTGAAATACTTCTAGACTGCTCCACGTATTACCGTCAGCCTGGAATAGCATTCCAGACCGATCTATGCATGGTACACTTTTGCGTCCTGCAAAAGTGCAGCCTGCAGCATAATACGTTATCGTGCACCCTACAGGAGTGCACCCTGAAATACAGTGCACTGCCCTTTGACCTATGTATACTATCTGTAAGGGTATATAGTAATATCAATATAGGCTCAAGTAATACGGTTAATAAAATGCTTTACCATAGAAATTAGATTGTCGACATACATATAGAGGAAAGGGATATTATTCACCTTAAAGATCATTAAGTTAAACACGTAAATTCCCTAAAAATATAAAGAAGTGTCGTTTTCGCGGCAAGCAAGGTTGCTAGTTAACATACTATACTATTGTCGAATGTGAATTTAAGTAGGTAATATATCATATTATCTTCCCTTTTACGTCTGATTAGGAATATATCATACACATTTTATACTTTGAGGTGACAGAGGCACAAGATAAATAAAAAAAAGCCAGAAGCTATCGGTCATTATAAAGATATTAGCTTTGGCTTTAAATTATCGTAATGACTTGCCGATCATGTTTTCTTGTACCGCTGAAGAAGTAAAGACCCTTACCGTTGTTATGACGATGAATATCCTAGCTCAACACTCTTATTTCCATCCGCAATCATTACATAGAGTAAGTCCTTTAATGTACAATACCAGATATTATGGCAACTAGGTACTCAACTAGAGGCTATTCATAATACATTGTATTAATGAGGGACATGAATATTCCTACGGAGATCATCTACGCGGATGCTGGAGGGGATTAATTTGGATTATGTGTTAAAAACCAACTTTCCTTATTAGGATTTACGATTATGATAAAAGTTGTTGAGCCTATTGTTCTCCACATTCCACAGTCATTTATCCACTTTCTCTGTTTCCGAAAAGACGTAAAAATATTCGGTATTAGCGACAATACTTAAATTAACGAATCAATGAAAGCTAATGACTAAAGACTTATGCTGAGTTTGAAATTACGACATTTGTATTTTGATATTGAAGGGATTACGCTCACGTTATTGCAACTAACGTAATTAAACCTTGGTTGATTACATAAACGATTAGACTACCCGATGACTAACGGAATATACGAAATATCAATTAAAGGAGCCACGAAGATATGAAATTTCTAGCTTTAAAGTCAATGAAACGATTTTACTATTGTTGTCATATATAATTTAAAACTCCAACTTTAAATTTTGAGTTAACGTCTTTTACTTAGGCAATAAGTTAATACTTCACGTCATTAAATTCGTAACAGCGTTTTATACCATGAAGTGTTTGGGAAATATTACTGCGAAAGAATATAAGAGATATTTTACACTTAATATATTTTACGTATTTATCACCCCTCAATGTACTAGCTTACGTTATCAGTATCAATTTGAAAACAATAGATCTTGAAGATAATGTTAGGGGGATAAACATTTAATAAAAATGAGTTTCTATCAAGTTTGATTAGAGTATTGATAATATTTAAAGGTTTAACGTACTTTTGCAAAAAGAATAAAATATTCTTGCCTTGAAGCTTATAATTCCTTCAACTATCAAGACATGGTTTTCAATGAAGGTATAAGACTTTAACGATATCATGAGCTGTAACAACGTTATTCTAACTTTGCTAGTATTTGAATCGTACATAAGTATATCCACTAAATCGGCACAATGGTTAAATGCCTAAAATCAGGTTATGATATATAGTAAAGCCTTGAAGGAATTGATAAAGAAAGCAGTAATCTGTTAGATAAATAACGACCTTAATATCAAGAGCTAGTATTGATAATTAATATATTATTTTTGCCATTCAAAGTAAAAATTTTAAATAGAAAAATCTAGGTACATTGGATAAACCTCACAAGTTACTTTGTTTGGCCAATCCAAACGTAATATTTGAAACCGGTTACAATCTCATTACTTACCACATTACGCAAGTTGAACTGCATAAAAAACCTTCAAATTCGGTAAATATCGTTAAGCCAATGAAAACCCTTGAACTTAAAACCCTCAAGCCAACAAATACAGTTAATATAAATCTTTCAAGCCGATAATGAACAAGTTATTACAATGTTGATGGCGTCAAAGAATACACAAAGGGAAGATATATATTAAAATTTAGGGATGAGATAACGATTATAAAACTAGAAAAATATATAAAACTTTTGAGTTGTTCAAAAAGTATATGTTAAACGAAAACGTAACTTTTAAGTTTCAGGCTAAAGGTATTATCAATAGACTACTCAAATTATTTGATGAAGGTAAACAAATTGAGATCAATGGTCTCTTATGGGAGAAGTTACTCAACTTTAGTCATGAATATAATTTCAAAGGCAAGACGTTATTATCTTCGAATCCAGAGTATTATAAAACATTAGAAGTTAAATACCTGACCGGCCGTACAAATAGATAAGCTGAATCTCTCAAGAATATAATAATAAAGTTGAAATAAGGACTTGGGTTTAATGGCCTACATGGAGACGATCAATTAACAATTAATCATCTTAATATATTCCAATTCAATTGTTTACGTAAATCGTAAGCTTATCCCCAATATCTACGCCATTAAAAAACCTTGTATGTAGTCCGCGAAGAAGTCGAAACGCATCATATTTTTAAAAATTTCGAAGGAAAAAAGGAATAAGTTTCGTCTCAGAAGGGTAAAACGATATTTTAAAACCTTTTGCTAACTAATACAAGCACGTATTTATTGGTTTTTCACATATAAAATGTACTTTGGAAACACTCTTAATATTTAAACGTTTCAATTTTAAATATGTTCTGATGAAATCGATTTAAACATCGATAGAGTTGAAATGTAAAGTCAAGATACACTCTTTCTCAAAAAAACTAGGTTCATAATGACGGAATAACGTATTAACAAGGAGTAACATTTGAAAAAAAATATAAGCTAATGAGGTTATTGGATAAAGGTATATGAATTCGCTTTAACAAATGATAAGTCGCATTTATAAAGTTACCTGTATTTGGACATATATTTTATTTTATGCTAAAAAAGAAAGTTATGATTTGGGCGAAGATTATCAAGACCGATAAGGAAAAATTATATCTATATCTGAAGAAAACGGTTTAAATGGTTTATAATTCTACTTTATACCAATTTTGGAAGTTTTATGATTTATAGATTGCGGCAAAAATGTATTATATACAGGATAGATGTTTGTCAAAAATTCAATGAGCGTATTTAGTAGTAGATGTGTTGGTAAAACTTTAGACATTGTAACGTTGTCGATTCTAATCGGTGGAAAGAAAAGTAGTATTGCGTAATAAAATGGAGAATGTATTGTTAGAGGTTTGACAGAGCTTTAGTCGGTCTAAATACTAATTTTTTTAGCTATTTTCTTAGCCCATGCCCTAAAGTGTAGTGGGCGTATACTGTACTTAATTTTATAGTAAACCTACAAACAATATACTCAACTTGTACTTAGTATAGTCAACTTTATTTTAAGTAAAGCTGACTTATTATACTATAATTACTATTTTTTGATCATTGCCGGTTTTATTTTCGTCTCGGATACGCTAGTTTAGTTGAATAATCGTTTCCGGTTACTTCTGAATTGCCTCCTCATTTACAAGTCAAACCCTTGCCAATTCTACGGCCGAATTAACCTTCATTTCCCCACGGTTTCGTGTTTTTACTTTATTGATTCCCACAATCAAGGTTTCTGATATGAACTAATATTAACCTTTAATTTATCGTATTGATCAATTGAGCCTTGGCCTTTCATTCTCTGGCAGTTTGATAATTTGTCGCGGTACACCTGTTTGTTGACTCGTAATTCAATCCTTTCAGGTGGCCTATTATAATCGACCTCGATCTGTATAGTTCGCCTATTGCTGTTTATAAACTATTCTAGGGTACTTTTTAGCCTTCAATTCGTTCTAGAATTAGCCTGATTGTTATGAAATTAATCAATCTCAATTCATTAATCTCATTACCTTCTGGGGTTCTACAAAGTATTATCAAATCGATTATCAGAGTTTTGTCACTGTTAGTTCCTAATTTCGAAAGGTATTCGAATAGATTTCCTGAACAGGTTCAAATTACTACCAGGATAGGAGAATCCGGAACTACTTAGTGATTATTTGTAGTGTTCCTAAATCATCGTGCTTATATCTAAGCCGATTATTATGCCGTAGATTTTTGAAGATAATACGCTTCAAGTAATTCTTTTGTAGTTAACCAAGGTTTAATGAATTGGGTTTCTGGTACTTTTAAACTGTTTTTTGTGACCTATCATTATCGAACATTTTAATAAAAAATTCGATTTGTGACAATAAGTTCATGTTGTTTATACTGTAGGTGTTCGCAACAATCATTAAACTAATCCTCGATAGGTTAATCGAGATCATATTAATCCTCTAGTCTAGATTTATTATCTTCCACTTCCACCTTTTGTATAGTTCATTAAAGTATTTATTCGTAGGGTTTTACGATTACGCTGTAATAGATAAGTAGTAGAAGATTTTTAGTTGGTATAGAATAGCGATATAACTATAACGGATGCGTTATTCTTAATATCTTTAAACACTAGTTACTTTAATCTTATTAATTATGCCAAAGTTGACGTCATGAACTTTGAAATGAAAACTGGGGTAGATATCAGTATTGTTAACACTATGTTTTCGGGTTAACAAGCAGATAAAGTTAAGATGTTTATGCTCCGCCAAAGTTACGACCGACTTATAATGGAGAATGAGGTGTGATACATTGCTTGTTGTTTATATCTTGTAGATGGAAAATGAAGATTTAACTTAAAGTGGGATTTCTCATTAATTTAATTCTTTTTGTTACTAATATGAGTATGAATTTTACGGTTAATATGTTCGTTTGAGTTCAGATTTCGTTGCTATTAGTATTGTTGTGGTTTCCGATCTAAAGGCCTTGAACCCTATTTTGAACTTTAGGGTTGCCTGAACTTAAGATAAATATTATATATTCTTATAAAGCCTTTTTTATTACAATTAAGCAAGTTTTCAACCTAGTCATATATTCTGACCGAGTTTGGCATACGTGTTATTATAGTTGTGAAAAAGGACTGTAATTCGCTGGAAAAACCATTACAGGAAGTATTAAGGTGTTATAGTGTATATTCGATATGGTTTACGCCCGTAACAAATGCTCGTACCCATTCGCGATGTATGGCTTCGTTAGCATGAGTATTCCAAATTTCTTTTTGAAATAACATTATTTTTAAGCATCTGACAAAAGACATTCATTTGAGTTACCTGATTTCTTTTCATGACTTTTATTATCATTTATCTCGTCGTAGCCCAATTCGAATGATATTACGCAGGATTAATTTCCTATTTGAAATGAATCTTTATATTATCATGAATTTTTGGAAACGTTTTTACTATCGTTAGAATTGTTGAATAATAGTCGCTCATATACTATACTAGTGTTTCAGAAATCAATAGGTACACAACTATAAGTTAACCTACATTTATTTAAAGATATCTGAAATGAATATTATCTTCCTATGAAGTAAGCGGTATGGTTTCCTGTCATATTGCTTTATATCGTTCCAAATATTGGTAGAGTCCGTAAGTAGCTTGTAGTTTATATTAAATATTTTCATAGGGTTAGGAGGAAGGCTACAATTGTTGTCCCAATCATCTATAATGTTTTTAGGTATTTTCGAGTTATGGTGGTTGTGTTAATTGTTAGTCACTTGGTATGAGGAATACAGTTTTTCAATACGAGATGTAATGAGATTACACGTATAGGCGTACCTATCGTGGGAAGTTTCGTTTCAAGGAACTATACGATTTTAGAGGAAATTGTAAGGAATTTAGATAATTAAACGATTTTGAAGCATATTTTAGGGGTCAGGAGAATTCGAATATTCTTCTTAATTTACTAGTGAATAGAGTCGACGTTAATTCCTTTTACCGTGTTGGCAGCTCTTAGTTCATTCGCTTCGCTGCTACTAAAGACGTACTCTGTGTTGCTATATGGAGGTTTTGTACCGACGAGCAGATTAATAGGTTCCTTATCATCGGCATATGAAGAATTAGTGTTAGTAGAGAGTTTAAAGGCTTTACATAATTTGGTATCAAGGGGTAGTTTTTTAAAAACGTGTGTAACGGTATTGATAGGCTTCAAGGCATTTGACATTTCCTTGTGGATTTTGAAAATAAATATTTTAATGGTATTCTTTCAATTGTTCCAGTTCGAAAATGGTTTGTGAATATTTTCAATTTTTGGATATAAAGATTTCACGTTTTCGAAGTTTTTTTTAAAAAAAAAACTTCCTTTTAACAGTTTGCATAGTCTTATTCCATATCCTATATTTCAGTCCATAGAATGTTCTCAAAAATCTATAAAATCACAGGTTTCAAGATTGACCTTATTAGGATTCGAGTCGAGTATAAATTAACCGACGTAGTTATTTCAGTCGTTTTTCGTTTAATCGGTATTGATATTTTTGAAAAAAGATATTTATCGTCACTTCTGGTAACGAGAGATAAAAGTGCTTCCATAACCTTTATTCCTGAGTTTGACAAAAATATCATGATATTTTGTCGGTAATAAAACGTTAATTTAAATATTGTAGGCAGATTTATGTAAAGTAACATGGTGATTTAGCAATATAGGGACTCGGCGGTTCAATATGAAGTTAAGTGAGGTGGTTTTCTTGGCGTAAGTTGACGGTTCTCGGTTCTTTCGCTTAGAGTAGCGATCTTGACGTATTCAATTAAAGATTATGACGTAAAGGAAGGGAAAAAAGTGTTGTATAGGGGAAACTTAGTGTAAACGACACAGTTCGGTATATGAAGTAGGGTTGGAGTTTGTTTGTTGTGGTTGAAAATTGTATGCCGTGGGACTTGGTCGTTTTTGCAATAGTAGCACCTGTAGTATCACTTACTTAGCTGTTTTCCAACTTAACAATTTTTGAGACTTTTAACGGTCAATCTAAACACTTTTCTTTAAGAAGAATTTGGTGAACATTTCTTGGTATGTTTTGGTGATGATGATACACTCACCACTTCTAGGTGCCTTATAAACGGTAGACGTACTCAGAATTTTTCCTTTTCAGTACTTGTAAACCGAAAACGCAGTAATAGGGTCTTTCATAAGATTATTTTCTCCACACTGACGTTAACGTAAAGCATAGCTAGAAATTAACTTATTTTTCGAAGTTGTCAATCTGTGCTTAATATTATAAGCACTGATTAGTATCGGTAGGACTTGAGAAGTTGCAACGTTATCGATTCGAATCGGCCAAACAAATAGTAGTATTACGTGGTAAAGTGGTTGATGTATTATTCTAAATTTGTTAGACTGCTAGCCGGTTTGAAAAATAATTCATATGGTTAATTTCGTGATAAGTGCACTAGTCTTAAGTGAGCGCATACTGTACTTAAATTTAGAGTATATTCACAAACATTACACTCAACTTGTAGTCAGTATAGTCAACTTCAATGTAAGTAAAGATGACTTACGGCACTGCTATGACTATCGTTTCAACAAAATAAATAATTCAGATACAGGTATTAATATGATATTTCCGAATTAAAACATGGCGAAATGAATAAGTTCTGCTAACTGCTTTTTTAATATAATACTAATCTTTATCGAAAATTGTATTCTTTATGAAGCTTATTGACAATGATAAATTTAATAAGCTATTTACGAATTCCGGTTATGTCAAATATATATTGATTTAATATAATTGCGTAATACTAGGTGTGTTTGTATCAGAGGTTTACAATACAATGGCAAGTTTTAATATGTATATTATAATAAAGGGAACTTTAAAGATTATTATCAAACAGTTAGGATTTTTTTGACGTCGAAAATCGTGTAATATACTCACGAAACCTTTATAGATACCTATTAAACTTAGTAAAAATCATTGAAAAATGTTTCATAATAAATGTATTAGTTTTGAAAATACTATACTCAACCAAGGAAATAATTAATTTTAGACGAATTCACGGAAAATATGACCCCGTAAAAGGTATAACTTTAGCTATGCCTAATAGTGTTTAAAAAAGATATTTGGATATTGATATGTTGAATATATAAATTAAGTGTTACGTGAATCATCATTCATGTAATATGACGGAAAGAATATACTGTGGTAAACTAAAAGACCGTTATGGTAACCATGAAATTAATATTGTACCAAAAAAACATGTTTAGACCTAATAGCAAAAGGTAAGAAATTAGTGGTTTATAAGTTTATAACACACTTAAGTTTGTCGTGAAAGACTTATGTACAGGAGTTAATAAATTTTGAATGAGTGACTGTAGGGACAACGACCATAATTAGACTTATTTTCGGTTGAAAACAAATTGAAACTCTCACGGATTTGGTATGTGGAGCGAGGAGCAAGTTTAGGACTTATCAGAAATAAGTGAATGGCTATACTAGTATACAAGTACAAAAGAAAAGCCAACAGTGTTGAAACAGCAGTTAATTTCAGGATAGTCAAGTAAATTATTATAAAACTTAGTGAAATTTACCGACCGTAAGTTGACTGAATTGATTTTAGTACTAATTGTATTGACTAAAAGTCCAGTATAGTAGGTGACTATATGAGACTATGGCATAAGCAAAACAATTTTCCTTATAAATTATTCTGCCGATCGGCTAGTGGTCTACAACAATTATAAATAACATTTCTTTTGTGCTGTCTGTATAAGATAACGTATGGTGGTATTCCGGTTTGTATTTGAGAATAAAAACTAAAGTAGGAATCTACCAAACTATTATCATAATAATAATATGTACTTATGAGAAAGATAGTTCAAGAGTACGTTACCTGTTGAAATGAGTAAATATTGTCGTGGAAAAGTCGAAAAAGTAGGAAATATCACCCCTTTGGTATAATAAATCTAGGCGTCCACCCAAAAACTTAATTTCTTTAATATATCTTTAAAAAAAAAAACCATATTTTACAAGTCTAATTTCCTCCAATATTTTCCTTTTGAAATCCCTCAATGAAGGCATAATATTTTAGTTTTAACATTGGGTTCCATATATCATCGCGATCTGTAAAAAAAAATCATTTAGGAAGATATTACACCTAATTTTCTTTACTATCGCGGCAATCCATTCGTTTAATTAGTATAAGTTTCATTCTTAAATTATCGAAATTTATTGTGTTATTTTTGAATTTAACTGGATTAGGAGATGACGTAGTGTATTTCAAAGAATCATTTATGAGGTCATGACCAGTCAATGAATAAGTCATCCTAATAATCGGATGAATAAAAGAATTAAGAAGGAATTCCATAGTAAAATCTCCATTATTATTTTATTATTACATAGGGTTTTATATTAGGTTACTAAAGCTCAACATAATTCTAAAGTTATTTATAAGATTATCTTGACTTTAGTTAATTTTGTTACTTTTAGCGAATTTATATGAAGTTTCTTTTTAATCGTATTGTTTTTCTTAGTCTATAGTAATTATATTTATTATTCATTCTGCAATGATTCATCACTCTCTTAGTGAAAACCCAATTACTGATTCTTCATGTAGAACGATTATTACGAACATATCGATTCATATTATAAATTTAAACCCAGAAAAATATACCTAAACATTGTCTTTTAGTGTACGCGAGTATATTTTTTTATGGTTTCATTACAAAGTCAGTACAACATTCATTCAATACCGTTCAAGGTATTAGGCTTTAAAATGACGTAAATCTATCTGGACTACTCATCGTTGTGTTTTTATATATTTCTTAACTAGTAAATTACAAGTTATTATTATTATGAAGCGAGTTTTAATTTTTTTTCATTCATTTGTTGAAATTCAAATAGAAACCTGATATTTTCGTTCAAATAATATATCGTAGCTAAGACTTTTCGATGAACAATAATTATCGAATCAAAATCATTATTCAATCTTCCGTTGTTAATTTGGTGTTATGATGGATTTACAGTATTTTTGGGATGTTTTATATGTGACAAACATTCTAGTAATCAGGAAATACCTACCAGGTAATATCGAAGAAGTTTTCACAGATAATACATCTGGTAATATAAATACAAAGTTCATGTAAATTATATAGATTAGTTCGATTTTGAACTTACTCATATTAATATCAGTTTAACAGTTTCTGGATATAATTATACGGTTTTACATATCATTTATAATCCCCCATCTATATTACGGCTTGTTTAGATATCTAACTGAAATTTATATAATTTCAGGTTATAATTTGTATTGTTCTAAGTATTGGTTCTTATAGTTCAATTTAGTACAAGGTTATTATAGTATTACTTCATGAACTATAAAAATTTACCAGACATTGGTATTACAGTTGTATAATAAATAGTTTACGTATAGAAATTAATGACCAGGTTTAAAATCGTAAACCGCTACGTTTTTATCATTCTTATTACTTGAGAGATTTGGCAAAATTCTATATTAGCTAAATTCTTGACGATGTTTAGTTTGAACGCGAAGCATTATATTCTTGGTCATTTTTTCCTTCTTAAAGTACCATATCAAATAATGCTTGTCCACAGTAAGTAATTCATCAAAAACCCAATCAATATTAGCATTTTATTTAATTTGTACAGTTATATATCCTTATCGCAAGGCAGGCGACTTATTGTATGTAGAACTAGATAAAATCGTTTCGTTAACTGAATAATATCCTAAGAGTATGAATTTGAATAAATCAAGGTATTAATAAGTTGACTATTTTTCTCATTGGAAAATATTGAGTTGAGTAATGTTTGGTTCTCAACACCTTGTTCAACCCTATAATTATTAATGATAAAACTTTATCAAAACTTTTGAATTTATATTATTCATAATTATTTAAATATGTATATACAATGAGCGATCGTGTATCTAAAAAGTTTATAATGAATATGAGCTAAAATTATATTGCGATCTAAAAATATACCTAATTCGATAATAATGATTGGAATAGGTTATTCTTATAGCTAATAATAGATATTTTGATATAAAAGAATTCGATCCTAAATCCTCTTTCGAAGCTTCCATCAATTTAAAGAGAAAGGTAGCGTTTTAGATTCTCGTGGTATGATTCAAGGTGTTTATACAAACAGTCTCATATGATCTTAAAATAAGGTTTTGTCTGTTTAAGAATTAGATAAATAAGTATGTATTAAGTATAATTTTTTTTGGTTTTTAAGATTGTAATTTTAACTTACTTCATTATGTTTATTATATTAGTAAATAATTATAGGTTTTTACCTTTGATTTTTAAATTACGTATAATATGTAATTATCACTTGTCAAAATCCTAGGGATACCAGATAAATCTGCGGTATCGTCAACTTACAAGGAAACCAACAACCCGGAAATTTAAATATGAATTTTTAGTGATTGAAATACCGAAAACATTGAAATATAATACCCAAGTTTCAACTAATTAAAAACTGATACATGGTTTTCCTAGTGATATGGTAACGCTTTTATTTATGAAAAGTTTAAAAAAGGTTTTTAAACAGGCGAGATAATTGTTAAACATAGTGAAAAACTTGTAATATAGTTCATAAATTCAGGATAAAAAGGTTGAGTCATTTACAGCATTTCTCTTATAAATCGTTAATTGAACTATGGTGAGTTCTAAAACCTGAATGATGAAAAATTGTATTGTTTGAATCTGCGATGATGAATAAAAGTTATGCGATCACGGAAATTTAGGTTTAATATAATATGAAAAAAGAACTTGGTAGCGTTTATGATTGTAATCTATTTCTTGTCATAAATAGAATTAATATCTATCTGATTAATGTTAGTAAGAAAGCGTTTGGGATAACCTATTTATTAAGTAGTTGAGAATTTATAATTAGTCGACTTTTATTCACTTTTTGTATGATATTTTATATTACAAATACTGGTAACATAAATTGTCATATTATATCGCAGAAGTTTATATACATTTAATATTCTAACGTATTAAACTACTCATAAAATATTTTGTTATCGAGTTTGAATATTAAATGAGGATAATAGTTTGATATATCGTATTTTTAACGTTGATCGGTGTAACCAGTATTGTTTAATTTCCTGCTATTTAAATTTAATCTATATCCTTTTAGACGGAAGTTTATTGTTTATAAACGCTTCGTAATTAGGTAGATTATGTCAGGTTTGTCGTATTGATATATGTGTTCTTGGTTATCCTAACTATAGCAGTAGTTTTGGGGCGTTTTATTTGAAATATAGTATTGCTATAATGTTTTTTCTGCGAGGATTAACGAGGCATGCTACCTTATCAATAAGGTTTATAACCTTGAGAACCCCACATTCATGAATTCATTATATTATTGTATCTAGAAGATGGGTGCTTAATTCCGACTTAATAATCGTTTTCACAAGAGCAAACGTACTTACGAGCGCGGTAACTGTACCAAAAGTTGGAGAATTTCACTTGAATTCAGCGTTAATATCGGTATTGTAGAAAATTCATGAAAAAATTCATTGAGAGAAAAAGGGACTTAATATTCGTAAATAGCTGTTTTTGTAGGCTTCGCGATTACAAAAAATACGTTGCCAGTACTAATAACTTATACAAAAGCTTGTGGAACCTTTTTTCCATTTTTCTTGAAAATATACGATTCATTTCATTCTTTAATGGTTTTTAAACGCGTGTATTTGACGATGTATTTCAATTTAATTATGGGTTAGCAAATTCAATTCCACGTATAAGGTAATTACGTCTATCAAAATATTTAAAGTGAATAGGTATTGAACTATAAATATAAATAATTTGCTTCTATGAAGGGATGTATATTTCATAATTATTTATATTGTTTCACTTGGTTACATGACAATAGTGTTATCAGAAGTTACTTTGCAAGTATTAGGTTGAGTGGTAACTTTGAATATAACAAACTAGATATTGAAGTAACGGGTTGTTAAATTAATTTTATTTCTAAATATTAGCATATTTGTACCATGCGGCTTTATCCATTTATTTTTCAATAAAGCGCCTGTTTCTAGGCGTTCAATAATCCATGCTTTAAGTATTTCTTGTAGTAGGATAGGAGTACCGTTAAATTCATACTTAGGTTCATAAAACGTCTAACATACCTTAATATTAATGCGAATAGGAGAACCTATTACACTATTAATTATTTCGCGTTTCATTGTAGGTACATTTATCGTAGCATAATTATAAGAATTGATATTTAACCAGGATTAAGACATGAGTTTTTTTGCTGACGCCTATAACAAGATTTAATATATGGTTTTAGCCTGCAAGGTAATAATGTACAGTAATTTATAAACAGCGATACCTATTTTTATCAAATACCTTCCACTAATTAATAGGTTTAACTACGATAAGGTTTAAATTTGTTATATTGATTACGGTGAATACTACTATTCTAGGTAGATGTTACTATAGTATGAAATAGTATAGTATTACGCTAGTTGAGTGTATGGTAAGGGGTCACAACTTAGGCGAGAGTATCTAAGCTTTCACATGAGGCGTGTATTTTCCAACTACGTTTTCTCCTTTTTGTACCTATCTTTATTCTTACATTTAAATATTGTATAGTTTTTTATATATTGATCAGTATCCGACTCGGTTGACTATAGATAGCTTAATGAAGAGAAGAAAAACCTTAATATAATATTTATAACGGGATGTTGTAACGGTTCCAACTATTTCGTGTTTTAACATTACGATTAATAATATGTACTCGGGAGCTAGCAGAGATTGTAAATTTTTTAATGGCTTTGAAAATTTTTAGCATACCATTATTCATTTGGTTCGTCCCTTTGATTTTTGAAATCCCTGATGAGCTATTATTAATTCTGTTGAAGTTTTGAACGATATCCAGGTACCTTTTGGAAATCATTTCATTTAGTATGAGCTACGTAAACCATTAAACTTCAAACACCTTCACTAATACGTAGCAGAATAATTATTATGTTATCAAGGTGTTATAGTCGTTAAAGTACAATTCAAAACGACTATAATAGTTTTCAAAGCGCTTACATCAACTCTCAAATCGCCCGTAGCAACATCTGATGCTCTAACACAATATATAACATGCCTATACCAATTCTTTCTTTGATGTACAACTTCTCCTACTCTAACCCCCAATTCTTTCACATTATTATACACCTTTTATTTGAATCAATACTTTCGCCATTTCAATTGGTTAGATACTTGATTAGTTCAGTGTTTAAAAGCGTTAAACGTTTAGGTTTTGGAACGGTTTCTCATATTTTTTGTTCTTTTCTTGTATGTATTATGGCTTTTTTTGGTTGATACATTCCATGACCACTTTGATCATATTATCTCAAGTTTATAGGATTTATATGACTACATTTCCTTCGGTATAGCACTTTACGTATGATGACCTCATTTCCCACATAATAGTATGTCTTCTAGCAAGTTTATTTGAAGTTAGCGAGTATATGGACCTTTTTTTTCAGTATATAACGCTTTTCAAGAGTGTTTTCAACTTTGTTGATTTGAATATACAGGATAATATAATCGAAGTACCTGTAGAAGACTTGAACCCATATATTGTAAATATGTATGTGATGAATATTATTTTACGTTATTGAGAGAAAATTTTTGTAGGGTTTGATGTATTCGAAAATTTTCGAGAAAGGGTTTCGAATTAAATATTAGAAATTTTGAATACGGTGGGAAATTTCATTTCGATAGTGTTACAAGTATAATGAAGGAGTAGGGGTGTTGATATGACCGGTATTCATAACTGTTGTATCGTAAAAGAGTTAATCGTTACAGCTTATTTTCATAAGATGTCTAGTTTGAATAATAAAAGGGTATTGAAGGTGGATTTTATAAAGAGACATTGATTGTTATAGCGTAAGATATAGTTGAACGAAAATATGCGGGATAAGTGGTAAAATTAAAGAATTTTATGTATATGAAGCATAAAACATTCGTAGAAATTGGTAGGATTTTGCGAAGAGTTGGTAAAGTTCGAGTAAGAATTCAGAAAAGAGGAAGAAAATCTATAGAGGTTATTGTTTATTCGGCTACAAAATTTACCGGTACTAGTAAACAATTCGAAAAATGACGATCTGTTGAGTTATTTGAAAAAGGAGGTATTTGATGTTTACGACAACGGTGGCTTTCTAATTAGGATGAATCACTTTTTCAACTGCAAAAAAAACGCTTCAAGAAAGGAGAAAGACGTTTTCCAGGGAAATATAAGAGGTAATAGGAAGCTATACCAGTTTTACCAACCGATAAGCGCAAATTATAACCCGAATGATAAGAGTGCGTTTCATCATTAATCTATAAATAAAGGCAACTCTCTAAAATTTAAACTAAACTACATTGTGGAATAAAACGATAATTATAGTAACTAATTATATAATGTTTAAGATAGCATGATTTGTATGATATTTAAAACCTGTCAAAGATTGGATATCGAATTTTTAAATTCTTATATTATTCTTCCCGTCGTCTTCATTAGATGTACTAAAGAGTTATGTATATATTACCTTATATATATATATATATCTTGTTATTGGTATAACGGTTTAACAACGTATTTTAATACCACATTAATTATGAGTTTCATGAAAGGAATTTGACGGGAATTACGTGCGACTTTGTAGAACAAATCGTGATAACGCGGAAGAATTTAAATGAAATATTTTGATTTTTTTTTTTGTTTGTGAAATTTAGGAATTGTTAGGATATATTAAAGCTGTAGTAGCAAGCTCGTAAGCTATATATTCAAGTAGTTATAAAAGGTTATCAAGGTAACTTGAGATTTTATTTAATATTGTTTTAGTCGGAAAATGGTTAGGAAGGTTTTAATAAAACTTTAAGAATATTATTAGAGATATAAACATATCGATGAACAAATTTTTGATTATTAGTTTTGGTTGGAAAGGTTTATAATCAAAGTCTGTAAATGACGAAGGCGAATTTTGATGACTTGATTTTATATTTATTCGAGGAGTAGAGATTTTAATTCGAGCCTTGCATATAGTTATTAGAACCATAGAACTTAAGAAGGAAGCTTTATGAACTGTATCTTAAGTGAATACCCATGCGGGTGCCCTTATAATTAGGTATAAAGTTTTTTTTACATGGATCGAACCTAACGGAATTTTGTAAAACTGTATAAAGAAGAAGCACAAGGTTTTGAAAATCATGTTTAATATGTATTAATATTGATTACTGTGTGCCAAATTATTTGGTATATGAATATTTACGGTTTAAATAATAAATTTAGATTTATTTCTTATTTCAATACGAAAAGGAAGTGAATTCTTAAACTTATATAAGCTATTACGAAGTTATTAAGGTGAAATTCGGTGTTTTAATATATGATTATATCTCTGTGGATAACAATTCATGAGAACATGAGATTTACGTGACGGTTTGAGATAAAGAAATAAATAAGATTGTATTTATAGGTTTGCATAATATTTTATTCCTATAAACGCCGATTTCGATAATAATAATGGAGTATTGAATGATCATAAATCGTTCGAATTGTCTCATAGACATAAAAGCCGATTTCAATTTATTATATTAGATATCGATATGACAGAAGTTTCGACCACCGGAAAACGGTGATTCGACGTTTTTACGGCAAATTTTCCCAAGTTCCAATTCGATCGAATAAAGTAGTTTTTTGATGCTTTGTTAGGAAAGGGTAAAGTTTCGTAATTCTGGAAAGTAATAGTAAATATTCGATTTAAGCTACTTACATATTTCATTCTAAAATATAAATATTATTTTTGTTTTCTTTTATTGATCATAATATGTTTTGTATTTGAGGGGGAAATATAATGCCTTAAATCTTCCGCGTCTCGAATAGTATATTTGTCTCATTAAGGTTCAAGTTTACGAACTTTGAGTTTTTCTATTAGTTAAAAACTATTGATATTGTTCATGTAGTATGATTGAAACTGTGTATGCGATACCGACGATTCTGATATACATTTATAAAGCTTAATTTTCGAATGCTCCGTGCAGCCTATTATACTAATGTAGGAAGAAAATTCTGGATGTCTTAAGGAAGTTGTGCTATTACTGCCAAATATACTAGAAAGCTCATTAACGGTTTTAATTTCACTAATAAAAAGCTATTAACTTTAATTTCGAAGTTATCATCTATATTATATACTGTAACTTTAGATATTACTATATACCCTCATATATAGTATGCTTAGGCCTAGTAGCAGTGCACTGCATTGCAAGGTGCACTCCTGCAGAGTGCATAATAATATGTCATGCTGCAGGCTGCACTCTTGCAAAACACAAAGTGCATCATGCATGGAGAGGTCTGGAATGCCTATTTCAGACCGAACAGAAATGAGTAGAAAGGTTTAGAAGCGGGATTCTAAGGTGGTATGCTTTGGTCGAGGGTTTATAAGCACTCACCTGTGGCGTACACCTCTGAATGTTTCGTCTTTAATTATCTTTCATTACTATAATACCAATCTAACGATTACTTTTCTACTTACCTATTTTACGTTCAGAGTAGGTTTTAGACCTTATCTACACTAATTAGTAGATAACTAGGTTAACTACAAAGAGCTACAGAAAGAAGAGATAAACCAAAGTTAAATACCTATATTGGGATACTGTAGAGATCTCAATTGTTTGTTATTTACCATTACACTTTATAAGAATTATACAGGAGTTTGGAATTAGGCGGGAGCGCCGAAAAACCCGAAGTGTAGTAAGATTGTAAGATTCGGAATAACTTTAAGAATTACTTTTAATACTATATTATTGACCAATCAGTGTCCTTTCTACTCAAAAGTTACGTTACGTTAACCGTTAACTTTTATTAGCGTTTAAAACGAACCCGAAAACTTGTTAGAAAGCGTATTATCATGCACCAGATCACGTAAGCCAAAACTACTAAGTTTTGGAACCCTTCGTTGGGATCCGTCCAATTTTCGATAATCCACACCGTTCGTAAAACACAGGAGTGGTCACGAACAAAGCATATAAATCACTCGTTTAATCCAAAGGCAGTTACGAACACGTTAACCAAAACGATCGCACTAGTAAGATCGGTTACATATAAAGCAACCAGACCGCCTACTCCAGCACAAGCGGCCACAACACGTCAATCCGGATCAATTACCAAATACGACCCATACACTGGATTATACAATCATACCCCCTTTACCCTACCCACTTTCCCATGTCCGCCTATGTATTTTAAGTTTACCTACATTCGCTCTATTATTTTAGGTATAATACTTACAACGTTCAAGTTTTCTTAGTCACTTGACTAATGTAACGTTACCAAAAACTCACAAAACTATTTTAAAACGTTTAACTAGTTCATAACTTTGTTTTATTTACATAGAGTTAAAAGTTAATTTGTTTTAATAAGTGTCAATAAACCCCATTCAAACCGTTTTAATTATTTAATACACTTTGTATTTACTAAACTATCCTAAACTTTAAAGTACAATGAACTTTGAATGACATTGGACTTTAAAATTTTAACGTTTTACCTAAATTTAATAATGGTGCGATATTACTAATTCGCGCCATTCTAAATATAAAAGGTACATACAGACTACACTCTCCGAGTATATGATAGTTTTACTAGTAACGAATCATGTCAAAGTCTAACGAATGTATAGAGTGCCTTTTTGTACATATATAGTTTCGTAACAATATCTTAAAGCACTTGGACTTCAACCTATAGGATAACAAAATCAAGGTACTAGTGTAAAATTTGACCCCTTATGCGGTAAATACGTATATTATCAACATCATTGTCAACTATTATAGCGGCGACGTTGAAGGACTCGACTTTTTCGACGATTTTAAAAAGGACTTTACGGATTGGACGCCGGATATGTAGCACATAGTCGATGGTACGATGTTTAAAATACTGCGAAAACAATGATAAAACGAAGGAATTAATAAGACTGATGAAAAAAATAGCCGCATAATAAAAGCCTTGTTTGTAACGACCTAGCTGTTATAAATACTAAAGTGGATAAAAGATAAAGTGGTGGAAGTAAAGTTCATAAAAGGATATGAGTTGAAGAAACGCTAGGAACTCCTACTAAAAATAACGGGTCGGATATAATAAAATCTACCGCAAATTAATATAAGGAGTTTAGTAAGGCTAAACTCCCATCGCGGAATTAAAATAGAATGAGAGGAATCGACGGAAAAGGAGGAAATACTGTAACGATCATTTATAACAAGGGTTAAATACTAACCCTCTTTGTAACGTAATTTTAAACCGAAATAAAGATTAAAACATACCCATATTTCCGTTAATAGCCCGCTTGGCTAAAGTGAAAGCGGCCGAAACACTGAAAATAGCCCGATCGGCTATAACGGGGGCGGCCGAAATATAGAGAACAACCCGCTTTAAGAAACGACGAGCGGCGTAAAACGCTAATACGTATATTATGAACCAATGCCCGCTAACCTCTACCCCTACTGTAACCTCTTACGATACCGCTGTCCAACTGATAGGAGCGATTCCATAAAGTATATAAATTTCTTCAGGTTTTGAGATAAAAAAGAAAAATATAGCGGTAAACTATACTATGTGCTTAATAACAAAATACGGGCGATGTTTAGTACATATTAAAAACCATCTATTAAACTATTATAATTTTATATAATTTTACCTGGCATATCATCAGGATAAGTTAAAAAATATTTATAAAATGTTATATCCGCCTTAAATTCCACTTCAATACGGAAATTAGTTACGAAATCTGTAATAGGAATAAAATCAGTACGACTTGGAAATCCGTGAAAAATCAATAGAAAAACGCCAATAAAAACCAATAGAAGATTTTTACCGCCCGAGTTGTTAAGTTTAGAAAATTCTGAGCAGCCTTATAACTGGAATATAAAGGTGTTAAACTGTTTATTTAAGAGGTAACGAAAGTTTACCACGGAAACCCGGATTTAGACCTTACACTATTTAAAACAGAAAAAGATTTCAAGGCCTTCTATATAAGCTTTAAAATATTACTTACAACCCTTATATGCCGAAAGGCAAGCTTCGGATTAGTATTTGTAACTAATGAAATTAAAGGCAAGGGTTAAATTACTAAAACAAACCTCGCCAGAACTATTTACTACATTTTGGATAGAAAATTTAAAGTTCATCTGAGGTAGAACGAACGCCTTATGTATAGGTATTCAGGAGGGAACCCTAACAATAAAAAACAGGGACGATTGTTCGAAAAATGAAAGAACAGACCCTGACTATAATAATACTGGCGAAAAGGCATACGGAACCTAGCGGGTTTGTAAAAGCGATGTATCGTATGCAGTTAAGTCGGCTATCAATTTATAAACTACTCAGTTTGAGAGAAAATTCGGACTAAAAAATGATTTTGAGCCGAATATATATATTTAATGACCGGATAACAGCCAACTTTACAATATACATAACCGAGTGCGAAGGCATAGATAATGGATTTAACACCTACCCTTACGAAAATTCATCCGAAAAAGACGATTTTAAAGGCAAAAATTCTGACTTATTAACTTGAAACCATGAAACCCGCCTAAAGTTTCTTTACCGGCCTATAAAACGTCTTCTTAATATATATTATAAGTCTGGAGTATGTAAATGAAGTGTTTAACACCTATATAACGTCGCAATTTACTTTTTTAACATATAAGAAAACAGGTACCGAGGTATTATACCTGATACTAGTGTAGCCGAAATTTTTACGGCCGAAAAGCGATAATTCTCGACGTTTACGGCAAACTGGCAAAGGTTTTAGCTAAATTAAGAAGGAAAATAACGAAAGGCCCTATTTAGTAAAGGCAAAGCATTATTATTCGAAACGGTCGTTGTAAATACGCGTTTCAGACTGGTTATATTTTACGTAACAAACATAAAAATGATATTCCTACTTTTATTCACTAATATAAATAAGCTCGGACATAAGGTTCAGAATAAAATTAACCAACTTATTCGCGTTTCGGATAATGTATCCGTACTGCTTCGGCTTAAGTTCGTCTACTTATGGTTTTCCTCCAAAGCACGTATAATTAAGGCTATTTACTTAATATAGTTGGAATTACGGATTTAATACCGACTATTCGGATATCCGGCTATAAAACGCCTTTTATGCCTGCCTTAGGTCATAGGTTATACTGATATAAGAAAATACGTACTTAAAGTTATGTAAAGGTTTTGTTATAAGTGCTAATTATATTTATAAGCCTTATGAAGGTTCAAGTTCCGCCTTTAAAACGTTAAATATTAGTTTAACGTTCACTTAATGACCCTGAATTGAATAACATGAGACGTTAAAACAGCTTCTAAATTTACCAAATAACGTATTAAGGTTCGAATAATCGACAACGAGTATAGAAAAATCCTAGTAAGAGTTTTATTGGGTGTTGAAAATTGTAAACGATATTACGAACTACTTTTAAAAATCGTATACAGTGTGATTCCATGAGTTAAAGGGTATTTGGTTCAAGGAATCTATCTTTTGAATAGCGATCAGTGCCGTTAATAACACTTTGAACCTAAGTAAGTTTATCTCTATACTACTTATTTTTAGTTCCTACTCAAGGACTTTAACAAACTCTACATTATTACCGTTTATAATACAAAGTGCCAATATTGTAGCGAAAGCTATAACGGCATTACACTCCCTACAGGCGAAAAATGACGTGTCAAAAAGGTTAGTAATAAGGAATGGTTTAGTAAAGTTATAGTTTTAAATGTACTATCATAAATTGAAGTTTGAGTTTGGAAAACAAAGGATGAAGAAACCTTACTTTTAAGGGATTATCGGATGTAAAGGATGTAATATATTCGTTAATTTGTTAAATGATACAAGTTTCTTTTAGTAGATAATAATACGCGAATACGAAAGAGAGAAAGAAAGAAACGGTCCGAAACCACCTAACAAACAAAACTACTAACGAAATACCCACTAAAACAACGAATTTGAACCTATTAAATCTTTAGCCTACACCCCGAAATATGATTTCGGCCCTCTAACGTTGAATAAAATCGACCCGTTTATACTAACCTTACTGAAAACTCGCCGCTGAGGACGGCCCTTCGACTCGAAAATCTAAAAAACGTTCCAAAAAATTTGCCATAAACTCCTTTATTACGAATAAGGAGATATCAAACCGTGAGCTTAGCCTAAAGCTTTGCAATGAGGATATTATTACCACCCCGTGTAGCCGATTCGAATGATCCATTGAAATAGAGATTTCAGCCTTAATCGATTAAAAAGAAATTCGTTTGAAAAGATTTGACCCGACTATTGACGGCACCTACGAGATTTTTCTAACTCATCTCGTTTACGAGGTTGAAAATAAATCTGGAAACTTTATAAGAAAACCCGCCTCGTTATTAAGAGATATAATGATGAAGTAAAAAGGGATATTATAACCTAATAGCTTACAATTTAACGAGCCAGTTACCGCCTGATTTTTACATTCTTGGCTCCTCTAAGTAGTCCATATAACCTATATATTGAACTTTGGAATATAATTCAAGAATATAACTTATTTAAAAAGCGGTTTAAACGACGAATTTACGTCGATATGCTAAATTTTTTTAGGTAATACTGCCCACCTGAGACGATTTTACGTATTATAAAGCCACTTTACGGTTTAGCTCACGCCGGTATTTACTAATACGATACCTAAGAACGGTACTATAAAAAAAAGGCTCGGAATAACTAACCATACCTTCGATTTGTGCTTATTAGTATAGATGGCTCTCTTGAAAGGCTTTACTATAGTAGGTATACAGACGGACAATACCTTAACGTTATGTAACGCCTCGTTTTCCACGTCTGAAAAGAGGAAACTTTTGGTGGCTAGTTGAAAAGCGAAGCCCAAAACTTATCCAACGGAGGACCATATAATAGATTTCAATAATGTTACTATTACTTTCCGGAACAGCGTTTTGGGCTTTACGTAACTGGGATAGTTGGATAAAGTTACCCTTATTGTTTTAAATAGAATAAAACAGGCCGAAGAATAGAAATGGAAACGCGAACGTGACGTTTAGGTTGTTTTTGTAACATAACTGGAGGCGGTATTTAACCTTTCAGTCGTTGAGCAGTGTCAAACTGCCCTAATTTACGATATAAAAAAGACGCTGAAAAAGCGCCTCCGAACAAATATATAAACTAAAACACGGTTTACAATTTGTACTACTGTATATGAGTATTGTAAAACTGTTTGTAATTATTAATGGCTCCTTCGTTAATAAAAACGACAATAATTTACAAATAAGATTTGTCCTAGTTCTTGGCAACGTAATACTGACCCGAAACAACTTTACGTTTTATAAAAACATTATCCATGAAAGCTTTACCAAATATTAAAAGATTACAAAAATCTTTTTAAACTCGGAAATCTGTAGCATAATTAAAGTTTTGGATTCGAGTATTACTATAACAATAACGAGCCGGATAATTATTTTTAATTTTAGTGTACGTACTATTCCTCTTATTATATACACTTACTCCATATCGTTTTATAAATGATTACTTAAATTAAGCACTACGAATTAAAAGCAGTTGATAATCGACATGATGGCTTTACACGAATTATTTAAACACCGTAAAATGGAAGAAAATATAATAAATCGACGGAAAATCTAACTTAACCGACGCAATAACTAAAGTGACCCTAAATAAAGTATTAAAAACGATTATATAGATAATTACGCTGTTTGTTGGTATAATTAGAAAGGTTTTAAAACCGTAACAGGTTACTATACTACTCTCATCGATTTAAAGCGGTCCGAATTCCGCCATTTACGCCGCTCCCCATTCTTTACCTTTATCTTACCCTACTATTTCGCGTCGCTGCTAACATTTTACCTTTTTAATTTTACATACTTGAACCCTATTTTTTTTCCATCATTTTTCCTTCTTTTACTTTAATCTACTATTTCGCATCGCTCCTAGTATATCGTTATTTTTTAAGTTACACATTTAGGCCCGATGTTTCTTTCCATCGGGCCGAGCTTAGGACCCCGAACTGCTTTTATCGTACTTTTACACTTTATTTTACGCACTTTAACCTTATTAGGTATTTTACTATTTTCCCTACTTTATTTCGATCTATAATATCGTACAACTTCTAATATATTACATTTTTTATCTCATGCATTTCGAATTGTTTTTATTACTAACAAACGATTGTTTTGTAAAAAATTATAACATGACTTTACGATGTACTACATTATAGTCTTGCACGCCGGCCCGGCCTGAAGGGAATTTTTCTATTACTAAAGGGAAAGAGCGATGCTGTAGTATTTTTACTATCCTTCTCGTCGCTTCCCCCTTTGAGTTAACATCACCGCCATTATCGTTATCGACGTTATTAGCGCTAATAGGGTTAACGCCTTACTCCTTACGTTATATTCCTTGAATTAAAGGCATAGGGGGGGCTTTACCCTCCTTACGAAGATGTGCAATAACGTCGTTAATCTCGCCTACGTAATACATATGTAAGCTCCGTTTCTAGGCAGTAATAGCGACTGCCGACTCCTTAGACCAGTGGTTAGCGCCTATTACTAGTTATTATCGGCTCATTTTAATTATATACAACCGAGATTGGTTTTTAAAGCGCCACGAACATTATATCTTCGTTATAAACTTTTTGGAATTCGGTTTAAATTTACGATAAAGTCGGCAGACGCGTAATACGACCTCAACCTATGGCCTTAGGATCACAGAAACAGGAACGTACGAGCTACCAATCCACTCGTAACGGTAGCAGCAGACTAAAAATCGCCCGTTTTTATAGTAATCATTAACGGATTTGCGCGCGGCTGCGGACGCGACATACGACACGTAAGATGTGTTTATTAAAGGCCTTTAATTACGGAATAGGATATGCCACTTCAACGTTTTACATGTTAAAAAGGACTTGCGATATACCCTGGCGATATGAATCTCGAGGCGAAGAAGGAAATCCTCCTCGTACTCCTTATTTCGAAAATAAAGTTAAAGGTATACGAAGGGGTGGATTTGGATATACAAACCTTTGTGCAACTACGCCAGGCTTCGTTTGCGGCATAAAGGGACCCTTACGGGTAATGGAGTTTTCACTCGTGGGTAAATGGTAAGGTTTATAACTTTAGACCCCCCTCTCTCCTTCCCTTGAAAGCTTAAGTGGAAAGGGTAGCGGCGACGCGTTAACTTTTTATGCCAAACGACGCCTAGCTATCCTATTTTTACGCGGAATCTGTTTAAAGAAAAAGTTCGTTTATAGGTGCTATTGAAGTAACCTAACTATTAAAGCGGCTTGATTTGGTTAAGTGAAACAAAGGTTAAATTGAGATAAATATTTACATTAGCTTGCACTACACGGCTTTCAAAGAAAAAATAAAAGAAGTTTTACTTAAACCGATAGTGATATATCTTTTTATACTTACCCAACACGTCATTACGTATTTACCCCTACCCAATTACCCCTACATAATTACCTGTATGCACTTACCCCTGCGTAATCACCCCTACACAATCACTCCCTACCGCACCTACACAATTACCCCTATCAGAAACTACGAAAGGCGCCATTACCAACTATATCGCCACCAATTAGCTACATCGACCAGAGCCGAACTATAATCACTACCGCGGTCAAACCTTACTAATTCCAATCGAACCGAACTTGTTAATTCGAACTCTTACAGTCACTATTATTATAGAAACTTTTAGTTTGAACCTTTTTCAATTGGTATGACAACAATACTATCACGAGGAAACTTGTTAATTTGAACCCTTACAACTATGTTATTACTACAGAACTGCTAGTTTAAACCTTTTGCAATTGGTACTACGATTAAACTATCGTTACTAGCCTATATGTTTATGAGGGGAAGAAAGATGGCATATATCGATATTACGATATTCTCTTATAAATTATATGTAAAGGCTTAGTTGCAGTGCACTGTATTGCAGTGTGCACTCTTGCAGAGTACAAGATAACGTGTTTCGTTGTAGGCTGCACTCTTATATGACGTAAAGTGCATCATGCATGGAGCGGTCTGAAATGCCTATTCCAAACCGAATAGCAATACGTGGAACGGTCCAAAAGAGGGATTCCAAAGTGATATACTCAGGACGAGGGCTTATAAGCCCTCACCTGTAGCGTGCACCTCTAAATACTTCTTCTTCAATCATCTTTTATTACCACAATGCCAATCTAACGATTACTCTTTTACTTACCTGCTTCACGTAAAGAGAAGATTTTAAACCTTACCTACAGTAACGAATAGCTTGTTCTTTACGTAATCGATATTGTAATGGTTTTACAATCCGTTGATTGTATATATAAGGTTTTTATAATAAATTATTAAATACTTTATGCATTGTTCAATGATTATTTACTTGAAATAATAGGACTAGATTTCCTATGATATTAAAAAAGCTTTTGACTTCAACGAATCACAGATTACGGTGAGGACAACCGGCAATAAATGTAAATAGATATCGCTTAAAACATTTTAGGATGAAATGACGTGTATACGGATTTATAACTCATTGAAAACAACGTATACAGTATTTTTTTAGAAACAAACAACATGATGTATTAGAAGGAAATGTTTCCAACAATGCCTGTAAACGTATTAAATAATTTGTTTGGTCCGAATAGACTTATTAACACGTTTTTTGTTTTGGGGTAGTGACTCTAAGGCATATACGGATTCGATATCTTTATAAACCACGATTTAAAGAGAAAATGTTGTCGTAAATATTATGTTAGGTTTTCGTATTATAAAGGCCAAAGGAAATTTCTCAAGGGCTTTAAAGACAAACAAACTCTGCGTAAAAAGTGTTCAAAAAATACCGTTGCAATCCAAGGCCCCAATTTGAAGTATAAAGTAAAAATAGACTAGCCGTTAGAAATTAACGCTGCTAAGGAATACATTATATTTTCAAGTCTTCTGAACGTGACGATTCCTTTTTATTAAAGAGTACCTCGGAAGTATATGAGCGAAAAGGTAGACGAAAGAGCAATCAAAATACTACCTTCTGGATAGCGGTAGCTACCTTACGCTTACAACCATCTCAACACCTTTTTACAAATATTTATACACCCTTCGGTAACCTTTATATATCTTTTGATATTATAACAGGATAAGTATCTCAAGACAATAGATCGACATCGACTTAAACCTTGATTTGGGTTGAAAAATGAAAGTCGTTTTAAAGCTTCCATTTTGCATTCGTTATTAATTAAAGAAAGGTAATTAACTATAAGTTTAGTATAATGTTTTTCTATGAAAGTTTTATTATCGCTTATGGTGAGACTTTCAAAAATTATATTCGGAAAAGGGTATTTTACTTAATTAAGCAGGGCGTTTTATATTGAAGATGTTGCAATCGGCTGTAACAAGCTGGTGCTTGGGCTCATAGTAGCCAGAGATCTAGCCCTAGTGGTTTCCATTAATCCTTCAGTGCTCTAGAGCCGCTCGGAAGCCGCTTGGAAGCATTCTCTCACCTTTCACGTGAGCGGGTCTACCCTTTTTCTATAGCTTAGAAGCTGCTATTTAACAAGAGTTTCTTCTTTTTTCTTCATAAAAGATTATAAATAGTATCCGACCACCATGAACGATAACTTTAGCTCAATCCCTCTTTATATATTCCTAGATATTCTTCCTGAGAGTGTTTGAACTATTTAAAAACAGTCAAAGCCTCTAGTTTTATATTATGATCTTTCGAATTGAAATGCTTAAGCTTTAGAACAATTCTTCGACGAATGTATAAATAATTAGGTTTAAATCGCTTTAGAGGCTTATTATCATTATCAATTACCCGATACAAAGGTTTTACCGAAGCTTTATGTATAAAGTTCGTTGAACAAGATCATATTATTAGCACGAGATCCTTATATTTCAAACAATTGAATACTAATGTACTAAATACATTAAATGTCAGTAAGATCTCTGCCTTTTATACGTGAAGTAAAAAGAGTAGAAGAGTAATCATAAGATTGGTATTGTTGTATTAAAATATAGATATGTCAGGAAGAATTGTTCTAGAGAGTGCACGCCATGGATGGAAGATTATAAACCTCCTATCCGGGAAGTTACCCTTTTGCCGTGCGCTCGGGAATACCCATTCCAAACCGCTCCATATATTTCCGTACGCTCTGGAATACTCATTGCAAACCACTCCACGTATGATTCACTTTGTGTTTTGCAAGAGTGTAGCCTATAGCGTAACACGTTACCGTGCACTATATAGGAGTGTACTTTATAATACAAGTGTATTGCCACTTGGCTTATATATACTATTTTGAAGGGTATAAAGTAAAATCCACATAAAAAATCTTTTTTTTCTTTATATATCCATAGTTTAATAGTGATAGTATAGTTGTAGCGATTTCGTATACGTAGTCTTGTAATGACAATATCGTTGTAAAGGTCCAAATTATCATTTTCGGTAATAATAGTATGGTTGCGGTATTGATTGCAATAGGTTCGAATTAATAAGTTTTAGCAGCGGTGTTAATTTTATCAAGTTCCTGATTAATGTAATTCAATGGTAATGATATGGTTGTTAATAGCGTTCTTTACTTTTCTCGATAGGGGTGAAATTACATAGGCGTTACAGAGGTGATTACGTAAGAGTAATTAGGACTTCAAGTGTTATAAATTCAGTATCAAAATATATATTGTTATTGGTTTAGGTACAACTTTTTTTCTTTTTAAAGGCGCGTATTATCAGTTAGTACAAGTCCTTATTTTAATTGCATTTAACATTTATTTTATATAAACAATTTAAACCATTTAAATGTGTATGTTTCTTCATTAATGCCGATATATTAACCTTATCTTTAACTTAATACCGTTTGAGTTTAGGTTTACTAAGCGCCGTTTAAAGCGCGTTCGCCGCCGTGCCGCTGTTGTCGTTGCCTCTACCACCTATAACACCACTACTCTTACTAACAGCCCACTCTTTACAGGCACAATATCATTAATTACCGCCTCCCCCTTGGCTACCCTATGCCCTGCCACCGTCACCTCCCCGGCCTCTTCCTCCTTCGTTACCATCGCCTCCACTGCACTTTTACCGGCCTCGTTAGCCTTTTCTACCGTCGTTACCACCCCCTTACCGGCCTCTCCAGCCGCCGGCACCGCCGCCACCCTTTTACCAGCCTTACCAGCCTTCGCCGCTGTCGCCAACCCTTCCTCTCCCCACTCCCTCTTCATCACCCCCCTCCCCCTTCCTCTTCCACTTAAGCATTTAGGAGAAGGAACGGAGGGCTTTCAAAATTATAAACCTTACCCTATACTTATAGGTAAAAAAAGATTTACCCGTAAAGCCCCTCCGGCATTGTAAACGCAACTTTACGAAAATTTTCCGCGTTTGGTAATTTCCAAATCAACCTGTAAATAGGTTTTTAATCTTTTCGTAAATAAAGAGTAGGAAGTGAACCTACTCCATCACCTAGAGTTTCATATCGTTTAGATACGCTGCGAGTTCTTTTTAATACGCAAAGAGTTAAAATGGAGTACCCGAGTTCATAACTCTGGACTGTTGATTAATATGTCTTACGTAGCATATATGGCATTTGCGGCCGTAGGTAAGTCCGTTAACGATTGTCATGAAAGCCGGAGTCGTTTAGCTGGTTGCTACCATTACAAGCGGATTAGCAACGGATACGCCCCCGTTCCCTTAGTTCTAAAGCCGTAAACCGAAGCCGTGCTACGCGTCCGTCGGCTTTATGGTAAATTTTAACCGATCCTTAAACATTTCCTTCATCAGAAATGCATTATACCCAATACATCTAAAAACAACTGAGGTGACAAATAACTTAAATAAGCCGATGTTAATTAGTACTATTTGTTAATCGACGTACTAACGAGTCAGCAACTGCTATCGCTGCTTGGAAACAGGGCCTACGTATGTATTACGTAAGCGAGTTTAACAACGTTATTGCGCGTCGCCATAAAAAGAATAAATATCTCACTACATCATTGCTCAAGGGTATACGACCTAATACGTGGGGCTATATCCTTGTTGGCGCTGGTGGCGTCGATGGCGGTAATAGCGGTGGCGCCAGCATAAAGGGTGAGGCCAGCGGTGTGGATGTTGGAATGCGACGGCGTCGCCCTTTCCCTCTCCTTTTGGCAATGACTAGCTACCCCTTACATCCGGGTTATCGCGCCCATCCACATTAATGTTATTGATTTCTTTAAAACAATTGCTTTTAAAAAATGAATATAACTTGAAATATATAAAATGAAAAGAGGTAATATACTAGAATCGTTAGAAAGTTATATATTAAAATAAAAAAAAGCAAATAATGAAATACCTAGTAGATTCGAAAGACGTGAAACAAAGGGTAAAAGTATTTTGAAAAGAGGTACTAAGTCGTTCATCCAAAGAGAAAAAAGAATGTAAAAATCGGTAGGGTTAATGGATGCTAGATAAAAAGTGACAAGATGTTAGAAGCGACTCGAAAAAGTAGGGTTCAATAGAGGCATAAATTTGGGAACGACGCGGATAGCGGATATAGAACCGCTTCAAATCGGCGAAAGCGGTTTAATGGATTGTTATGGTCGTAAAACCTTTTTAGATATACCAATAAATAGTGTATTTATAGTTATAAGCGTTTTTAACTCTTCTTTTAGTGTAGGTTTTGTCATTGCATTTGCCTGGTTTGATTTTCCATCGATACATTTCGTTTCTTCGGTTTTCCAACGCGTTTATAACTCGTGTCATATTATAATATCGATCATTAACCGTTTCTTATTCGTAATGCCTAGTTAAACCAGACATTTATAAAACGAAAAGTAATTAATGTACATAATAAAAGGGATGGAACGTAAACTAAGATTGAAAATAATTACCCGAACCGTTATTACTATAGTAATACTTTAATCGAAACCTTTAATTATGTTATAAATTTATAAAGTTAAAACGGTTTTCGTAACCCCTTTATATTTAGTAGAACTACATTACGTAATGTTTTTACGAAGCGTAATGCAGTTTTTGGCCGATATTTTCTTATCTAAAATTAAAACGTAGTTCATTTGCGAATCCCAGTCGTTATTATTAGCGAGTAAAGTTTTAGTAAAAACAAATAAATTTACAATATGTATATTGAACGGCATGAATTACAAATCGAGTTTTAAATTATTTATTTGCTATAAAAAGTGTTTATTAAACAACTTATATATATTATTTATCAGGTCGGTTTATTATTATGCGGCGACCCAAAGGTTAAATACTGCTTCAGCTTATATTATAAAAGCAACGAAAACGCTATATGTGCGTTGGAAATTGTGTTCGTTGGTCTGTTTTACGATATCCAAAACGCCAAGCGTAACTTGATCTAATTATCATTTTTACGTAACGTACAAAATGCTGTTTTGTAAATTCATAGTAACGTTATTAAAAGCGATTATATGGTCTTTCGTTAAATACGTTTCAGGTTTTGTTTCTCAGCCGGTTTATAATCTTTTTTTTCCTCTTTCGATACGGAAAATAAAGCGTTATACAACGTGAATATGTCGTCCACCTGTATACACGTTAATATAAAGCCCTTAAAACAGGCTGTTAATACTAATAAACACGGATCGAAAGTGAAGCTACTCATCTCAAGCCTTTCCTTATAATTTCTTTGGTAAATATTATAATATTGACCACCTACTTTAACTAAAACGAAAAGCGGTTTTATAATAAATAGGATCGTTTTAGATGGGTGATATTTTTTAAAACTTTCCTTTAGGTATATCCTTCCAAATACGTCGTTTCATCCGTTCCTCTAAATAAGTGTATACTAATATCATTCTACAGAATTTCATTTAAAAGCTATATAATATGCTAAGGGAGATTACGAACTTGAAAAATAATCAGTGGCTGGCCCGTTGTAAGGTAAGCAACTAGGTTATAAGGTCTTTTCGTCACTATTGTTATAACATTGAATGATAAGACGGGTCTTTTCGTAATATATCCCGATTTTATCTTTAATTTCGGAAAAAGAGCAAGTAGATAAAATCCTCTTGGTATTTTAAATCGACGTGTGGAACCGTTTGAATTGAAATACTCTTTAGTCGACTAGAGTAGAAATTTTTCTTTTGGTGGACTATTTGAATGAGGCATTTAGAGTAGTAGTAATACCGTCGTAACGAATCTTTAGGATAATTTCGCGGTTTTCTTTTTCCTTTCAGTAATAAAAGAGCTTACAGCAAAGGTTCCGGGTCGTTTTTGAGTTTCTGAGTTAAAGGGGCGCCCTCGACGGCGAATTATCAGTAGAGTTAGTATAGGTGGGCATCTTTCATCTTGTAAGAGCGGGACGAATACGTAATTCGTGGTGTAGGTTAGAATTAGGAGCGGTTGAAATTTGTCGTTTTGGGGGATGTCTTATTAGCGGATTTATTTAGATTACAGTTTCAGGCCGTTTTTTCCATCTCTTTCCTATACTCTCATACCATTATCCAACAAAGGGAACTTATATTATATAGAAAATTAACCAGCGTATTATGGCCTCTAAACTCTCTAATCTTTCAAAGACTAATCAATCTATCCTTAGGTTTCAAAATGAAAAGTTTAAATTATAATAGTATGTTTAAACCGCTAGTTTTTCGTAGTCTATTTCTTGTGGCTAACGTTTTCAATACGTCATTTTTAGCTCGCAAAGAACGTAATATTATTATAACCTTCGTTATAATCTTTCCTCTTTTTACTATGGTTAATAATAGTGTATATATATGTAAATCCTTGGGTAGGTATTAAAAACAGGGAGTGTAGAGATAAACCTACTCAGGCCAAAGGTATTGTTAACAGCGTTAACCGCTACTTGAAGGATAGATTCCTTATAATTGGTACTCTTTAATCCCTCATACAATATTCTATACGCTTTTTTAAATGCTCTGTAGTACTTTTACATTTCCTAATACCATAAAGGGATTTTCCTAAAATTTAGTTACATTAGTTGCCGGTTATTCAATCATTAATAAGCTATTCATTAAAGTCGAAGGCCGTATTAGCGTCATACGTAATTCATCTTAAAGGCTTTAAGTAAAGGTTTAATTAATAGTTAACCAAAGCGTCTTAATAATTTGTAACGAAAGCGCTTTATAGAAATTTTATGGCTTAAAATGATATTACCGCATTAACGGCATAAATCAACGGTTAGCTTTTTGCATATTTAATATTAATAATTACTTCGTAATTAGAGTTTACATTTTCTTTAAGGCGGAAATTCAATTGGCGTAGAGTCTTTAAGTGTAGCTAGCATTAATAGGAAAACTTTTGAATAACTTTAAGTGCGTTTTTCACTCAATTTATATAGCTTATAATGTAGAGCAATCGTAAAAGGTGTTTTGACATCTGGTATCCAAATTATCAGTATAATATTCGTAATTTATGCTACGTCAGGTAAAAAGCTTTCATTGTACGTATTTTTAATAAAAACCACAAATAGCCGAATTTAAGCCGAAGCAGTATAGATACGCTCTCTGAAACTCGGATAATATAATCGGTTGTACTTTGAAGCTTAATTACGAACTTATTTATATCTATTAATAAAATTGTAAATAGTATTTTGAAATTTATCACATAAAGCTTAACCGGTTTAAATCGCGTGTTTATAACGACCATCCCGAGTAATAATGTTTTATCTTTACTAAATAAAACCTTTAGGTGTTTTCCTATTTGGTTTAGCTAAAATTTGAGAAACCAGGTTACAAGCGATTCGAATTATCATTTTTCGGCCGTTAAAATTTGGATTATACCAATATTAGATATAATACCTTAAAACCGGTTGCCGTATTAATTTAAAAGCGTAAATTTTAATATTATATATGTATTAACGCTTTTTGTGCGTAGTTCACGCCCAAAATACATAGAAAAAAAAGGCGTTCTATAAGCTTGTGAAAATACTTGGGGCGTTTTCGTTGTCTTAAGCTATTAGGTAAGTATTATTACCCTAAAAAAGAATTCCGGTCGTGTATTTGCAAGGATAGTCGTTAAAGCTTTTCTCTACGTTTTTACACTTAATTACGTATATTATAAAGCTGGCATTTATCCGGTCTTCCAATATATAATCGGCTTAAAACAGTCGTTCGATCTGAATTTACTCGTTGGTGGGGTAGTTAGTAAACTAGCAGTCAATTTTACCGTAAATGATTTACCGCTTTTATAAACTTATGGGGTTCCCTATTCCTTTTCGTAAGTATTACTATAGTTGAGGTATTTTGCGCTAATTCTCCAACGATAGTCCCTGTTTCTTATTAATAAGTTTTCCTTTTTAGAATTTATACTTTAAGCGTTTGTTTAACTTTAAGTATACGTTCAATTTTCCATTAAAAACGTAGTAAATAATTTTTTTGAGGGTTGAAATAGTGATATAATATTTTACTCTGGATTTATCAGCTTTAAATACTGATGTAAGGTTCGCTTATCGTGATAAAAAGGTTTTAAGCGATATTTTAACGGTTATATAAAGGCTTTTAAGTTTTTTTAAAAATTGGAGAAGTATAAGGTCGAAATCCGAATTTCGGCGGTATTTTTTGGTTATTATTTGGATAAATAATGTATCACCCTTATATTCTGGTTAAATGGTTACCTAACTCTTTCGGAACTTATTAAGTCAGGCAGTGAAAGCATTTTATAGGTTTTCATAACCGCTTTCTTATTAGGCTTTTGTAGATTTCCAAATTGTATTGGTCTAGTCTTCATTATCAAGTTCGTAATTGAGCTTTATATCTAAAAAGGATTTGAAAAGGTTAAAATGCTTCGTAAATATATCCACCTACGTAAGTTAATACAAATACTATTTTTTAAGTTATCGGGATAATGTACCCAATAAAATAGAATAAAACTGGGACTATTTAATATTCAGTTTTTTCTCTGTATTGAATATAATAGGAATTTTATTATTGAATATATCGTATGGTTTACCGCTGTAATTTTCGTCTCTATACTAAAGCTTAGAGAAGTTAGTAAACTTTATAAAATCGCTGTTATTAGTGAGAAAGCGGTACGGTAAAAGGTAACGGCAGGGGTAATGGTTAACAGGTATTAGTCTATAAGGTACATATTAGCGTTTTACGCCGCTCGTCGTTTCTTAAAGCGGATCATTCTCGGTTTCTCAACTGAATCCGTTATAGCCGAACCGGTTGTTTTCGGTATTTTAGCCGCTTCCGCTATATCTAAACAAGGTATTAACCGTATTAAGGGAATGATTGGATATTTTGTTTTGATTTATAATGTATATCAGTATAGGAGTATATGATACTCCAATAGCGAATGAGGATTATGGCCGTTATTTTAGTTTTCCGAGGTTTATATTTCCGATTCAAAATGCAGGTATAATATTGTGTCGTCTTACGCCTTAAATTTTTCTTTCCGTCCGTATATTTCTTTACTATCTGCTTTTTATACTCTGTCAGGTAATAGTCGTTTACAAATTTTGTTTGGTATATATCTTAATCTTTTCAGTATACCAAGTCGCAAAGCCATTCTTTTTTAAATAAACCTTTCGTAAGGTGGTTATTCATAACCGAAATGGAATTCATGTTTTAAATTCGTAGTTAAATTTATAAGGATTGGACAATAAAGGGGTTTACTATTTATTATATGCCCAGCGTCCGATTCGAAGTTTCTACGTGGAAATTATATAATATATTATGTTTTTGGTCTTTTTTCTTGAAATAGCGAAAGTCATAACTAAAATATACGTGTTTACCATACATAGGTTTTTTTATTTTTTAAATTGGTATATAAATAGTGTTACTTTGAAGAACTAGGCTTCTTTTTTCATTATAATTTGTTCAATTATCATATATTCGACCAAAAGATCGAAGTAAACCTTACTATCCTCTGGTTTTATTAATATTAAGGCTATAGTTGTAGGTGTCTTTAGGCGGTTAGGTATATCGATTCCTATATACATCTAATGTGTTAGAAAGGAGTAAATTAGTTGTTTCGCGCCGTAGTTATATTTGTGCGCATTTCTACCTGAAGACTTAAGATGGTTCGGCAAATACCAAGTAAATAAAATAATTAAGGCGGTCGAAGTAAGGTTACTAATATTTAATAATACAAACGAATTTTAAATGATATGTAAATAAAAGTAATTATTAATATAGTAAATATTTCAAATGAATTTTATTAGCGTTTAGTAATATTGTGCTAATTAAGTGGTTAAGAAAATTGAAACGTGATATGTGTTAAACTTAAAATATATAGGGCGAACGTAAAAAGGCGAATAAGTTAAAAGAAGTATAGGTGTAAAGAGGTGTAGTATATGGGTCAATATTTGGGTTTTGATTTATATTTAGTGAGCATTCCGAGTTATCGTATCGTAGCCATTATTGTTGGTACCAGCTGTTTAATTGCTTCATCTATAACCGTCTTTAAATAAAGATAGCGGTTTGAATATTGTATTCGTAACCCCTTTGGTATTTTGCGATTGTTTTGAATCGTCGATTTTAAATCGGATGGGTTTTAACAAAGGTTTTCGAAACTTGGTAGCTTGGCGTAAGTAACCTAGTACGTAATAGGACGTTTTCTAGAAAATGTCCGGGTACGTTAAAGCGCCAAATAAAGGTTAATAATAAAATAACGGGGTTTTGAGTAAATGAAACGTTAAATAAGGGTCAATAATATTATATTGAAGTTATCACTTTGAAAACAACTTAACTTTTACAATCTTTGCATATATTCCGTTGAATTTTTGTAAAACCCTAGTATTTCAATATAAAGAATTGAAATGACTATAAAATTTCGTTATTGGTATTGAACATATATTTATCTTTATTCCCCTAGGCTGTTTATAATCGACCAGGTCGGAAATTAATTATTATCGGTAAAGTTTTTGTCCATTTTACGTAAAGTAAAAATAGTAAAAAAGTAATTATAAGAATGGTATCATTATACAGAAAAATGAATATTTCAGAAAGAAGTATTCCAAAGAGTGTACGCCACGGATGGGAGGTTATAAAACTCTCATCCGGGTAGTGGCCCTTTTTCCGTACGCGCTTGAATACCCATTCTAGACCTCTCCAGGCATTGCCGTGCGCTCTGTAATACCCATTCCAGACCGCTCCACGCATGATGCACTTTGCGTCTTGCAAGAGTGTAGCCTACAGAGTGACACGTTACCATTTGCTCTATAGGAGTATACCTGGCAATATAGTGAACTGCCACTTGGTATATATATACTACATATGAGGGTATATAGTAATACCCACATCAAAAAATATAATGCGACAGCTTAAAACCGCCGGCACGATAACTTTTTCGAAATAACACACCTTTTAAGGGGGTTTTACTACGTTACCTGTAAACGACGTGAATACTACGCTGTTTTCTACCGAGAACCACGCATAGTTATCAAATAACGACAATAACTCGAACTTTTCCGATTTCGATTACGATACTGATACCACATTGGATATGATTTGGTATTAATAACCCAAATTCAAATCCTTAAATTAACCGGTTAAATTTTTCGGCGTCAAGCTATGCTTTTAGATATAATACATTATGATATTACCTAAATTACAAAGGGACTCAAAGTTTATCAGAATTAAGAGAGATTAATTTCATATTATTTCTCAGTAATTAGATGGTTTTTCAAAGACCATTATAGCAAGGTATTATATATGTAGAGCCAACAACAGTATTAACCACCCTAACACCTTTAAAGCAATGCTTTACATACATTGATACGACTCAAATGTAACTAAAGTTTCTATCATCCGACTTACAAATATAGATCAAAAGGTTCTTAAATGTTTTAACGTGTAGTTTAATACTGAGGAGATTTTATTTGTAAAATTGGCGATAAAACCTTGAATTACGCCATTAAATTCGATATTTTACAAAGATTAATTTACAATACATCAATTCACACTCTATTATTTTTGAATAAAGCCGCAAATTATAACAAATATGTTACCCACGCCCAAATTATCAATAGGCAACTTTACACTTTCGCACTCCATATAGTAACGTTAGCAACGTTAGCTTTGCTAGTACTAGCACTACAATTCATAACTGAATTGACAACAGCGCTGTACTCGACCATGATAGCCAGAGAGACTTTATTATACTTGGCTTAAACGTCTTTCAAAACGCTTTTAAACGACATGTTTCTTAGGTTAACAACTATATATTTTACCATCATAAAACTATTGATTTATATTTAATTGAAGTTTCGAATGGTTATCGTATACGTATTTGTTTATTCAATCCCGTACAACGAGCGAACGACTTCTATATACAGGCTAATATGAATATTTGCATTGCCTTTACCAACGATTTTATTCGCCTTCAAGAGGTAAAAGCGTAACTTGTATATATAATCGCGTTTGGGAGTTAACAGAAATTAAATTCGACCTGATAACTCATTCAAAGATTTCAAATATTCCCAGCTGATAATTAATTAACTTTACAACTTGATTCAATTTCCTCATATTTTAGTAAAAATCGGTTGTAAATTCCCCAACATAGTTAGTAAATAACTTAGAAAACGATTATAGTTACCGCGTAATACTATTCAACTTTTACAACTTAGTGATATTACTAGTTATACATTTAAATCCGAATTATAATTAGTTTTATTAAAGTTTTCAATATTAGCCTTAATTGTTACCTGAATCAAATTTATACTCATTTCATTTTTCATTTGTAGTATGATGTTATTTTAGGTGAATACTAAATGGAATAAAAATAGGTAATGTACTCCGCTCTAAAATATATATTTCTTTTGGAATAAATTTATCATTATTATTTATTAGATTGAAGGTTTACGCTGGAATCACAGGAACCTAAGGTAATAAGTTCCTTTATTTTCCTTATTATTCTTCGAAAAGTCAAAGGGACCAAGTCGCTCATTCGCTGTTCGTTAATATTTCTCTCGATAATATTAATAAAACACTTCCCCCAAAGCTATTTCTTTCTTTTAATTATCAAATCTCTACTACTCGCATGAGATATACGATCTTATTCTATAAATGTCTAAAAGACAATTTACCTTTTTACCGCCCCGAAGAAAATTACGACATCGTTCTTTAAAACGATAGTTAAGGCCAGAATTTAGACGTTTCGTAGGTCTCTTTATACGGTATATCGAGGGACAATCTCCCGTTATTGAAGAAAAAACATTGATTAAATTATTGGATTCAAGTTTTATTCACGCAAAAAACTTTATATCTCGTTTTCCCGTACTTTTCGTTAAGAAATTCGGGGGTAGCTTACATTGATATATAGATTACCATAAGCTTAACGTTTTGACGAATGTGGACAGGTACACTTTTACAATAATTAAGGAAAAGCTTACAAATATTTACCGAGTTGAGTATTTTATTAAACTTCTAGTTGAAGTTTCGTTTTATAAGCTTTGTATTGAGGAGGAGAAACGAGTGGGAAAATGAATTTTGTATATGTTTGAACCTTTCAAATAGTTAGATACTCCTTGGAAACTTTTCAATATATCGACTTCCTTTTAAAATATATTATTAACTCGTTATGAACGGTTCTTGATTTCTTTTCAATTAGTTTACCTCACTGATATTCTAATATATTTGAATAGTAATTTGAAGATTAGCAATCGACAAGTGAATAGGTATCAATCAATTTGAGTATTACGAATTTTCAACATAGATTAATAAAAATATAAATGAAACTTTGACTACAATAAATACAAATTATTAATTTTGGAAGAGATAATCGGTGTTCACATCAACTTGGGAAACATATGAGTTATCCGGGAATAAGCGCTGTTTATATTTATCTCAGAGGTATAAGATTTTATCAAGTCTGTTAGGTTTTACCGGTAATTAATTTACGATTATTTTATAAATTCTGGGATGTTGAATCTGCTGATTAGAAAAGGTACCTCTCTTGCTGGGGATCTGGAAAGAATGTTGCTTTCGAGTAGTTTAAACTTTGTTTCCTTTTCGAACCCGTTTTCGTTTAATAGGATGCCAATTACGGAACTTTATTAAAAGTTGATTGATTCGGTTGAATTTTAGGGAATTATTGACTTTATCGTACCGATTATATAAACTTACAGCTAATGAAATATTACGTTTCTCTTATGTCTTTTATCTAATATAATTAAGAAAATCTACGATAAATACATACTTAGCATTATAAACAACTTCACAATAAAAAACGCTCAGTTCCAGAGCACTATCTGTTTATTTATCATTCTTACAGATTATTTCAATTTGGAATCTTTTATAAATACTTTAAATCCTTTTAAATTATAAATTCATCAAACGAATTATCTTTCACATTTTCATTTTAAGTGAGTGGATAATGGAGGGACCAAGTATTTACATCTTAATACACTAATTCAGCGAAACTAAGACATTACTAGAAGTTTTTGTACCCCTATTACTTAGTCCGGAAACTATAACTTTTACACCCCGAATAAGTGGTTTTGCCACTGTTTTCACGCCTATATAAATTCCAGCTAATCGTTGTCAATGAGTTCATTATGAAAAATTACTAAGATTTTACTAATAAGAATCCCTAAAATAGTTGGAATGCTGTTATTAACCGGGATAATATTTATATTTGTCTAGTTTGTTCGATACTTAAGAATGATCAAAATTTTCCTATCGATATTCATATTAATAATTATTAAGTATTGAAAGGTTTTTATGTTTAAATGATGAATAAACAACGATAATACCTTATGGTTTCGTAACCGAATCTTGAGATCCGTTCATAAGCCGCTTACTATTAAATTAATCTAAGCTACTGACAATTCACATTTGATTTGTTACCTAGGCAGAGAAATTACTATTGTTATTCTTTTTGCAACATATTTTTAACCTGGGTTATACTGTGTGGCTTGGTATTATTACCGGAGTCGCAATATTTTTAAACGTACGACTTATAGAAGATATCGTTTAAGGATACTTTTAAAAACCCAGTTGGTTTCGCGGTGATTTTAAAACGATTACGTCATCAACTTTATAGTTAATTTCATGTAGCAACGAACCAACTTCTTACATGACCTTATAAATATTAAGGGCAATGAAAGTTAACTTATTATCTTCAAGGTAATGAATATTATAAACATCAAAGTTTACGTAAATCGTCTTTCCAGCTATTATTCACGATTTTACTGTTATTTTTATGCTATTGCTAATAATAGAAGTTTGAATTCAACCAATAGAGTTTGACAACGATTTTGAGACCTAACAGAGATGGAATAACGTTAAAATTCTGTATTTTACCTTACAATAAACGAAGCTATAAAACGTATTAATTAAGAAGTCTCAAAATACTTTTATTGTTTCGTAATTCACACTCTATTTCGTTCAAATAGTTTATGAGCCAGTTACCAGTTAGGACCAAATAATAGAAATATGATTATTATTTATATTAGTCCGTTTTTAATAATTTAAAGATATTATGTTTTCTTTATATAACTTATTTTAAGTTTCCGTATTTTCATTGCAAATCCGGATATAAGTGTTAAAAACTTCGTTAAACGTACCCATAACTTAACGAAATTCGAGTAAATTTCAATACAAATTATGAAATAACGTATTAAAAAGTTTCTAATAAATAATGTTTCCACTTCAAACTGTTTCTGGTCAGTAATAATATCTGTTTTTTTTAAAAAACTTGAAGATTAAATTTTCAAATAAATGATGCTCATTCGTAATAAATACTTTATTATATGTATTATTGATTCCCACATCATTCAACTAAATATTATGAAAGGGATATATCACCGGTTTTATATAAATGAACTCATCTTAACCGTTTGGAACCCGTTCTCGAGTTAATGGGCTCGCGATTTTTGATTACTAGTAATCAATATTATAAATAAAAATAGCAAAACGGAACGTGAATATTACGTTAAAATCGTTTTACAAACACTAAAAAAACCTTGATTAAGTCGCCCCCATTCCAATAACCCTTCGAAGTGACAAGTTTTAGTTAAATGGGAAGGTTACATAGAATTAACTCAACATTCACTTTTAAAATTTTCAAATACCCTGATTATTGATATTTTAGAATTATATTATAGGTTTAGTAAGTGGAAAACCGGATACTACAGTTTTTCCTCTTACTAGGTTTTGAATATATTTTTTTTAATTATAAAGCGTTGGCAAGGGATTTATTTTATTGATATTGAATATAGATAATATATGATTTAATATTAAGACCGAAATTACTCAAATATATCGTATTATTCGTTGTTCCCCTAATTATGTTCTGGATCATTCACATTGAAGCTTTTTTTACCCATATAAACCAATTGACCGAACTTATTTTTAATACAACTTAATTTTCCATTACTAAATTGGAAGAACTCAGTCAACTATTTTACTACCTTTGAAGAGTATTTTTACCCGTTCGTTAATCGTAACACCCACGTTCACTTTCAATATATTCCATTTATTTGAACACCATACTTCTCATTAATAAGTCATATAAAACGAAATCACCCGGAACAAATAAAAGTCACAGGAACCGATCCTATTCCGCTAAAATTATTAACTTTACTTTAGGTATCCCGAAGTACCCTTATTACTTTTTTTTACGGTAATAACCAACGTTTATTCGCCACTTAAATACTCTTTAACACTTGAAAAGAACTACGAAAGAAACAATTAACTCCTGTCATATACTTTGAATATCTAACAAGCCTCGAATAACTATTTAATTACCTTATTTATATCTTGGTCAATGTTCAAAAGGGGTATATATGTAGCCTAAACTCCGATAAAGTTCTCCAATAAAGTATAAGATTAATTCAACACCTATATCTCACCGTTTATTAACAGTTTTTTAATTGTTAATCGGGCTTATATTTACAATAGATTTCTTAATAAAATTTCTTCAGTTGGAAGCTATTTTATAAACGTAGTCTAAATACATTAACTTTAGAATATCGTTTTAGACCATCTTGATCGAATGTACGTCAGGAAATCAAATATTAGTTAACAGGGACAAGTGGTGGCAAATCTGGTACATTGAAGTTTTGAATAACTTTATTTATAATGGCAGTAAGGAGAACATTTATCTTAACGGCTGATTGCACGATGTTAATAACAATTTTTTTTTTTTTTAATTTCCCTTGACCAAACAGTCATGTACTAAAAATAGGCCAATAATTTAAATATACTTCTAATTAAAAAGGCGGTATTAAATGTGAATTTTTGTATTTTTGAGAGAGTCCCATCAGAACTATTTAAAAGAAATTCTGAAGGGAGGCTAATACTAGCGCCTTCCATGCGATGATAAACCGGTCGATGGCTGAAACATTTTACCCGATGCTACGGAATTTGAAGTTGTTTCGGAGTAATTTTTTCGCACTTTCTAATAGTTTTCACACACCTTTTACCGCCTTCTATACGCCGGGGGAAGGGGGCGGGGGGGTAAAGCAGAGAATTAATGTTACAAGCTGGTTCCTAGGCTAGTAGTTACTAGGGATCTAGCTCTGGTGGTTGATATTGCTCCTACGGTGCTCCCGAGCCGCTCAGAAGCCACTTGGAAGCATGCTCTCATATATTACGTAACCGGATGACCCTTTTTTCTATAGCTTTGTAGCAGCTCCTAGGAAGAGGTTTCTTCTTTCTTTTTCATCGAAGATTTTTGAAAGTATCTGACCACCTTAAGCGACAGCTTTATCCTAGTTCCCTTATAACATCTATCTATAACTATTATGAAATTTTTTTACCGAGTCAGTTTATGAAAATTCCGGAAAAATATTCGACAGTTTTATAGGAAAATCTGAATCATGGTGAAGATCATAATGACGAACGTCAAAAATATATTATTACTTAGCCGCCTACTATATAATAAACCAGCCATCTCTTAATTTTCGGGATTCGATCATTTTTTCGCCGCTTTTATAATATACGATTCGAACTTCGAGATATTACTTAGGATTATATGAAATTGGAAAAAGACGGTAAATGTAATGTATACATATACCAAGCTTTGAAGCTCCAAGAGCCTCACTCGCCTAGGATATTACCGTATGTGTTTAAATCACTTTACAGGCTGGCGAGGGTGGGTGTATACTCTTTGAATATATATTGGAGGCATTATAGAAAGCATCCCAGAATTGCTAACACTATGTTCGACCTTTTCTTGTTGGTTTTCATAACGCAGTTTCAAGGATTTTCAGTCCTCGAAATATAATAGAACGATATATTAATCATATGTGGCGCGCGGTCATCCGCTCATATAGAAATAAAGTCTTCAAGGGCTAATCAAAAGGCAGAATGAAAAATACGTCTGATATTAAATAGCTATATTCATTTAGAAGATATATGATTTATTTCGTAAAATAGGAACTTAGATCTTATGCAAAATGGGTAGTTGGCTGAAGTTGATGTTATGGAAATATTCAATGGAAAACGTACCGACGATTACCAATATCAACGTACATGTAGGGATTTATTCATATTCATCGTATAACCAAAAACATTGTTTAATAAATCTATCGTTAGTTACTGTTTAACAGATTCATTGAATGATGAATGCTAGACATTGAATAAACGCCTCAAATAATAAATCTGGAACTCAAATTGAAAACTACTTTTCGTAACCCTTGACATGCAAACAAAATAAGTTGTTTTTACTAATTTCTCTTTTACAAATAAACACAATTTCTACTCCTCATTAAAATTCATCTTCGTTATCTATAATGAAATATTAAATTGAAACAAATTTACTTTACGTTGAAATATCATTTATTGGAATTCAACTTTATATAAAAGAGTTACGCGAAACTTTTTCGCTTTGAATATTTATCAAATAGTTAAAAACATCGATTTTGGTAATACCATAGCAATTATAATTCCTATAATTATTTCGAGCCTTGGTATAAAGGCTATCCCTTTGGAAATTTGCATTGGCTTTTTTCCTTTTTTTATGAATTATTCGCCAAGCTTGGTATAATTAATGAGAATCGTTTTATCATTGATATTTAGACTTCACTCGAATCGTATAAACGCCACGAAATCATGGAAACGAGATAAATAATACATGAATATTTATAGCTAACGAATGCAACAACTGAAGGTGTTGCGACTAGCGCATTGAAATCGTTTGTAATTACTAGCACTTTCTTCGTCGATGTTGTTGGAAAAGTAGTACAACCAAGCCATCGATAGGCTACTACAATTTCTTGTACTTGTCTAAAAAAAATTACTTTATATTTCACTTTTTAGTCTCTTGGTAAGTCGTTTACACACTTTATATCACACTTTGAATTCATCAAGAATCATTTATATTGTATATTTCACTCTTTAGATGTAACATTCATCGCTTAAATTACATATATCCATTTTAAAATTCACAATCAACACTTACATTTAGAGAATTTTAACATTTTTATGTGTCAATTTTATTTATTTTCGTTTAAGTTACACGTTTTAATTTTTTGATTTTTCATTAATTACCTGTGTTATGATTGTTTGAATTATTATTTAATACACCAATATATATACATAAGTTATTCTATACCGATAAGCAATTAAACGATTGGTTACTGGCTGTTGCCGGAAAAAGAGGGGGAGGTAGTGGGGGCGTCATCGTTGTCGTCATCGTTTTTTTCGTTGCCGTCATCGTTACCGTTGTTATCGCCGACATAGGGAGGTTTTGGCACCTCCCTCACCTCAGTTTATATGAACTTAGGCAAAAGACGATATTCTGAGTCGCTCTCCTCTTAGATCCGGGCAAAGACATCGTCGAACTTACTTTCGTAGTTAAGGCGTAGGCCTGCATGGTTAGCTATAATAGCGTAGGTAGTCTTTATGGGTCATCTATTTCTATGTGGTAAAAATTAAATTGAAAACACGGCTTACACGAGGGGAAAATTAAGTAGTTTACCGTATTTTTGGCAGTAATATAGGAAAGCATCCGAAAACAGGATCAATACCTCGAGGACAGATGAATACCCGTTACCGCCCGGCTCTTAATGGTAATAACGTAATAATATACCTCCGTTTTAACGGCATTCGACAAAAGAATTATCGTCAAAGGTAAAGGCGACAAAGAGCACGTAAAGCATACAAATAATCAATATAAAAGGGCCCGGTGCGCTAACCCTAATCCTAAACTCCAACGCTTTATGTATCAAAACATCCTCCTAGCCCACTATTACAAAGTGCGCCATCGAACGACGGATCCACTCCATCATATTATCCTTGTCTACGGAAAAGTTAAAATATATCACGATTCCAAAAACGAGTGATATTTACCAAGTTACAACTCTTCGATAATATATTTACGACATTTAACAGCTACAGAGAGTAACGGTGGACTTTCAACCCAAAACGAGGTCATAAGAATAATAACTTCCTATTACTACTTCTACCACTCCTACTCCTTCTGTTATGACTACTATTTCAACTCGATAAAAGAGAAAAACAGGAAGCGGAAGATAGGGGTAGGAACGGTTAAGGGGAAACAGGCGAAGGGGCTACAAGTGGTTGACAGGAGTACGATAGCGGCGACGGTCTAGGCGACAGGAATGTGCTACCGCGCTATTAGACGTCGTTCGTTACGGTATTTTCGAACCGATATATCTTGTAACATAATCAAAAAAAAATTATAAAATGTGTAAACGCAATATAATTCATTCAAAGCTTATCTAGTATCAATACAGCAATATTCAGAGAGGGAAACACAATTTGGCCTATACCGACGCCGATAAACCAGTTTTTAATTACTCTATACCACGTAAAATCGAGAATGATGCCTCTACGGAATTGGAAAACTTTTGAAAACAAAATACGATCTACACCATACTATCAAAACTAAATAATCTGTTGGTATAGCATTAGAAATAGCAACGTTGTCGATTCGATCATTCGAAGTAACAGTAGTATTGCAATGGTCAAGTGGTGAATGTATTGTTCTAGGTTTAGCCGACTGCTATCCGGCCTACAAAGTAATTTGTATAGCCAATTGCTTGGCCCGTGCCCACTGGCGAAGTGGGTGTATACTATACTCAAGTTGCAACTAATACACTTAACCAACAAATAATGCACCCAACTTTCAGTTAGTACAGTCAACTTTACTATAAGTAAAGTTAACCTACTTCACTGCAAGTACAACTATTCCAACACTAGTGGCTTTTTATTTTTATAGACGCACGCTAATATATTTGATCAAACTTTTGCGATTACTAACAAAGTACGTCATCGTCAACTAGCCTGACCCTTATTATTATCAGTTGACTTCCACATTCAAATTAACCTCAATTACCTTAATTTTCCCTGAGGCTCCGAGTCTCAACTTCATAAGCTTCGGTACATAAGTCTCCTATAACGAAATTGCGTGTACTGGCTCATTACCACCATTAGCTGTTTTAACCTACATAGTTTAAGCCATCTACTACATCAGTTAACCACGTAATTTAACTAATTCACTATTAGCTCTGCTATCACTAATACCTCCTGCTTTTTTAATGAAAGTAACTTAACCCTTCGTCTAATCTTACTTAACTCACGTAGATTAATTAATCCACTACTAGCCTAAATTTAACCTTACCACTTGAAAAAATCGCTATCGCTATTCCCATATAAGTTTTCAAATTTTCTAGCAAATCCCTATCCGCTAACACGTAACTTGGGCTTACCAAGTGACCTATTGACGTAGCCCTCGATATGAATTGTCAGTCTATTACAGTCGACAAACCTCTTCCAGGACTAATTTAACGATATATTTGTTATAACGTCAGAAAACTTATTCTTTCCATCGAATTTTCTGAAATTATCGATTTTCCAGCCTTGGTATACTTCATGACGTATTATTAAATTAATTATCAGACGCTTTTCAATATTAGTTTCAAGTTTTCAAAAGAATTTGAATTCGCTTAATAAGTCGATATAAATCATTACCAAGATGAAGGAAATTTTCATTTTCTTGTTAATGGTATTAAGGGTTTTCTATAATATTATACCCATATTAAATCTAGATATCATGCCGTAAACCATTGAAGTACCCATACATCGTATAATACTTTTACATTTAACGGTAGTTTAGTAAAATAAGTTACTGATATTGCTAACCTAGTTCTTTCGCTTGTTGTCATTAATGAGTGTTATTAAAAAATTGATTTATAAGGGTAAGTCTATATTATTAATAAAGAAACTATTTTCAAAAATCATTAACTTAATGTTCGATAGGTCAAATGAAATCATATTCATCCTTGATCCAAATTACGCATTTTTTATTTAAGCCTTTTTTTAAACGTTTGAAGTCTTAATTTATTGGGTTTTACGTTTATATAGTAATGGATTGGTCGTAAAAGAATTTTGAATAGTATATATGAGTGATTTAGTTTCCATGACCGCGTTATTTTATATACCGCTAAGCCTTAGCTTCTTTAACTTCATCAATTATAACTCAGTTAGCGCCTTAATACTTGTAGCAAAAACTAAGCTTTATATTAATAGTAAACGTACAAATTAACGATTCTTCGATGTTCAATTGAATACCTTCTGCTAAAGTCGTACCCTGCCTCTAATTGAAAAACTTGAATTCATTAATCGTGTGCTATTCTGATGCTCTAAAGATATAATTTTAGATAATACAGGTATATTTCATTAACATACCTACAAAGCCGCAGTTGTTTTCTTAGGTTATCAGAAAATACAAGTCGTACGTTGACAACCTCATAATTGGTTGTAACTTAAAATATAATTGATAAGTTAGAAATTCATTGATACGAATTTGAGTTACTAGTATAGTAACTTAATAGATTGTATTACTATATTCAAAAGATACTTATTATATAATTTTTATGGTCGCTTTAATAATTCGATCCGCTATAAATTCGTCGTTAACTACGTATATTGCTATCTTTTATCGCAGCTATTAGTGTAAATTTCCCATTAGGCTTTGCTAGATGACTTGTTACTAAAGCGATTACCACACATTAATTTGTTTTCCAAATCTTTAACAATTATAACAGGATCTAGTTTTTACCCTTCTCATTTTATATTAAAGAGATTAAACATGATTTGATTTTACGGACATCCAGTTGTTTTAACTTTAACCTCGTATATAATTCTCGATATAAAAATTGTAATATTTGAATTTCAAAGCTTAAAGTTAGTTTTAGGTACGAATTGTATAACTAGTCAAGTTAAAAGGCTGCTAATTTCAACCTTATCGATTTTTTTGAAAGACTTACTGAAAGTCTTAATAACTTCTTATGCATAGAGATTCAATTCCAAGTTTTCATCGTTCTTTTCTTTCTTACTTATAGAAGTAATATTGTAAATACGGCCTGGTATATATTCCTTACTTTTACCGTTCCTCTTCTTTAGCTATTGTTTTCCCTAGCGGCGTTTTATTGGCCTGTTGATAACAGGTAAAGAAGGGTTGTTTGAGATCATCCGCTAAACTGATAGGTTTTTATTAATATCTTCACTCGTATTAATATAAGGTTTACCCAATGAGATACGAAAAGTTACGGTGTTATTATCAATTTTAACAACTACTTAGAAGTTATCGATACATAAAATCTTATATAAGCAATCACATTTGCCTTACTCCCGCTACACAAAGATATTACTCCGTAACGGCAAAACAAACACGTCGATTATCGTAAGGCATTTTTTAGTGTTAAATGAATTATTGACTTGAAGCCGTACTGATTACTACCGTAACCCCTTCAGTACTTTGCCGTAGGCTATACCTCTCTTCTTGGTACTTCCTAATAGCGAGTATTTACTTGTCCGTCATGGATACACTTTAAAAACCAACAGTAATATCACTAAGTTATAAGGGCCTACAGTGTTATTCACGCCCTTTACCGCCATTTAAAAGCATAAATTTCAATCAGTAAATCTTTCAATTTCCAATATAAAGATATCTTATATTCGCCGTCGTGTGATATATAGCCTTTTAACTTTTTTCACACTCCTATAGTCTTTTATAGGCACACTTTTACACTAAATTCCTATTATTTGGGCATTTACCTAAAATTTCACTGTTGCAAAGTCGGTACCTCTATTCTAAACGAAGATATCGAATGGGTTTAGGTGTGTATTCATTTACAGAATCTTAAATATTTCCAATATATCCCTTGGATAGATATTTTCCAAATGTAATTTCGTAAAAATAGATTACCAAACGAATGTAGTAGAAAAGAGGCTTTTTTTTCAACTAAAATACGTAAATGAAAATCTTCTAGTTAATTTCTTTATTTTGTCTTAATATAAACTAAAATCTTCAAAAGGTTTGATCATACAATTGTCAATGATAACTAAGCTTTTGCATAGTTCTTTAATCAAAGTATTTTACCGACTCATTCCCTACAGACTATAAAGCTTTATATAGTCTTTTATATGTTATATAGTTTAAACACTGATATAGTAAACACATCTTTAACTCTGTAAAATTTAACACCATTATTTTTTTATCTTAAATATTGAATTACAAATACCGACACTGTAAGGCGAGGGAAAGCCTTGAGATATTTCCAACCACTTCATAAACATTGAAGTCGACGCTAATACCAAGGGTCTTTATATTCTTGAAACAAAGAAGGCACGTGGTAGTGGAAGAAAAATTCAAATCTGATCGATATAATTATAATTGAAATTACCGTTATCCCTAATAATGACGATTAATTGCTCAAGTCGAAATAAACTTTAGCCTTGTTAATGTCTTGCCGATTAATATTCATAATGATAATTCTTTATCTCCGTAATACCATGTATTATAAATTGACTTCTATTAAGTACCTTACTACCCCTGTATCTGGAATAATACCATAAAATGTATTGTCCGTATAACAATCGCAAAATTTAAAGAAAAGTGAGGAACCAATGACTTGGTATGGTAAAGGTAAAGGTTTTCGCTATTAAAACTGTATAAAAACGTATTCGACGAGTTATTCGCCGCTCTAAAAGCAATATCATTATTTCACTTAATTTATTAAAAGGTTTCATCGCCATTCACAATATTTTTACCTTCAAGATATTTAATATAGTTTAAATAATCCTACCTTAAAGTAAAACGTTATCAGATATAATATATTAACTATCTCTCATAACGTTCGAATTAAGGATAACGATTTAATTTATAGCCGGAATTAATATAAATAAAACATTTTTACTGCTATTACAACGATAGTTCTTACAGTCAACAGGTTCGCTTAAGGTTTACACTCGTTAACGCTAGTATAGTTAAAGAATTCAATTCGAGGTTATTAAACCGGATTTTAAATATTGAAGTTGCTCGTTCTTACGATCGATGTAAAATATCAATATGCGGTCTTCTTTATCCATATCGTAGAAGTCATTATCCTAAGGGTACATATCAAACAAATTTGGCATACGTGTTATTCAGGTTGCAAAAAAAACCTTAATTAACTGAAAAAGCCTTACAAGTGGTATCTAGGCGTTGTAAGTCGTATTAAAACTCGTTAACGCCCGTGATAGCTATCCGTACCTACTCACGAAGCGTAGTTTTGACAGAGTAGACCTTTCTTATCTCTTTCCAACAAAAATTCAACTTATTAAATACGTAATTTTCAAATATTCATTGGTGTTTCTTCCATTTCCTTTTTTGTTATTATCGTTTTCCTCGTTGTAATAGCTTAACCTATGTAATATTAAGCGAGATGAATATTGTATTCTAAATAACTGTTATAACGTACTAGATATCACGAAAAGTTTTTATTCGAGTTATAAAGATGAGTTAGTAATCCCTAATATAGTTTGCAAGGATTTCGGGAAACAAGAAATAAAAATCAGAGAGACGAACCTTTATTTACTTTCCAATTTTTAAAAGATTATTAGTTTTGTATTTAAGGGGTTATCAGGCTTCCCGTTATACTTTTCTACGTTATTTCAAATTTTGATAAAGTTCGTCAAAAACTTTTAATCAATGTTAAATATTTAAATTAATCTGAGAAAACGGTTACAATAGTTGTATCAATCGTTGTTAGTATTTCATATTAATTAAAACCATAAATACTCCGAGTTGCGATATTGAATGTTAATGTCAGTCGTCTGGCTAAATGGGTAAAATCTTGTAATAGAATCTATAGTAGGATCGCACGTGTAAGCATAGTTGTCGTGGAAATCATCGTTTTAATGGAATTAGAGATTTTAAGTAAAAAGTTCAGGAGTAATATGGAATTAGCAATAAAAGGGGTTTGAAAAGGCTTAACGGTCTTATTTGATTAACCCTTAGATAGCGCCAACGTTCATAATTTTTACTGTGTTGGTGGTCACTACTTATTGTATTCTACCGCCGCTATCATACTTCGCGTTATCACAAAAAGGTGCTGTACTACCAAGCAAATCAATTGGGGTTTAATCGCCAGCATATACAAAAGAATAATATATGAGGGGTCAAGGAGAGATCCCTCAAAACGCGTATAATGGCTTGAAGGGTCTTTGACGCATGTGTATTTCTTAGAAAAGTATTAAAGATTACGACTTTAAAGTTGTGTTTATCGTTGAGCTAGTTCTATAAGAGTCTTGGTTAATTTAATTGGTTCTTTTTAAATATAAATGCCATAGTAAGAGATTTCCTCCTATAATTGAACCTTAACTGTGTGCTGAATCATAATCCATATATTAAATGCCCCATAAATCAAAAGCCTACGACAGTCTTGAAAAGCGCGGGCGCCACGACTGTAGTCTTCGCCGAGATTAATATTGAAGATATACTAACCTCTATAATTAGTTAATGAAACTTTATTTAAGGTTTCATTGACATCCGTAATTTAAAGTTACTCATCGTAATGCTTAGCGAAGAAAATTCCGAAGGCTTTAACTACCTTTATGTATTGTTAACTCGGTGTCATCTTGAGTTTCAAGCCTATATAGAACTTGGTGGGCGAGGGACTTAGTGATTCGGGATGTAGGCACTTGGGAACTTAGCGTAAAGTTGCGCGACGAAAACTTTTCAGTGCGACTAGTTAATTCTCTATGTTTTCGCTTAGAGCAGCGATTTTAACGCATAAATTGGCGTAAAGATGAGAAAGGTGTGACGTAGTGGTAAGAGTTTAATAGAGAGTAAGGTCGAACGTCGTTTTTTATTGGGATAAGTTGAAGGTTAAAACTTTTTATCCGTAGGACTTAGTCGTTTTTGAAGTCGTAATATCGGTAGTAGTGATGACTTAGACGTGTACCAACTTGTCGATCTAAGACTTTTAGCGGTCAATCTTCACGCTTTTCAAAAAGGATTCGTGATAATTTTATGGTATTTTGGGTAAAAATACCGTCGCTACCTTGAATATTCCGTGAAAAGCCGACTCAAATTAAAAGTCTTCTATATTTTCTGCCGTAAAAACCAAATGAGTTCGTAAACGCCTCTAGTAAAATTCTTTCCTCTACCTTAGTTATTTATAAAGCGTAACCGTAAAGTAGCTTCTGCTCCTTCTTAACTTATTTGTCCTTTACCCAATAAGTACTGATTAGTGTTGGTAAGGCTTCAGAATTTATAACGTTGTCGATTCTATGAGTTGAAGTAACAGTAGTATTGCATGGTTAAGTGGTGGATATATTGTTCCAGGTTTGACAGAATGCTAGCCTCTCTGCACAATTATTTGTACGGCTAATTGCTTATCTAGTGCCCTAGATTGAAGTATGCGCATACTGTACCTAACTTGCTGCTAATTCCATAGACTCATAAACAATACACTTAACCTTCAGCCATTTTAATCAAATTTAATGTATGTAAAGTTGACTTACTATAATTCAATTACTACTATTTTAATATGATTAATCATTATCACTACTAAACGATAAATATAAGAGCTCTAATAATAAAGTGAATATTACCAAGAAAAATACTAGTATTGAAGGTAAATAGTGCTATAATTATAAAACTTAAAGGAGCACTCTAGCCAAATACATGATAGGGGTTGACAACTTAGGTGAGAATATCCAAGCTCTCATCTGAGGTGTGCACTCTCCAGGTGCTTCTTCTCCCTTTTACATCTATCTTTATTATCACTTTCAAACACCATATTTCCTTCTTTATACATTGATATACAGAACTAACTAATATTTACGATATTAATGAGGTTAATAACTATTTACGTACGGTTTAAGTATTGTATACGCTTTTTTACATTCTATAAAACAGTTATGTCTACTCGTAGAAGCCCTTACATATTCAAATAACACGTTACGAGAATAGTGTTTTTACTACAGTACGTACAGATTCGGCGACTTGATAATATTATATGAGGTTTTATTATAAAGCATATTTTATAACACGAGTGATACGAGCTTGTTTATAAATAAACTTACAAATAATAGAATAGCGTTTCTCGATACTAATGGTCAATATCATTCATTTTAAATTATATCATATTAACTTTGTTTCTAGTATTTCTTCGCCTCTTACAACCATTGTTTTAGTTATCTCGCATACAGTTTCGCTTCGTACGTATTTTATGGAGATGGTAATTATTACTTTTTTTCTTTCTATCATCATTTTTTTTACTTTCGTTATTGTAATTTTTTGAAGTGAGTATTTAATACCTCTTCTCATTATTATCAAGATTGTAAGGTTTATGGTTTTTAAGAGGATATCTTGAATTATATTAATTTCTAGTGTTTTTGATAAGTGATTATTGATCGTTTAGGTATCAACGTATGGCTTTAGTAAACAACAAAATTTTGAATTTGTTGTTATTAACCATAATTTTTCTTTATGATTTGCCTGCGATATAGTGGAGACAGGTACTCTCAAATACTCTAATCTATGACGGACTCAACATTGATTATAACAACATACTAATTGTAATTGTAGTGGTTGAATATGCTTATAAATCTAGTATAACGTATTTTGACTAAATATACCCAAGTAAACTATTAATATCATATACGAATTATGTTACAATAATTCATTCTTTTTCACCCTTGTAACAACTGGTTGAAAATTTATGGAAATTTTATTAACTAAGATATTCATCATGTGTTTCAAGTTATAACATAATATTTTTCAGCTATGGAGAAAACTAACTATAGTATATCAGCAATATAGTTTTTAATTTATACAGCAAAATAGCGAATATATTCAGAGTTGGGCTTTTTAAACCTGGAGAATTATTAATGAAGGTATCTAAATATTACCAAAAGCTTTAAACGTGTATAAAGAACATATTTTCATGCACGATAACAATACCTATTTATTATAAATTGATACATTGAAAATAAAATACTACAATCTCTTCACGTTTTCAACAGAGAATTCCACTTGCTCCGTATTAAACAGTTATCATATTAGAAGTCTCGCCATTGAAGGCTTGAGCTTGAAAAGATTCGCGGTGGTTACGGAAGTGATGGCGGCGAAAGAACTCGTATTAGCTGCGGTTTCAATAGTGACGGCGGCGAAAGGTATCTCGTTCGTGGAGGTCGTCATGAGGCTCGTAGTGGCATTAAGAGTACTTGCGGCGGTCATGCAAAGGTTTGCAACGGCGATAAGAGGGCTCGCGACAGTTGCGAGAAAGCTCTCGTAAGTTTAAAAGCTCCATTTTATTTCATGAATAACGATGGCGGCAATGATTAAAAGTGACTGATAAGGTAATCAAAATGAGTGAGGATGAACGGCAATATTAACAGCGACTTCCAATGGTAAAATTATCCAGACGTCATATAATAATAATATACTTTACGTGTTTTTTAACGTCATGTTCCTCAAACATACGACGTAAACTTTTCATAAGCTTCACGGCCTTAACATTACAAGCGGTTTAGCCTTAATCAACTGATAATGATACCTTTCCTGGTTTTATAGTAGCTGAAGGTAAAAAGCTCGTAATTACGACACTAAGCAAATGATAGGTAATAATGATGAAGGAACGTGTCAAAAAAGTATGAGAACGTAAAGTTGTACGCGAAACTAAAATGAGTAAACGTATACATGTAGGCGACATGAGTGATAAAGGAAAGTTAATCATTATTGAAACTAAAGGGAAGGTAATAATTATTGAAACTAGTAAAGTTGTTAAGCTTAGTGGGATAAGCATAGGGTTTTTTTTTCTCTGATTTTTTTTCTTCTTTTCCATGCATCCATCAACAATTTTTGCGTGGGTCTTCAGACGAGTTTGGTATGATACCCAACGACTATGAATCTCGTTTACTTATAAATCTCATAATAACTATTAGTGATGATGGTGATATATGAAGCAGTGGAATTAAAGGTGGAAAAGATAAAAAAGATTAAAGAAAGTAAAAGAATGTGTGGAATATTGTTGATAGGGCTCACTTGTTATAGCGCTGCATATTTAACGCAATTTCATCGCTTTTCCACCATTATAATCGGTCAAATTATAAATAATATCTCATTTGAACTCCCATTTGGTATACTATTTAGACGTACATATATATCATTATATTCCGATTAGTATGTAAAGATAAAGCCTAAGATCCGAATATACTAAATCATTATAGTCATAACAATAATTACTCATGAGAAGAATGACTTATGAGTACGTACCTAGTTTTCATGATTAGACAGTCTTATAAGAAAGTAAGTAGTACCGCCCCCATAGTACACCGATCACTACTTTCAATAGAATGTTCGTTACTACAACCAGAGATCCTAATCGACTGTTTGGCAACGATAAATCATTACTAACTCATTATTCACAACTTTATTATGAAGTAAAGTTGGTTCAAAGAACCTGTAATCAAATTGATTTTATTTATTATTTTAATATTGGTCATTATATAGGATGAATATGCATAATATATAGTATTTAATAATATTAGGAATGAAGATATCATTTTGAATATCTAGTTGACAATGAAGTTTGGGAATTCTGTTTCAGTTAGCCAAATAATTTATGATAAAAATAGACCTCAATCTGTAACTTCTAGACATTAGTTGTATTGTAGCTCAAATTAAAACTAATGATCAGAGTATTTTATTAGTCGCATATTAAAGGTCATAAGGAACAAATTAAATAGATTATTCAATGCTTACTTCGATTTTTTTCCCCGTTTAAAATGATAATTAGGTTAAACTTTAATTATTAGCGTAGTTTGTTAATCCCAATGTACGAAAATACAGAACAGAACGATTTATTAATTGAATACTTTACAAATAAGAATATTTAATGCTGTATAAAAACTTATTAAAACCAAATATTAAGAACACCAATAGAAAACCATGAATATATCTAATGAAAACTCAATACTATTTTTTTAATTAAATGTCGTATAAATCTAATATGTAAATATTAAAAGAATTTATGAACTAATTCTTTACAATAGAGATTAGTTTAATCCTATCCGACAAAACATTCCAATTAAATAATAGACTTTAAATAAAAGTAAAACAAAATGAAAATATTCACGTTTTTTCAAAAACTTTCAAATGTTAATTATCAAATATTATTACTTGAAATAATGGGGATATACTCTAATTTTTATATAGGGCTATTTATATGAACAACAGTGGATTTCAAAAAAAAAACTTTAAAACACTTCATCATGAAAAAAATGATTCTATATATGATGAATTATTGATAGTTCTAATAATGATACGAAATACCTTATAAAATGTGAAAACTATCAATATAGGAAAAACTCGTAAGATTGAATTCGCAGATTTTGTGATTATTTCTAAGAAAAACATAAAAATACTATTGATATTGAAACATCAGTCAATTGCAGTACAGTCAGGCCAACTATACTTAAAGTAAGTTAATTATCCTGATTGAAAATCCACTGTAGTTTGTGGGATTGATTGCATTGATTGCAGGTCGAGTGTAGTAGGTGCCTAATTCAGACTAGGTCACAGGCCAAACAATTGGCCCTACAAATTAGTATACAAACTGGATAACGGTTTGCCATAATTGGAAATAACGCAACACCACTTTCAATACAATAGACCAGATACTTTGACTAGAAATTTTAATCCACTACATCTCAACGATAAAGACCTTCCAACACTGATTAGCCCATGTTAGGTTTAACAAAAAAAAGCTAAGTAAAAGAAGATTCCATTTTCTAATTGTCATGGTTTATTGAAGGAAGGTCAAGAAAATATTTTACGAAGTGTACCTTCAATACTATGTCAGTTTAAGCGGCTATAAAGGAGGGAGAGCTTCTAAATTATATAAGTTTTCGCAACAATTCCAAAGTGGTGACGATATTGCTATTAAGAACACCAAGTGTCGGTAAGGTCTCTATTACATTAATGTAGTAGAAGAGCAATCAGAAAGATTGGTATTGTAGTAGTAGAAGATAAGATTTCGAAGGGAGAAGAGGCATTCGTGGAGTGCACGCCATAGGTGAGAGGTTTTTAACCTCTTAACCAAGTAGTGATACTTTACCATATACTTTGTTAATCTCTCTTTTAGGTAGTGGTACTTTATTATTCACTTTTCATATACCACTTTTAGCTAGCAACACGTTATTATCTATTTTGTAGGAATGCACTTTGTAGAGTGGTTCGTTACCATATACTTTATAAAAGTATACATCCTAGTATGGCTACGTACTAACTATAAGGATATATGGTAATATCTACATAGACAATCTTTTCTTTTCCACATTATGTTCCGTTTTCGTTATTTAGTAATGATAGTGAATTTTGAAGCGTAATTTGTATCTGTTGATTAGTAATAACATTCTGGTGGTAATAAAGTACATATTTGATGTTTTAGTTATAATAATATAGTTGCGGTAAAAACTGTAAAGGTTTGAAATAATAGTTTTTAGCCGCGGTAATTATTATAGCAAAGGTCTGGTTGGTTTGTTTAATAGTTAACAATATTATTGTCAATAGAATTTGTTATTATTTCTTATAGAGGTGTGATTGCGTAGGGGTTATTGCAGTGTTACCTCCTTTGGGGTTAGTAAAAAAGATGTATTGCCGTCGTTTTAGGTAAATTTTCTTTTTTTCCCTTTTTAATGGCTCGTACTTACTATTAATATAAATCTTAACTGATTGATTGTACAATGTAAATTCAACCTATATTTTGAATCACTTATTTTAAACCGTTTCAGTAGGTAAATTATTTCATTAATTCGTAGATACTCATCTTGCTCATAAATATACATCGCGTAAAAACAGAAACTTTAGTGTCTGTTTGGCGCCTAGGAGTAATCGGGTTGAAGCCATCATTGTTGTCGTTAGTCGCACCGTTGCCGCTACTACTGCTATTACCTTTAATTTCGCCTTTTTAGGTATGATTTCCTTAATTCTTGAATTTTTTTTCGCCTTGTCGCTTGACACCGCCATCTCCGAAGTTACGACCCCCTCCCATCCCCCCCCCCCTTT
>JASMMZ010000009.1:10889497-11145984 GCA_038502455.1 Anisogramma anomala | reverse complement strand
CTGTAAACATAACTTATCGGAATAGTAACACGGTTTGTATCGTTTATTCGTACCCTAGTTTTCGTTATACTCATATCCTTATAGATAAGGTAGTTGAAACGGACCTTTTCCACTGTTTCGAACTATGTATTGCTAGAGAGCATCACAAGGCCTTTTTAACGCTTAAGGCGTTAAAACGGCGTACCTGGGTCCGTAGCCTCGGGTCGCTAATAGATACGCCTTACATTCCATATATCGTGTCCGCGACCGCAGGTAAGTTTATTAACGATTTCCATTAAATCTATGGTTATTCGGCCCATTGTCATCATTATGAGCGGATTAGCAGCGGATACGCCACTATTTCGATAGTCTTGAAGCTGTGAGCTTATGCCATATTACGCGTCCGCCGGCTTTATAATAAGTTTAATCTAAGTTTTCCATTCTAACCGAAGACCCAATTCCTTCAGTTTAACAAATATATTGCTTGGGACGCCTAAAATAATAGCTATTTTCGAAAATAACTAAAATGAGCCAATGTTAATTAGTAGTAAACGTTAATCGGTGGACTAAGGAGTCGACAGCCATTATTGCCGCTTAGAAGCGTGGCCTTCGTATTTATTATACAGGTAAATTTGACGATATTATCTCGCATCGTCGTAAGGAGAATATCGTCCCCCCCCCTTGCCTTTGCCGAAGGATATGTGGTCTCAGTCGCAGGGTCACCCCTCAGGTGGCGCTGATGATGGCGTTAATAGCGGTGATAGCGGAGGCGCTAGTGAAAAAGTAACAGGGTAGCGAGGAGGAGGATAATAGGGACGCGACGGCATCGCCCTTTCCCCTTTATTTTAGTAGCGAAACGATTTTTTTTTTGCTGGGCCGGCGGGTCCAAATATAGTTTTGTACATTTTATAGTAATGAAATTCCTTCTTTAAAAAATTCGTAACGTAAGTAACAAATGTAAAAGGTAAAGAGTCAAAGTAATTTTAATAAGGTCGCAATGCATAAATATAGAGCGATAATATGTTAGAAGCGGCACGAAATGCCAATGTCAATACAGGAAAAATTTTGTAAGAGCGGTATAAATAGGGGATCCATATAGAGAAAATTCTGTATAAGTGGTTTAAATAGCAGATTGAAACAGAAAAAATTACCGTATAAGCGGTTTATATAGAGGATCTAAATATAATAAAATTCTTAAGAGCGGTTTAAATGGTGGATAAAAATTTCAATAAAAATTTTCAAGCGATATAATTGTATGAAAAAATAGTAATAAGTACGGAGAGTAAAATATTTACCCCTAAAGGGGTTGTAAAACCTTTTCAATAACACTAACGAAAGGAGTATTTGTTAATACAAATGTTTCTAATGCCGTGTTTAGGATGCCATTATTTATTATATTTGTAGGGTTTGAATTTCTATCAATTTATATTATTTTCTCAATCTTGCAGCGTTTATATAATTCGCGTAGGATTATAACATCGATTATAAGTTGTTTTTCATTCACAATACCGAGTTTCACTAGGTATTACTAGAGCTAAAAAGAGTTGGTATGAATGATAAGGGGTTTTAAATTGAAGGATTAAATGATTATCTGGACCGTTATTGCCATGATAAATCCCAAATCGAAACCTCCTACTATGTCAAAAATTTCTAAGGTAATAACTCTTCGTATAACCCGCTTACACTTTGTAGAACATAAATGAAAAATATTTTTACGAAGTGTAAATCCGTTTCGGATTCGTTCTTTGCTGCTGAAAATACAACGAACCTTATTTTGGAGTTGTAACCGGATTTATTAACCAAAAACCCGCTAGTGAAAAATAGAAATACGTTGATTGAACGGTATAAATTATAAACCCCGTTTCAAATTGAATATTTGTTTCGTAAGGCGCTAATTAAGCGCGTTGTATATATTGTACGAAGAGGCGTTTTGATATTGCGCGGCGACCGAAAGGTTAAACGCCGCTTTCAGTTATATTATCAAAGTGGGCCAAGAGCTACGTGCTCGCTAGTATTTGTATTTTTAGCCCGTTTTGCGTTATTCAATGCCATAATGATTACTTTATCCAATTAATCCTTTTGCGTAAAGTTTAAAACACCGTTTCGGAAAGGCATTCTCGCGTCTTTCGAATTGATTATATAGTTTTCCGTTTAATACGTCTGGGGTTTTACTCTTAGGCAGGAATTTATATGCTTTCCTTTTTTTTTTAGATGCGTAAACCATTGCGTTATACAGCTTGAACATGGTATTCTTTGTTAAACCTGTTAATGTAAGACCTTTAAACCTTATTATTGAAATTGATAGATATGGATCGAAAGTTTAGTAAGCTATTTCAAGCCAGCGTTTAAATTCCTCTAGTAGGTGTTATAACAACATATACAAGCTTTAGCTCTTTCTTCAAGTGGTTTTATAACACGTAAAATTGTTTCGGGTTAATAATGTATCCGGAGCTCTATAGGTATGTAGGAGAAGATACGGCGTTTCAGCCGCTCTTCCGATTTTATGTAAGCTTATCTAATATTACGAAACTTAATATAAAGACCGTTGGGAGTACTTGGAGAAGAGGTAAACGTTAAAATTAAGCGATAGATTGCTATTTGTAAAGTGGGTAATGAAGTTATAATATCTTTTTTTTACCGGCGTTCTTGTATTTTTCAATCCTAAGGCGGTTTTATTCATAAGGCTTGTCCGGTTTATCTTTTGCTTTAAAAACTAGGTATGTGGGAAATATTTTATAATAATTATATATCGTTAGTTTAAACCTTTAAGAGTGAAAACGCTTTATTCGATCAAGGCAGTGATTTTTATTCACGTAAACCATTTAAAAATTGTACATAAGGTGGTGATAATACCTTTTTGAGAGAGATGTAAACTTAACTTCCGATTCATCGTTTTATTTTACGTAAAGAAAGAATTCAAAACAAGGGAATGAGAGATTTTTTTTATTTTAATGTTAAGTTGGCGCCTGCAGCGATGTGTTATAAGTTCCGTTAGTTCAGGCGGGCCGCTTTCGTTTGATAATAAAGGTTTGGACACGGTATTCGGTAAATGTATTGAATTTAGAGGCGGCTTAGATTCGTTATCGTAGGAGTGGCTTCGCTTATACCATTAGTCGCATTATAGTTCCAAGCTGTTTTTTATTACTTTTTCACTTTTATATTCTCGTATTATTGTTTAGCGTAACAAATTTATACTATTTGGAAAGTTAACGAGTATATTATAGCCTTTAAACCCGTTAACCCTTGAAGTGATTGTCTATTCGTTTTAAGTTTTATAAATTAGGACCTTCAATTGTTTCAGTAAGTCTAAAAAGCTGTTGTTAGGTGAGCTGTAGGTATAGGTTCGCCTTCAATAATATTTATTCTCCTTTAAGATTCCTGGGCTTCCTCTTTGATTTTTTTCATTTTGATATCCGTATTTATGTCTTTAATTTTACTTCTAGAAATTTTAAATCTTTAGTTAAAGACGTTATAAATAATATTAGTAAAGTTTTTTGTGGTAATCTAGCCTTTGCCTATATTTTTGTCGGTCATCAAGGTTAATTCGATGTTTTCCTATCGATGATTTGAAGTTTGAAACGATTTTTTAAAACTTGTATAAAAGGCTTTAAAATATTTTCAGGTTTTGAATAATATAAGGTCAAAATTTAGATTTTCGCAGCATAGTTTTGTCATTATTTGGAAAAATGATTTATTACCCTATTATTTTAGTGTAAGGTTCGCCCTATATTTTTGGAACTTCGCTAATAAGTTAAAAAACACTTTTTATCGGTCTTTATTAACGTTTTTACGTTGAATTTCTATTAATTTACAGGTGTTATTAATTTAGTTTTTATTGTAAAGTTCGTAATCAATTTCTGTATGAAAGTGTAATTTTAAACAGTTATATCACCTTGTAAATACGGTAACTCATGTAAAAAGGCACGTATATTACTTTTAAACTTACCAAAAAAAATTATGGGTTAAACAACACTTAAATATAAGGGTTTAATATCTAGCATTTTACATATATTAAATATTATACATATTTTGGTGGTAAATACGTCGTATAATTAACCGTTGTAGTTTTACGCTTTTATTTCATCGTTTGGAGAAGCTATTGAATTTTGTTAAATCGCTTTTATGAGTTGGATAGCGGTACGGTAAAAGGTTACAGTAAAGATAGTAATTGGCAGTTATTAGTCCATAAGGTATATATTAGCGTTTTCTGCCGCTTATAGTTTCTCCGAGCCGGCCTTTCTTTTTTCATCTCACCTACTTTCATTGTAGCCGAATTGGTTAATATCGGTATTTGAAGCGTGGTTTTTTTTTATAAAAAAAAAACCTGTATTCCGAGAAGGGTTCGTATTTAACCTGTATCATGAATGATTTTTATGGAACTTTCTACTCATTCGTCGATTTATCCAATTTCGTTTCCACTTCATGATATGCGTTTAGTTTTGTTCAACGCCTCGTTCCTTATATTTGAGAAGTCTTCTTTAGTTCTCTATCAATTATTTTTAAAAATCAATCGTAGAGTTTATCTACCCAATATGCTTTTACAACCTTTGATTTTATTATTTATGGTCGGTTTATCTTGATATTCACGTAAGTTGTGTCGTTGGTAATAAAGCCTTTATAATACGCTTATTATTGCTACTGGTCGTATTAGTATCTTCATTTCGTCATTGCTATTGTAATATTTCAGATATTATATCATCTTCTACATGTGAAATATTTGGCGTTTAGTTTGTAAAGTCTGTCTTAAAATCGTTGAATCAATCGCGCACATTGATTTTCCCGTTACAGTTATTGAATATTACATTAATAATTTACATGTTTATCGTAAAAGGGTTTAAATTCTTTATGAATTTCTTTATTTTTTTTGTTTTATAAGTTAAGCTCCAAATATTTTAAAATGTTATGACGAAACTATGTATTCGTAAATATGCAGTTTATGCATTTGTCAGTTTTTATCAGGTTGGGTATTGGTAAATCTATAGTAATAGGAGTAAAAAATGTATTAAATCTGTGAGATGAGTGGTTTGTATATGTAGTAAAGATGTTGGAGCGGTATAAATGCCAGTTTTATGTAGTAGATGAGATTTGGATGAATTCGAAATAAAGTAATTAAGGTTATTTAGTCTAAATAACCAAAAATGAAAAACTTGGAGATTTTTTAATGCAAAGTAAACAAAGTATTGTAAAGCAGTTGGAATAAGGCCTTTAACAATTATGAATATAAATGAAATTCAAATAAAGTGTAAATGAAACATAATTTTAAATTAGTTAGGCGTTTGAAATTAAACTTTTAAACGTTTCATGCGAGTTATATGAACCATGCAGCTAATGAACTAAAGCGTCGCATGGAATCAACCTAAATAATTGGTGTAAGGCAAGTAATTGAATGCGAAAGTTAGAAAGGAGAGAAAAAAAGATATGGGAAGATTTGTATATATGTAATCTGTTACGATTTGTAAGGGTTGGTTCGTGTTTAGGCTGTTCGGATATCGTATTGTGGCCTTATTTGTTATTTGTGATCAGTTTGAGTGTTACATCATGGCCGTTGTTTGGTTTCGTACGTGGTTCGGATGCTGTGTTTGGATCGAATCAATTCTAACAAAGGGTTTCAAAACTTGATGGTTTTGGCTCACGTGGCCTTATATTTGATAGGATGCCTTTTGAAAAATACTCGGGTACGTTTAAAGTGTTAAAACGAGTTAACGGATATTGTAACAGGACTTTGAGAAAACTGGGTATTAATTGGTTAATAATGTCGTATTAAAGTTTGTTTTGAAGGTACTTTAGCTTTTACAGTTTTGTTATGCTTAGATTTTTAAGAAAGTTTTTACGTAATTTTTCACTTTTGTATGGTTTATGTAAGTTATAGTAGTAAAGTATATACGGTTACATCCGTTATAGTATCCCTTTATAGGTATTGAACTTACGTTTGTGTCTTTCTTCTCGGCTATTTATAATCAACTTAGTCGGCTACTAATTAGTGTTGGTAATGTTTTTGTTCCGTTATCGTAACAAAAGAGTAATTAGAAAGATTGGAATTATAGAAGTAAAAGATAAGATATCTAAAGGAGAAGAGGTATCTAGAGAGTACACATTATAGATTAGAGGTTATACACTTTTTCCCCAGATAGTGGCACTCTATTGTACACTTTGCTAATCTCCCTTTGGGCAGTGGAATTTTATCGTGCACTTTGAAAATGCCATATTTAGACAGTAGAACGCTATCATGCACTCTTCAGGAATGCACCTTGTAGAGTGGTACGTTACCATGCAATCTGAAAAGGTGCACTCCGTAGTATAGCCACGTACTAACTATAGGGACATATGGTAATATCCACAGCAATTCATCTTCATTAAACCAGTATTGAAAACATTAAGATTAACCGCCTCAAAGTCTCAAAGTTATCAAGTTGTCAAACGGCGAAGTCACTACTATCATAGGTATTACTACTACAAATTTCAAATTACTAAAACGACCAAGTCCAACCACTTTTAAGCAACAACTATAACGGCAAAGAACCTACGACCCACCTCCCTACACCATTTTTTACTCACTACACTCTTGAATATTCATCACGATAACTTTTAAATACATTGGAATCAACACTATCAACCGCTCCATCAATGTGAGGCAATTATACCTCTCTGCTTCATCTTCGACAACCCCTACAATAAAGATATTTAATTTACGGACGCCGACGAAAACTTAACTTTTGAGATCTTTACCTATGCAATCGGCCGCTTTATCCTCAAATAAAACCTAATCGGAACCAATCAAAGGCCTAAGACACTTCATAACTTTCAAAAATAGTTTAGATGCTAGATCTTGGATACGTAAAAAAGAACACACAAAAAAGTTAACACCAAGAAAAAGAATAAACTATCCAATCAAAGCGTGAAACTCCCAATAATGAAATAAAAAAAAGCATTGCGGAAAACACACTCTATGAATACAAAATAAATAAAAGTTCCGAGTAAATTGACGCCAAATGTAAAAGTATCACTGGCGAAAACATTCCTCAACACCAATGCACGCGTTAGTACATCCCTAATCAAGCCTCAAAAAGTGCTTCAAACCCTTCTCTTCAAAGAACAAAACATGCAGGTGTCGCTGGTAATATCTCTGAAAATAATAGAAAATGAATTAACTCACATGTGACTAATCCCAAGCCCATAACAACCTTCGAGTACACTAATCAATTAGCCAAAAACCTCAGGAAAACCCTGAAGATCAACAAGACTATTACTAAGTGCATAGCCATCCACAAACTCCCCAAAACTTTCAGTTTAAACAAATACGAAAACACGAACCTTAAGAAAAAACGGCTTCATACACGAAACTACTAAAAACATGACCACTAGCTTCTTCCCTCCAAACTCTACCGGAGGTTATTATACTATAAACCAACACCAACCTCTATATCACCAATCGAAAAATAAAAAAGGGTTTAATGATTAATAAATCACTCTTCCTCCTCAAGACATCCCTATAGTGAAAACAGCCTATATAATAATCACGACTTTCGTTAATATATAAGATAAAAAGAAGTATAACGGTAAGTTGTACAACCTCTTTAACATCAAGTAACTCCTGTTTTACAACGTTTACCGTCACAAACAGATCAAGGTACAAGGATTATACTCGCTATTTTCCAATATCTCTACTGATTAGACCGAGGATTATTGCCTTCAATACTAAACAAATTACTTGTCGATTCGGGATAAATATAAAAATCTCAAAGATCATTTCAAATACAACGTTAATCATTTTCAATATCATATAAATTAAAATATCATTGAGTAGTTATATGTAATGAGTTCTTTTTTTTTAAAAAAAAAATAGAAAAATAAATATCTGAAATCAAATTCTTAATTGGTAAGTACTTTAACAGTAAGCCATAGGGCATGCAGAAGTTAGTAAATGCGTATTACGCCAATAAATCCGCTAAGCCGTCACAAGCTAGAAAGTTTATATACTTATTATAATACTTATACGCGACGAGTAAAGGATTTTTTCTTTACATATCTCGGTCTTCGTTTACAATCGTAATAATATGGTTTACTACACTCAACTACTATATACCCCAAAATCCACAACTTTAACGACAACAATAACAACCTCACCTGAAAGGATTAAATTAGCCGCAAGTACGGCAGGCTCAAGAAATATTATCAATAAAAGGCCCTGAAGTTAGATGCCTGACCGGTGCAGGCAAGGAGGAGGATATACCTCTCCAAATTATACAATTCAACCGCATAAATTTCCTTTAAACATCAAAACATATTGAATTTACGCCAAAACAGGTTACTGGTTAACAAACTACTCGACAGCTGAATGCAAAGCGAAGGAGGTAATATTTATAATAAATATTACTTCACATTTAAATTGACATGTATTGAAAATAATGAAAAATTCAAAGACACGATATACAAAATAAGATGACCAAGCTGAAAAATATTGTTTAAAACAAAAATACTATTATTACCTCAGAGGAAATGTTACAAAGAACTAACTACGCTTTTCAATATCACCCAAAAACTAAAAATCCCCATCATTTTCATAATAATAATAAATATACTGACTGTTAGTTGGGCTTTAGACGTTGCAAAGTTGTCCATTCGATTGGTGGAAGTAACAGAGGTATTTCAGTAGTCAAGTAGTGAATGTATTGTTCTAGGTTTAGCAGATCGCTAACTCATCTACACAGTAATTTGTATGGTCATTTGATTAGCCCGTCCCCTAATATAAAGTGGACATATACTATACTTGACTTATAGCCAATATGGCAGGCTTATACAAAACAATACAGTAAAATTGCAGTCAGTATATTTAACTTTACTCTAAGTAAATTTAACCTATTGCATTAGAATTACTGCTATTTAAACGCTGCAGCTTTTTATTTTTTAAGAGAATACCAATGAGGTCCATCGAAATTTTCTGGTTGCTACCTAATTACATCCTCGATACCTAACCTAGCCCTAGTTCATTCCAGTTGACTTTCGCACCAAAATTAACCACAATTACCTTTAATTGACCCACGGCTCCAAGTCCCATCTTTACCTCCTCCCATACACAAGTTGTCTGCCATAGACTCATACGTATTGGTAAATCGCGGCCATTAGCGTTCTCAACCTACGTGGATTGAGTCGTCCTACCAATTTAATAATAAATAAAAACGGCTCATTCTGTTGGACACTGAAACGAAAGCTGAGATGAAACTAAATGTATAATGATTGAAATGACAATATATTGAAAATGGAAAATCTTTGTATTTGTTAAAATATAATGAAGAAAACAGAAATTGTAAAAAAACTTAAATGAAAAAAAGATATGTATATGAACTTATGTATTTTAGATAATCAAACAGTATAAAAACACTTAAATTTATATATTATTATTATTGAAATGAATGGCCCTCAGGTAATGAAAAATAATTTCAATATAAATTGAAATATATTGAAGGAATAAATTTTAATAATGGAAATGAAATTACCAAATACTTCTTTGATTCAATTACATCATTCATCAAAATAAAACAATAATAATTTTTATTTAGGTGATGAATAATCCGTGAAGTTACGATAATAGTTTTATCAATATAGCATGATGAAAAGTCAATGAAAAAGATGTATTAATTATCGTCCAAGATAATACATAAATGACTTTTAACTCATCAATTTCCAACGAATATAAAATGACTTGTCAACTTTTATTTATATATGATACAATAATAATATTATCCTCACTTGAAACCTTCAATATTCATTTCATATTATAATAGTCGGTTACGTGTTTAAATTAACTTAAAGAGAAGACGGTATAGTATTTAATGTATTGAACTAAAGATGGATTGGTAAGAGGGAGAAAAGATATCTGGAGTGTGGTACTATGTCAAACACTATGTTAACGTGCTCTCTATAGCTTAACACGCTATTATACACTCCACAGAAATATTTCCCTACGTTTGTTAACTATAGTAATAACTCGTAATATCTATACTGTTAATCTTTTAACTTTGTTAATCCTAGCGTTTACAAGTTAATACTAGTGGCATAATACTTTTGAGCCTCTGATCGCTCATTTGGTATTGATAGTATTATATATTGTTGTTTATTTCGAAAGGCAATTAGATATTCGGTAATAACGGTGGTGTGAGTTATATTTTGTTTCTAAAAGATTACTTTTCAAGATTGATGCACTTTATAAGGGTACTTTTATCGATATTACGTGACTTAAAGTCATTATATAGTATTTTATCGCTATAGGTTTCGTTAAAACGTCTTTTTTCCTTATTTAACAACTCGTGACCATTTGCTAGATAAGTACCTAATCAGTCATACGGATCTCACCTCTTAATTAATTAGTTAAATAGTAATGCATATAGTTCTCTCGTATTTTTGCGGGAAGTTATTATCATATCATACAACATATCTCGCAAAAATCGCAGTGAGAGGCGCCGTTTGGTGCAATAGCGCCGACGCTCCACACAGCTGCAGCCGCTGCTCTCGCCGCTACCAGCCGCACCCCCACTAGTAGCTCTTCAGTTTTCTGCTCTGTTTCCCCCTTCTCCTCCATCTCTCGTCTATTCTTTCCTAAGCTAACTGTAGTCGACCGAGTCGGCTACTGATTAACATCGGTTAGGACTTTACTTTTACATATGAAGATGAATGTATATTATTCAAAGTATGTTAGTAATATAGATTGATAACAGTAAGATGGGGCATCTGAAGAGTGCACGTCTTAGATGAGAGTGTATAAGCCCCTACCTAGGGCGTTAACACTCTACCAAACAGTCTGCTGACATGCTTCCTGGAGCATGACACGCAATCATACACTCAGCAAAGAGAGTGACCTACGCTTGCTAACTATAGTTATACTTAGTAATATCCACAATGATTGCTTTAATACCTTATATTTATTTACGGGTATTCAATATAATGATCATAAGACAATTATAAAATTTGTATTAAATTTGAAATCCTGTTCAACAAATGTTTCATAAGAATTAATAACATTTAAATACTAATTATATATTCAATAAAAAGATGAAAAACGAATTTATATAATGTATTTATCATCCTTTTTACTTTCATTTTTGTTGCATTAACCGAAAAGAATTGTTTACGATATCTTACCAAACGTTATGTTATATAATGATACAGATTAGGCGTCATTTCCAAAAATTATCATTAATAGTTTATGAGACATAAATATAATAAGAATTAAACGAAGAAAAATTAGAAGGAAATAAATTTGAAGTTATTAAATAAATACTATGACTACTTCAAATTTAGGTTTTTGGTTTTATCCATGAAACGAATTTCGTAATTAGAATAAATGATGTGGTTTATTATATAAGTTGATGAGATACGAAATGGTTTTAAATGGTGAATATCAGATTGCATAATGAGAAAAAAAAATCAAATTACGTTTGAATATACTTAGGGTTTAATGAAATGATTGGTACCACTTTTCAAAATTCATTTGGAAATTTTAATCAATTGAAATAATAAAAAGAATGGTTAAAATAAGAATTCAATTTTTATTTCAATACTCAAGGAAATTTTAATTTTTAACAAATGTTTAAAAATGGTTAAATTTTCAATTAAGATTGAAGTATAATTATCGACTATCAACGTTGAAATATTGTTTTTAGAACATAAGCTTATCCTCTTTATCTTAATTACATCTTTACTACCATTTTCGACGTTATTTATATTAATTTTGAAATAGCTGTATCTAAGCGCTATGATTAATATATTGTAAGGGCTCAATAGTTTTTTATAATAACTAGTGTATAAACCAGCAAACGGTTTATAAATGATAAAGCTAACAAATTACCATGTAGAATATAATATACTGTTTTTCTAAAAATAAGTCGAATCCATTTATGTCGTACAATAAAAGTATATCAATCCTTGTTTTTGTTTTTTACATTGAGTATAAATAAAACGGGAAAAAGAAAACACCATTTTTAGTTACTATTTATCACAAACTAGAGTAAAGAAAAGATGTTTATAAAGACCCCCGATTCTTCGTTTTTGGTTTATAAACAGTATTTGGGAAATCCTTCAGATATTTAGGTGTTTATAGTTACTTAAAAATGATAAAAATATCGTTAAATTATAGAAAAATTATTTTGATTTAATTTTGATCCCTAAACGTTAAAATTGACCGATAACTTTCGAAGAATTTGAGTTGAAAACACATGAATAATTTTCCAAGAATGGGAAAGTTGGAAAACGGATGAATAATGACTGGAAAACCTTAAAGTTAGAATATTACGCGATAAATATTTCAAGTTACAATTTTTACCACATATTCTATATCAATCTCTCCATTTAGTACAAGATCGTAAATTCAACACGAAAATAGACCTTAGAAAGGCTACAACAAACCTTAAGATTAATATCGTTGTCGAAACGTTTCAAAAGACAATAATTTAAACCCTCGAAACTACATAATTTCGATAATTCGATAACAATCTTTAGATTACAGATTGATAAAGCCTCTACTGTAAATTATCTTACCAATTATATAGGTACTATATTTTAGAAGTATAAATGACACATACGAGCACAAAATCGAACTCTGTTACAAATTCGAATTTTTTTGAAAGAGTTGGCTTTCAAACATGTAAAAGAAAACTAAAAAAATCGGGTAAAGAAAAGTTAAAAATCAACATAAAGAAGAGGGGTTCTATTAATAGGATAATTAGGTAAGGACCGAAATTTGGTAGAAATACTGAACGAATGCGTTATTGATAAATACTTGAAAAAGATACGTTAAGATAAATGTAAAAATATCTCTAACGACAACACAATTTTATACATTTTCACGTTTTCGTAAGATTTGATTTAAAACCAAATGTCGATGTGTTTTAGAAACGCTTTTACCTAAGTCCTACAACGTTATATGAATGGTAATAACAAGGAAAATATTTTTATTGTATTTACAAGTATTGAAATTATTTTAATATATGTAAAGGTTGAGTAATTCTATTACAAATACTCCAAATTTTATTCAAAACCTTTTTTATAATCCGTTTTAGACTATTATAAGTATTATCAATATTGGTAAAGTTTATACCTATTTACGTAAAAGTAAGTAAATAAAAGAGTAATCGTTAAATTGTTATATTATAGTAAAAAGTAGATTGATTAGGGAGTAGTATTCCGGAGAGTGAACGCCACGGATGGGAGGTTATAAAACTTTTATCCGGGCAGTGGCCCTTTTGCCTTACGCTTTGGAATACTTATTCTAAATCGTTTCATGTATTGCTGAACGGTAGGGAATAGCTATTTCAAACCACTCCATATATAATGCACTTTACGTCTAATAAGAGTACATCCTGTCGCGTGACACGTTATCGTGAAATTTGCAAAAGTGTACTTTGTAATACAGTGTACTATCACTTGACTTATGTATATTATCTATAAGGGTATATAGTAATATCTACACGTGTTTTTTTTTTCCTTATATACCCGTAACCTATTAGCGATTGTATAATTTTAGTGATTTTCTCTAGGTAGCCTTGAAATGACAATGTGGTTGTTTAGGTTTAAATTAGCAGTTTCCGTAGTGGTAGTGTAATTGTAACATTAACTGTAAAAGGTTCAAAATAGTAGTTCCCGTAGAAATAATATGGTTGTAAGGGTCTGAATGAGTAAGTTTTAGACGCGTTATTAATTTTAGTTGGAGCCTAGTTAGTATAGTCAAATAGTAATGATATGATTGGTATTAGCACTGTTGGTGGTTTTAAATAAGGGTAACTGCGTAGGTTCTATAGGTGGTGATTACGTGGGGGTAATTACGTAAGGTTAATGACATTGACACATGTTAGTTAAGTATAAAAATATATATCTTTATCAATCCAGGTAAAACTTTTTTTCGTTTCCTTTGAAGGGCGCGTAATCCAACCTAAAATAGGTCGCTATTCCAATTCAATCTCTATTTCAACCAATTAAATTAAGCCGATTTGATGGGTAAGTTATAAAATTTCGATTGATTTGAAATGAGACACTTACTTTATAATATGGACATTATACTTTCTTTTATATCCCGGCAAATTGTTAGGTTCTGGGTGAGGTCATATGTGCCTCACCTGCTTTATTGTTACTGTAAATAGTTTACTACAAACTCTGAAGCCAGCTATACCTATTTTCATTCTTCTTCATCCTTCAATACAGTCAGAAACACCATCATCAACATCAAAATCAAACAATGAGGGAAATTTACATGGAATAATAGAAATGGAGAAAAAAAATTGGGGAGGTATGTATTTGATGATTGAAATGGTATCAAAAGACGAGTTAAAATGGTGTGATAAGCGTTTCGAATATTTTGTTAAGCGATGGAAAAATGTGCCGGAACACTTCGAAAAGTGATTTTCGCACGGAATATGTATTTGGTAAACGATTCCGATATTTTTTTTATAGCGTGAGTAATTATTAGGGCGCCGTAAAAGTTGTTTTTCAACCGATTTCGAAATTTAGAAGTATTTCGGATACTGTTTTCAGGTCGGATAAACTACAACCAAGTGTTTCGAAATTTTAATAACTTACGTAGCCGATACTTAATAAAACTTTTTACACAAAGTACACGGATACGTTGAAAACACTAAACGAGTTAACAGTAACATCACGGGACTTTTAGTAAATAGAACTCCAATCAATTAAATCATATCGTACTGAAATTATTATTTTTAAAGTTAATTTACTTTATAATCTTGATATACTCTCGTGCATTTTTCATAAAACCTAGTATTAAAATACAAATAGATGGAACCGATATAACATTCAGTTATAGGTATTTAACTTATATTCATATCCTCTTGCCTAGATTATCTGTAATCGATCGATTATGTTATGAATTAATACTCATAAGGTTGGTTACCTGATGAAGTGAAAGTAAAATATAATAAAGAGGTAATCTTGGGATTAATAGTATTAAATATAAATAGATAGATAGATAAAAGGGAGAAGAGGAATCCGGAGAGTGCATATCTTAGGTAAAAGCTTATAATATTTCAACCGGGTAGTGGCACTTTACCATATACTTTGCTAATGCCCCTTCTATGCAGTGGCAGGTTATTAGGTACTCTATAAGAATACATATTTCATCGTGACACGTTCATATGTACTCTGAAAGAGTTCATCTTACATTGTGGACACTAACTAAATATAGACATATATTATAACATCTATAGGGTTATAATCAATTCTGTCACAAATAAAGCGGCAACTAAAAAACATCATAGATTCTATAGTAGTGGCGGAAATAGGTTTTCTTCTATGATAAAGACAGCCTTTTTACGGTAAAAAATCATATCCCCAAATCCGCGTTCGAGGCTTTCAGTAACTTAAAAGAAACTTAACTTATTAGGTCTACATATCGTACTTTCAGATTTTGAACTGGATAAGCTTATATCACCTTGGAAGAATTTTTTTTAACTACCATAATATAAATGCCTATAGATTATGTATAATTCGATTAATATTTATAGTGAACGATTTCAAATTATCCTTTTTTTCTTACATATACTAATAAAAAAAGTAGTTCTTAAAATAGGTTCAATAATTAGACATTATAGGGTATTAATACTCGGAAGAGCCTTATTGCTTCCAAATTTTATCTTGGAGGCTTTCAAATTGCGAAGGAACGAAAGATTTCGAAAACCTTAAATTTTTTTTTCAGTAGTTGAAAAGCCAAACATATTATCGTAGAATCCCATAATTTAAATTGACTAAAAGTCGAAATGAGATTTGTTTGGGCCGAAGGCAATAACCTTTCTTACGTCAAGTTTAAAATCAGTTTATTGGTGTATAAAGTGCTTTTTCAAAGCATTGAAAAAAGTTATAATGTCGTCGAAAAAAGTATAATAAAAAGGACGATTTTTTTAATATTCTATTTATAAATTGTTAGAAGTAAGATGGAGAATTTGAAGATCACATGACTTTACCTGAATATCATTTATGCCAGTGTTACTAATATAAGTAAACTGATTGCAGTAATATAAGAATATATAACTTAAAGAAACTCAGTAATATATAAAATTTTAATTTGTTTTTTATTGCGAATAGATTCTTGAACTTCTTTCTATGACTTCATTGGATAAGAATCTTATATAGCCGATTGATCAAATAGTTATAAGTATAGAACCATTCATTTTTTATCCACTCCTTAGATAAATCTCTATACCACGAATACCAGCAATACGAATAGCGATATATTATTAAAAAATTCAATATGTTTTTGGTCACATGGGTAATCAAACCATGAATAGAAAAGCTTTTTATCGTATTTATACACCAAATTAGAATAAATATTTGATTTGGTTTATTGTTGATCATCAACAAACTAAATAGTTATCATTTAGTTCAAAGGTATTTGAATCGGATTTATATCCTCTTAAACGCCTAGGTATAATTTAAAGACTCATTATAATCGTATTAATTAGGCTAGATTTTTCTCATTAATATTTATAACTTATAATATCCTTACTATTAGTATATTTTCGATCGTTTTGATACCAAAAAAGCTATTGCGGTAACGTAGCTTATCATAAACCAACCTTAACATCTAATTAGTAAGGTATAAAATCTCAGTATTCCCCGATTTCAAAATTTCATATACGATTCTATTCGGAAGAAGGGTATCTGATTAAATTTGAATACGCATTTCAGTAAGAGATGGCATACTCACGGGCGCGGTAATGATACTAAGAGTTGGAGAATCTAATTTAAATTCAACACTAATTACCGGTATAATGTTAGATTTCAAGATTTTAAAGAGGGGAAAAGTTACTTGTTAATTACCAAGAGCAATTTTTGTAGGTTGCGCAGCCATAAAGAATATGTTACCAACATCTTTAACCGATGTAAAAGCTTATATAACTCCGTTTAAATTTTTCTCAAAGTTTACTTTATCGTCATATTTAGCAACAATTCTACAACGCGTGAATTTCGCGAAATATACTAATTTAGCTAAAAAATTGTAAAACTGTACTATATATAGAGAAATCGCGATAATCAAAATATTAAAATCGTATGGGTATGAAGTAGTGAATATTAATGATTTACGATTGAAAAGAAAGACATATTGAATAGCCATAAATATGTTTTATCCGGGTTGGATAAAAATATAATGTTGGAAATAACTTTGCGAACGATATGTTAAGCAACTATTTTATATGTTAAGAAACGAAACTCTAAGATGCTATTCTTAGAAAAAACTACATTCTTAAATATCAAAGCATATGTACCACGAGGATTTATCCAATTGTTAGTAAATAATGCTTTAGCATTAGGTGATTGATAAGATATACCCTAGCTATCTTTTATAATAATGCAGAAATATTATTAGATTTATTCTCAAAAGTATAAAATGTTTATCATGCCTTAGTAATTAGGTAGATAGGAGTGTCTATCACACTACTAATTGTTTTGCGTTCGGCTATAAATACGTTTATCCTAATATAATCAGGTAATTTTATATTAAGTCAAGATTTAAACACTGAATCCTTACTAATACCAATATCTAGGTAAACTGTGTGGTTTCTAACTATAGAGTTACTTCGTATAATAATCCATAAGTAGCGATAATAACCTATAATATGTGTCACTTTTTCGTTAATACGCTTAACTATAATGATGTCTTAATTTTCTGTATTATTCACTATATTATCCAGGTTAATAATTACAAGTTGCGTGCGATTTCACTTTTTTAAACTATGGATATTATTATATGTCAATATAGCAAGCATACGTGGGGACCACTTTGCAAGCTGCACAGTGTACTCCTGCAGAGTGCATGATAACATGTTACGCTGCAGGATGTACCCTTTATACCACTGCCTAGAAGGGAGATTGTCAAAGTGCATGGTAGAGTGATACGCTTTTGTTCACTGTCCGGATGCCTCTTACCCATTCTATCTTACTCTCTACTTCAATGTCAACACCAATCTTTACGATTACTCTTCTAATGTACCTGGTACAATAGAGACCTTACCGACATATACGCTTTTTCACATTCCTTAAAAAAATCCACTTATTCTTAGACATGCCTTTAAGTGTCTAAACAAGGCGTTACTTGAGATGAAATTCTTATCATAATATATATAAGTTCGGCGATTGGGTAATGTAATATGAGTTATATATTTCATCTTACTATTAAAGGACAACAAACTCATTTATAAAGGTATTTATAAGTAATTAAAAAGATGTTGATAATCTGAATAGTTAATGTTACTTGTTTAATATTAAACATTATTAACTTTGTGTTTACGATTATTACATCTTTTATAGTTATGGTTGTGGTCTTGATTACAACTTCGGTCGACGGGGTTTTCGCGAGGGCGGTATTTAGAACGTTTTTACTTACGTTTTCGTTTATTTAGACCACAGCTTCTGTCAATATATTCGCGATGACGATGGTTACTATAAAACTTGCGGTTGTACTTATTCCAATGGTATATCTCATACTTCTTTGTATTATTGTCGGATTAATAGAACCGATATTAATCCTTACGAGACTGGTATCTATATGTATAAAAATACCTGAAATTATACTCATCGCGAATATTTTTGTTAAAAGGGGGTTAATGGTTGAGGTATTATAGTATTGATATTACACCCAATACAGTTTTTAATTTTTTCTTCTTAGCCAGGTATTACTTTACTGCTTACTTATGATTTATTAATGATAAATATGACTAAATATTCAAGTTTACGACTAACTAGTGTTTAATCATAACGTTATATGAATTATCATTATGACCATTAAGTGTACCCGTGGACTTAATATAACAAATTTTTATTTTAATATATATATATAATTCATATTTATCTTTTAACTCATTAAGTAATGAGAACTAGGACTTCTGGAATTATATTTTACTTTGTCTAGTAATTGAAGCGAAGCGATGGACGAAAATATTTATAATATATATGAGGTTATAGCGAGACATTTTACAATATTCATAAAAGATAACTTCTATATTTCATCAGTACACTACAAATCCTAATGAAAAAGTGGAAAATATCGTCAAACTTCGACTTTTCAAACCTGGAAAGATATTTACGAAGGTATTCAAACGTTACTAAAGGCTTAACACGTCAATAGATACTATACTCTTACATATAGTAATAATTCTTATATCTTACAGATTACTATACTTGGGGTTAAATACCCTAATCTTTTTACGTTTTAAACTGCGAACTCCGCTAGTTAAGTGTTAAGTAGTTATCTTATTTGGGGTTCGAAAGGGTTTACGGCGGGTTCGAAAATGATAGTGACGGCGATAACGAAAGGGCTTACAGCGGTCGCAAGATCGTCGAAAACGGGCACGTGACGAGTATTTGAGCTCCATACCCTTATGGAAACCACGGTGGCTACACTTAAAGGTATCCGATTAAGCTATGAAAATGTGTGAGGATTGGTGACGATAACAACAAGAAGGCTCCCGGTGGTAACGAGAATGGCAACGTTTGAAATCTAAACTATTCAGACGTCACATAATAACATCTTGTTTCGCGCGCTTTGTAACGTCACATTCCTCAAATTCTCATCATAAGCTTGCCACCAGCTTCGCAGTATTAGAGTTACCAACAGCTTGGCTAGCTAAAGAGGATACCCTTTCTGACTCTATAGCCACTAAAGGTAAGACGCTTGCAATTGCGGCGAATTGAGTAAGAGAAGGGAAGGAACATGCTAAAGAAGTATAGAAACGTAAAATCGTGAGCAAAGAAAAAATAGGTAAATATATACGTTTAGGTAAAATAAACGTAAAAACTAAAGGGAAAGAAGGTATACTCGTAGGAGAAAGTGGCGTTGAAACTAAAAATAAAGTGGCAATTGTCAACTTTTACGCGACAGGCGCAGGTGCAGGTATAATTATAGGTATTTTTTTAAAGTTTTACATATGTCTGTTAACGTATTCCTCTAGGTGTTTAGAGTTTGATTGGTATAATGGCTAGCGCTTACAACTCTTGCTTACTTATAGATTTAAGATTTTTAACTTTTCAAGTTTAGGTTCATGTTAAAAAAAGAGGCAGAATGTTCAAAGGGAAAAGAAAATGGTTAAAAAGTGAAGGAAACGGAAGGTAGGTAGTTAGTGTTTTAATGACAGAGCTATAAGGTTATAGATTCGCGCTGATAACTCAAATTAATTGTTTTACAACAATTAATCGGTCTAATACCAAACAGAAATCTTAGCTAATAATTATCATTTGTTGTGTTATCCGTACGTATAAACGTATTGTGGAATTCCGGTTTATATTTTCAGGTAAAAAATAAGGTAAAAAAGGAATCCACCAGACCATCATAACAATAAGTACTTATAAGAAGGATAACTTATGAGTAGGTTGTCTCGTATGAAGTAACTCTTATGATCAATAGTCAAATATTACCCCTTGATACAACAGTTATACTCTATGTTAAACTTTTATACCGATTGGGTAGAATCATTGCTTATTAGTTCTAAACATATCAAATGCAGTTTGAAATCGATAGAAATTTATAGTTATCAAGATTTGATCCGTAGTTGCTAATTACGAAAAAAAAAAAAATGCATTCTCGGTATAGAAACTACCGATACTCGTTTCTTGAAAACAAAAGGCTTTGTGGCAACACATTAACGTTTATTAAAGATTCACGTCTTACAAATTATAATACAATTAAAATTCTACTTGAAAGCATATAATGAAATTTGAACGATTCATCAATCTGTATTCATAATATCAACAATACACATAACATATCCTTAAACCTATACTAAAAGTTAACGCCTACAACTTAAAAAGAATTGATATAAAGAATGACATAAGGACTGACAACACCTAAAATAAATAACTAGGGTAATAGATATTGTTACTATTAAGCAATTAAACGCATACTATAATTTTTTGATTACTATGAAAGTTGACGGGGGGGGGGGGTTTAAAATATGAATAAACGCATTAAGTAATAAATGAATCATCCGAATAAAGTCATTCACATAGTATAGGTACAATTAACGAAAGCCAAATGAATATTTTTTACGTAAAGATTTTATATTAACGACGCCTATTATACTATCGAAGTAGGTATTCACATAATATTCTCCAACGAAAAGAAATTCAAGAGGTGATTTAATATTTCTAGCAATCTCATTGATTGGTTATTCGTTTAAGGTAAATACGAAAATGATTGATATTGGAGGTTTATAGTAAAGTGAAGAAATGTTTATGAGTAGAGTAATTGTTAGTACATTTAAAATTATTATTAAATACTCATATTGGCTTTTAATTCTAATAGTAGTGTATTTTAATTCCGGAACCTTAACAAATTCCTGTTCAAATTTTGAAAAAGGAATGAAAATCGTTCCATGACAACGTAATGATGGTAAGATAAATATACAAAGTTCCAAAAATCAAGGAGTTGAAATGAATGAACGGTAAAAGTAATACCATCAACTTAATAACTAAACCATATCTAACTACACTTTAAAAGGATTTATAAATAGTAACAAGTTGATGATTAATATCAAAGGATATGTAAACTAGTTAAGATAGATAATGAATTAATATGGATATTTAGGCGAATGGAAAAAATCTAGCGAGGTGATACGAATATAAACACTGTTCAAAATTACAGGTAAAAGTTATAATATTAACTATGTATAAATTCATGATATTTATAACCAAATATTTATGATCGGAAATAATAAAATTGGATATTTAGAGTCATATTTTGGATTTTTGTTGGAATAGTATCACATGCAGTGCAGTAGGTCAACTTTACTTACAGTAAAGTTGACTGTACTGCAAGTGTATTGCTTTGTACAGACTTACCGCATTGGGTGTAAGTCGAATGTAGTACGCTGCACTTCACTATAGGGTAAAAGCCAAGCAATTGGCCATAAAAATTACAGTTCGAACCGGCTAGCAGTCCGACAAACCTAGAACAATACATCTACCATCTGACCACCCAATACTACTGTTAATTCGACTAATCGAATCGACAACTTTGTAACGTTTGAGGTTTACCAAAATTGATCAGTACTTGCCTGATAGGTTAAGCACAGATAAGCTAAGTAAAATAAGAAGCTACTTTTCGGTTACGCTTTAAGTTATACGACTGTTAGGGTAGAGGAAAGATTTTTGCGAAGGGTCTTGACTGCTACGTCGGTTTTCACGGTAGTAAGTAAAAAAGACTTTTAGGCTGCGTTGGTTTTCACAGCAACTAAGGGATAGCGACGGTATCGTTATCAAAAACACCAAGAAATCTTTATTGATCCTTCTAAAAGATATCAAGATTGATTGTGAAAAGTCTTAAAGTTCAGCAAGTTAGCAAACGACTAAGTGAGTATTACTGCAGGTACTATTACTGTAAAAACGACTAAGTCCCTACACTAAATAACTATAACAAACAACCTTCGACTTTTATCACTACTAATAACCTCCGAACTTACCCTTTATACCAAACTTTTGCTTATACTTCACTCTTTTCACTTCCCGCGCCACTTTAATCGTTAAATTCGCTGCTTTAAGCGAAAACATTAAGAATCGTCAAGTCGCACCAAGAAAGCCACGTCACGCGACCTTTCGTCAAGCCACCAAGTCACTAGGTTCCTACGCGACGTCACGTGAAAACACCAAGTCCTTACGACGAAGATTACAGAGTCTCTTGCCTTATACACCTTTTATAAGTTAAACCTTTAAGATGGCTCCAAGTTAGGAACATAGAAAGAAAATTAAAAACTTTGGATCAGTTTTCGTCAAGTTTTACGATTGATAACTTGAGATTATAAACGTTAACGAAACCTTTAATAAAGCTTACCTAACTAATTACGTCGGCCAATATATCCTCGAAAAAGATTTCAGCGAAGATTACAGCCGCAGTGCCCGCATTTTTCAAAACCTTCGCGAGTTTTTTAGGTTTTAAATTCCTGATATGTGGAAGATGATATAGCACTCGGTTAAAGCCAGGCTAAAAAAAAGGAGGCTACATGTTGTAGTATCTATATTTTTGACAAGATATAAGTAGGACTAGCAGAAACCTTTTTCCAACTGGCCTAATTGAAAGATTACCCTTAAAACCCTCATTATCAAGATCTTTAAAGCAAATTAAAAGGCGTTGGGGGATTTTAATGCCCATACATACGGTATGAAGAACCCTTAACCTACTTTTAGCTAAGTTAAGCATTTTTACGCGTGAGCGATGAGGAACCTATTCATCTATTTGGAAGTTTAGTACCTTTACTTAACAACGCGGAGTACGCTTTTAACGTCGGCAAAACACGGAAAACAACGGCCGCCAACGTGGCCAAAGGTATTGACGTTGGTTCTTTATACAATTTAATCAAGTAAGATTCTTAAACATCCTAAAACTCTTAAGTACCTATCTCTCCTTAGCAATTTAATCACTAAAACCTTTAGAAACCTTTACCCTTTAAATTCGCTTACACGCGCAAACCTACTACAGGTTCTATTATAGGACTTTACCCCTTAGTCTAAGCGATGGCCAATTACCCTTAACACCGTATTTCGGAAGTATTGAGACTTAAATTACTAGAAGACACTATTTAAGACTAGGATGACTTTGGCGACCTTTCTTTAAGACTTATCAACATAATTGACATTAATTATAAACTTATAACGAACTTAACTAAGATTTAACATAATACAAAGAAGTATAAAGAAAAGTCTTACAATCTACTAAATACCAAGATAATGCATTTCCTAAATATTTGCAAGTAGATAAAGGTCTCCCCCTCTGGTTTTCACTTATTATTCCTAGGAATCTTTACAGGTTATGCCAAAAAATATTACTTAAATTTCTTGACGAAAGCTATTACGTTTAGCGATATTTATGATGTTATAAAGGTTTATTTCGAATACAACGTCCACCTCATGTTATATCATATAAACTAGACTACTATAGGGTGAATTATAATAATGGTAGAGAAGAAAGAGGGGGAATTACCAATAGATACTCTGAATTAAATGATTAACAAGTTAATAATATGACAAAAGAATAATGAGGAAAGCTTATGCTGGCGAAGCTACACTTCTCAAATAGGTACGGGTAGTAGTTACAGGTATTAGATAGTTCGAATACGCCTTACAAAGTTTAAATGCCACTTACGAAAGCTGTTTTAGCTAATTTCGTTCCTCGCTTGTTACCGTAATAATACGTATACCAAACTCGTTCGATGGGTATTTTCAAACCGGCAACTTCCTTAGCGTGGATAAGGAAAACTTTGAGTTGATTAATTATGTCGACCGCAAATACGGGCGCCCATAACACCCAACTTTAGGCCTCTTAACCTCGGCCCCAGACTAGAAGCAATACTCACGTTAACGATAACAAGATTTAGGCGAAATTGTCGACTGCAAACATTGTCGTCGTAATAGTGGTAAGAGATGTTGGATTGATGGAAAAGCTAACTGCTAGTAAACTCGGCACCTCCCCACCAAATGTAATAATAAGAAAGTAATGTATCACGTCCAGTATCCTATTGTTTCAAAATAAAATTACTTAGATTAAGTCGTGGAAGTTAAAGACGATAAGCCAAATAACATCGTTAACATTCTTAAGTAAATTAAGTAATACGAAGATATTGCTCCTGATACAGCGACCTAGTAACTAGCCGATTATACCTTTTTATACCGTTTGAGCGGTAAAAACCTTTACCTTGACCCTAACTATACCCCTGTTCCTTTATATACCTTTAACTTTTGCGATCGTTATGCGGATGACACGTTTTAAAGTATTATGTTAAATACTGAAGCGTTAAGGTACTTAATGAAAAGCTATTCGTAATATATGGCATTGCAGAGGAAAAACACTATAGTTACTAAGATTAATCGTTATGATATTAGTAAGGCTAAAGTTAGCTTTAGCTTAGGCGAACAACTATCGTTACTAAGGATAACGGTAATTTAAACTGTTGTAAAATCGATCACATCCCACATCTTTGTATTCTCTACCCCTTTTTTACTATACTTATAGGATATAAAGACTTTTGGCGTTCACGTTAATGTAAACGAGTTGGTTAAAAATGGGTGAAGGTTTTCACTCGCCTTTAAGTAGTGGCATCCATTGTTTTATCTTTAAAGCCCGAAAACAGTGGTATTGAACTTGACGGTAGCGGAAATAAGTTAAATATACCAGCGCTATAACTACCCAGCTATTAACAAACTATATAAAGTCTTAAAGTTCGTAAGGAATAACGATGTGGAATACTTGACCCTCGAAACCATTAAAGGGCTGTGCCACTACTATTAAAAGTATACCTAAGCCCTTAGAATATTTAAGTTAATACTAAAACCCGATGAGAACTTTAACTTTGAGATTTTTATTAATATTTTTTACTTAAATAATAATCGTTTTTTTTTACGTTGTTCCCTTCGCAATCTCTTTTTACGGAACTAAATTCCTAAAGTCCCTTTCGGAAAAGGATACGTGGTAAACGTTAAGGCTATTGTGGATTAATATATACCTCGGTCTACCTAATATAGCCGTCTACGATACTAGTACCAAATTTATGGTAGTAAAGTTTTAAAAGGATATCAAAATAATAGGTATCCAGTACAAATAGGTACCTGTAAAAACCTACTAAAGTATTGAAAAGATTAAAAGGACATACGCCCTACTTAGCTGAGCGTATAATATCCTTACGTTGGAAATTAAAAGTTTTACGGATCCGAGAGCACGCTTATAAATAATAGTAGAAAGCCTTAATAATACAATAGGCTCTAACGGTTTAATGCTAACGCTCCTAGTTTTCGAAACGTACCTACGCCTAACGAGTAAATCTCCGCCTTCGGTAAATACTTCAAAAAATGCTGCGGCATATAAAAAAGCCGTAAGGGAACTATAAAGGGAATCAACACGTTATCAGATTAATAACACCCTTAACACTAGGAACGGTCCTTCAACAATCGACGTGCTTGCTTTTCCGTTATAAAGTGAAGTTCTTGTGTAGCGGGATCCAGGAAAATTAGAGGGGTTATATAAGATATTATGTATTACAAACTTCAAAGTAATTATCAAAACTTTTAATGGCTTTATATCCTTTGGAATTACTTAAGTTACGCCTTATATTAAGGATACTATACATAAAGACCCTTAAGCCTTTTAAGTAAAGCGACCAAGTTAATGCGAATCTCTTTTACCTGTTATTAATAAATCAATAAAACGCTGTTGGCGCGGGCGACCCATAAAGAAAAAAAAACATTCAATATATATATAAATACCAGGTCTTATTTATAATATTACTTGGGTATAAAGGAAAAAAAAGGATGACGAAGACTTAATAGTGAAATTTAGGGTATAAGGGGTTATTAGGACTTTCGGACAATTATTTAAAAAAACCGATAAGGTCTAAATCGACGGTTTATTAACTCGTAAAGACTTATACAATTTGTATCGAAAACCGACTTGAACCTTTAAGACCCGAATATTACGATCTTCAAGTTAAGAATTATTTACGAGGTTAAAGATAATACCATTTACTTCAACCAGAGACTCGAATTGATTACGTTGAAAATGAAAATGCTTACCGATCACAACTATTAATCAAAATTACATTTGATATTGTTTAATAATGATTTCGTAATGAACTAAGTACTTTTATTTTATGCCTTCCAAAATAGTCACTGTAAGGAAAAATACTATACACATATTTTAGAAAAATATCATCAGTAATTAAAGCATACCCAAGGAAATTATCAGTAACCGAGATAAGGTCTTTACTTCGGATTTCGGGAAGTCACTCATAACTAAATTTTGACTCTACTAGATATAACAAATTAAGCAGAGATGATCTCAATGAACAGATCGACGAAATAAAAAAAACACCAACAGGAGTTTTCACAACAAATAAAATAAGGAGGGAGATAATGTTACAAACTGAATAACAGTTAGGTCAACAAAAAAGCCAGTAGGACAGATGAGCTGCTCAAAGCCTAGAAACCAATATATTAGACGAGGTTATTATAATCTTTTATAATATCAATCTCGAGTAAAGGTTACTATATAATCACAGATATTTATTAAGCCTTAATGAATATCAACAAACCTAATGAAGAAGTAATGATGTAACATCAAAAACGGTTAAAAAGTATGGATAAATAATGATATGGTTATTATTATCAAGGTATTATTTTCTATATCATCTTGCGTTTGTTGATAAAGTATTTACTTTGAATGAATTTATTTCTTTCAATCTCCTAGTACATAGTTTTCATATTTTTACGGCTTTAATCTCTTCCACTAGTTTGATAACATCAATCCTCTGATACCTTCCATTCATTTACGTGTATTAAGTGTGATTATGATACATAAATATTTTATATTTACTGCTCACATGGAATCGAAATAAACGTTATGAATAACAACCAAGAATTCTACCGAGATCATTACAATGTGACAAGAAAGAATCGAATATTAGAAATGGGAAAGTTCAACGCATTCTTCACAAAAAATGAAGACGTTGTTGTTTTTTAGATACTAAATTCATTACGTATTCATAAAAAAAGTTTTTGATTCCAAAATAATGAGTGGAATCCATTGGCTAATCTGATACTTTTGAAGAAATTCAATGAAAACATTAAAATATATTTACAGAAATGATGTTAGGTCTTCGTAACAATTAACTTTGTGTATTTCTTTTATTTTCATAACAATGATTAAGACATGGTCATTTTTTGAAACCGGGCATTTGTGATACCCACCAAAAGATAAGAGCATTGACAACTCAATTACTCGTGTAGCTATCCTTTCCACTAGAGTAATATTGTCACCCCTGTCAGCTGAACCAGTATATATTGCAGGATGCGCTTCATGCTGATAACTTAGACTTTCTTTCTTCACCCTGAGAACTACACTGATTCTCTATATTTTGCTTTGCCCCTTGCGCAGCACAATATTAACGAAGATGTTGAAATAGTTTTGTATATGAACGATAACAGTCATTTAACTACCAGTCAAAGAGAATCGATAAGTTTTTTCATTCTTTGAACTTCTGTATTAATCGGGGTTTTATACTGGTGTATTAATTTGAATCACACCTGGTGTTTCTAGCAATATTTTTTTCAACAAAAACTGCCTATGACAAAACCGTTTTTAAAAATGAATTCATTGGGCTAGTCAATCTATATATTGTTTACGGTTGTGATTCTAAGTTTAGCAAAACTTGTAATATTAGTTATGAGGGAGGAAAGTATTATAATTTAGTGGTAGGTGATACACAGTATTTGCAATGATTTGTATCATAATATTACGTAGCTTGAATGAATCCTAATGAAAAAAATTAAAATCAACCTTTTTACCCATTTTACTAATGAATTCTGTTCATTCTCTTCCTTTCCCCTATCTTAGACAGTTGTAAGCGTCTTCACACACACACACACACACACACAAGAGATAAAAAGAACTTAAATAAAGTGAATAAATCAGCCAAATCAGCTCGTCTGGTTCCTCGGGGTGTGTTGAAATTAAGCTAACCGTCAGCTCTGATCAGCTCTATCAGGAAATTTGTAACTAGTATATCAGCCTGCATAGTGTAGCCTGTAATGAAATAGGTATAGCTTTATAACTGTTCATAACTATTTAGGTTACCTATCTATAGATTAGACCTCAGTCTCCTCAAATTTCATAGGAACCTTCATAATTCTAAATATCAAACAAATTACCCCTATTCTTTGCAACTTTACCATGCCATAAAGATTTTTCAAGTTTAGTGTTGCAACTTCGCCCCACAACTACACACAGCGTGGTGTGGCATGCCATGTCTTTTTTCCTCGCTCGGATCCAAGGTCTCATCGATCACCTGAATGGGTTGACCACCATGGTATTGCTCGGATCGCTGCGTATGAATGTGTTGATCCAGTTGGATTCAACAGCGCACCTGGGTTCAGGCCGGGTGAATTGGACCCATCCCTCAGGGCAGCAGCGGCCAAATGGAGACTCACTGAGCAAATCTTGGTGGAGATCGCTGTTCCACCGGAAAACACTCCGAAATTCATCTGCACTCAGCCAGTCACACTCCCCGCCAGCCAGACCATGCGCGAGCGACTTGCGGGTGGCTTTGGCTGGAAGAAGATCCAACACTCTCACCCATTTGCCGCTCACCAGCTCGACAGATTTCAATTCGATGGTCAGACTGTTGTTCGCCAAGTTGCCAAGCAGAACCGTGAGATAGTACTCGTGCAATTTGCAGCCCGAGAGCACGAGGTGTCGTAGATTCGGCTGTCTTAGATGTGGCCCCTGTAAATCCGCCAGGAGAAGGCCAAGTTGCTTGTCTTGGACTGGCGACCCCATCACGAAGGAGGCGTAATCTCGGTAATACCTTCGGCCTGACATGTTCAGTTCAAGAAGCTCCAGGTTTTCGCCAGTCGTCAAGCATCTCAAGTACCTCTGCATGCTTGAGTTCGGTGAGTTTTCCCAGCTGAGATAGTCACCTATGTATTGCACATCTCGGAGCGACCGAGCAGCCATGATAAGGCTGGCTTTCTCTTCCTTCGAAACGTCCCATTTCGGGCAGTTCGGAACACAGACATTGATGGACAGATGCTCCAGCGGTCTGCCTGCCTTGAAGCATGCAATGGGAAGCTCCCACAAAAGACGCAGAGGAATGCCCGGTAGAGTTCGTTGCGTCTGTGTGTCGCGCGAAAGCCAATCGTTCCTCTCAAGCATGCCATGCGCCAGGAAAGAGCGCGCATCCAGATGCCTTTCGGCAAGCCCTTCGCGACCGGTCTCGTTGGGCCTTGTGTCGGAGAGGATGAGCCCCTTGGCCCGTGGCATTCTTGCAACTGCTTCACCAACCTTTCGACTGAAACATCCGTCATGAAGAAGGGTTTGTTGTTCAAACAGGCGCTGACTATAGTTCCAAAACATTTCACCCAATGCTTCGATGCTGGGGTCGAGCGTGCCGCCAGGTTGTCGGAAAGGGCTATTCCTGCCGGATTGCCGAAAGCTGGATCTGGTTTCTTGGAACAGGTGCAACGACTGAGCCAGCTGCCGGAGCGATGTGTCGCCAGGCTCGACGGTGAAGTGTGGTCTGCGTGGGTTTCGAATCTCAGCCTCGAGTTTGAAATAAGCCGCCGACAGGAAACCTTGGAAGCTCGACGCGGTGCGTGGGTTGTAGTAGCGGGCGTCGACGCGAACAGCGAGCACGCCCTTTGAAATGCTCGGGTGCCGGGAGATTCTGTCGAGGCGGTCCAGCGAGTCCATGGTCGGGCTGACATCAACGTGCCGAACGAGACATTCTGCACCCACTTCGGACAGCCAATGGCATGTGAGACGAAAGTTCCTGATGTTTTCGATGTCGCTACCGTGTATATCGGTAAGCGGTCCGCTTCCACGCTGGAGGAGGGGGTCTCGAACAGAGGCGGGCGAGGCGGCCATGTTGCGATTGTGTGTATCGGTGAGCGATCCGCTTCCAAGTTGGAGGGGGCCTCGGACTGAGGCGGCGATTCTCAACAAGAGTTCATCAGAAAGGTTGAGTAGAGGAGGGGGACGCATGATGGGGTCTGTAATTGGGCTGAATGTTGCCATGGTGGACTTTGCTGTGGGTTTGTGTGTTGGGTTATGTCGAGAGAAATCGTGACAAGTTTCATGTGCGAGAGACTTTGTGTTTGTGGGTTGGAGATTTTGATAACGTAGGATTTGGAAGAGAACATGAGCCGGCAGCAAAAGACTTAGAGCAGTACTATATAGAAAATGATCACATGTTATGGAAAATCCAGACTATTGCACGTGATAGTCTCGAGGTTTGTGCCTTGGTGCTTTTTAGTCCATGGACTAAGTCCACGCTTCACATTTTTCATGGTGCCTGTTGGTCCATGGACCAAGCACGCTTCGCATTTTTTCATGGTGCCTTTTAGTCCATGGACTAAGTCCACGCTTTGCATTTTTCACGCTTTATGTTTTTGGTCTGCGGGCCGCGTGGTGGCTGCCTTTTCTGTATTGATGCCTCATTGGTAAGAAGCCATGCAGAATATAATGCCCTCGTTCTAATTAGCCCCCTCTAACCCGTACGCAGGGCATTAAGCCCAACCGGTATCCTGAGGGCTATGAAAACATGGACTTCGCGGCCTTGACGCCTTGTTGAACGCAAATCCTCAGATAACGTGGACGTAGTCGACTTATGCATCAGATATTAAACATGTGTTTTGAGTCCAAAGATTGTACCATGGTCCTGTGGTAAATAATGTACCCTGGTCAGGTCATCCCCACGGCCAGGGGTCTGCTGCGCTAACCAAATCAGGGACACGCAACACATGGGAAATGTTGATTGTGAAAATATTTGTGTTGATGTTACCCAAATTAGTTAGGCAGATGCACGGATGGGCTCCACAGGTACATGATAGGGGATACGTCATCACGGCCCGTACCATAAACGGAAGCAATGGGGGATGTGCAATGCTGGCGTAATCTAAACCGACCCCCACCAGAACAAATTTTTCGATCTGGGCATTACTCCCAAAATGACGATTTCTTGCCACACGCCAGTGAAGCATATTCCTTCCTCGCCCGAGTTGAGAGCTGGCCTCCTCCACTAGTTATGGGCCCCGCCTAGGGGCATAGGTGTTCGGGAAAGGGATGCGGCCCCCCCTCACCTCACGGGGGGCCGAGTGTTGAACCCTCGGCGCAAGTAGGCGTTGGGACGCAACGTAACCGGCCATACGGCCTGACTAAAGGTATCTTATACGGTACTCTTAAGTCTTGATTTGGATAATAGCGGGGCCTACGACCTTACGAACCTCCGCCCCGTTGGGTAGACCTATAATGCGGTCGGCCCTTGGCGGAGGCTCCAAGGTAGGCTCACCTAATGTATTTAGAACCGCTTGGGTTTCGATCGTCCACGCGAGCGTCTACATACTATACATGTTATATATAGGTAGCAGCACCACTACGTAGTGCCTAGTGGATGAAAACACAAACCAACAAATAAGCCAGTCAAGCATAACAACAAAATCATCGTAACCTGTTTGTGACCTGTTTCTCCGCTGTTCTGGCCTCTATTTTATTTATTTTGTTGTGGCTACAAACTGCTTGAAATATCGTACCTACTCCGTTTGTTTCATGATGCGTTATTGAGATAATATCATTTCAAACACTAGTAGACCATTTTCGGTGTGTATTGTACAGCTATTAGAAGTACATTGTAATGTTACACTTACATTCATGAGTAGAAATAATATTTTGTACTGAATATGAAGAGAGACTCTCCATAAGCCTACGACTTCTGTATGAGTAATGAAACAAAAAAAGAATATGTGGCTATTGGGAGGAGACTCGGAAGAGGGTGTAGCGAGAGGGGGATGCTTGGTGCCGATGTCGGTGCCGATGCGAAGCTGTTGCGGATACATAGCAGATCCCGCCGGGCCTGGGCCCGCATGCTTTGACCAGGTCCTGCCTGCGTACAAATACTACTTTTGTATGTAGAGTTGCGTCAACACTCTGGGCATGCCGCTGATGTCTTCCCAGCGAGCACCCCACACCACACACTCTCTTGCTCTTCTGTCCCATTCGAGGGCCCCTTCCTTCCTCGCAACCCGATCATGACTCCTTGCCGCTCGTAGGTCCGGGGCGTCGAAGATGGCAGCAAGGCGGCCCGCCCGAACATTATCGACTCAACATCACGATCATGAAATCACGGTCCCTTTGCCTGGGGCGTGTGGGAGCAGGGCACTCTGCTCTCCTCATTCCCTGGCCCCAGCTGCAGCTCCGCAGGCCATGGTTGTCACAGGCAAAGACCGGACGTTTATTACTGCGAGTCCTCACCACGACATCCTCCTTGCGAGACACCGCGAAGAGCCCCCCGCCTCCTCCAACCCACTCGAACTCGGTTACGAAAACGACCAACACTCCCTCCTCGAGCGATGGCGCGCCGAAAAAGGCCACAGCCTCTACAACCCCCAACCCAGCCGGTGACCCCCTCGCGGCAATAGACAAGACCTCGCAAGAGCAGCGCAAGGCGGACTGGGCCATCATCAAGGAAATGTCACAGTATCTCTGGCCCAAGCATAGCTTCGGCACCAAGGCACGCGTCAGCCTGGCCGTGGCCTTACTCATTGGCGCAAAGGTCCTCACCGTGCAGGTGCCCTTTTATTTCAAGAGTATTGTAGACGCCATGAACATCGACCATGGTGCCACTGGAGGAGCCGCGCTGACCGTTGCCGGCACCATGATATTTGCCTACGGTGCAGCAAGGGTCGGTTCCACCATCTTCCAGGAGCTTCGCAACGCCGTATTTGCCTCTGTCGCCCAGAAGGCCATTCGGAAGGTTGCCCGCGACGTGTTCGACCATCTCTTTCGACTGGACCTAAACTTCCACCTGACCAAGCAGACGGGCGGCCTCACGAGGGCCATCGACCGCGGTACGAAGGGCATCAGCTTCCTGCTCACCAGCATGGTCTTTCACGTAATCCCCACCGCTCTGGAGATCACCATGGTCTGCGGCATCCTGACCTACCACTATGGCGCCTCCTTTGCCGCCATCACTACCCTCACCATGGCCTCCTACACGGCCTTCACCATCTGGACGACTGCGTGGCGTACCAAGTTTAGGAGACAGACTAACGCGGCGGACAACAAGGCAAGCACAGTCGCGGTCGATTCACTCATCAACTACGAGGCGGTCAAGTACTTCAACAACGAGAAGTTCGAGATTGCCCGGTACGACAAGGCGTTGGCAGAATACGAAAAGTCCTCTATAAAGGTCGCAACATCGCTCGCCCTCCTCAACTCGGGCCAGAACATCATCTTCTCTACCGCCATCACAGCCATGATGTACCTCGGCGCCAACGGCATCGCGAACGGAAGCCTCACCGTCGGCGACCTCGTCATGATCAACCAGTTGGTTTTTCAGCTGTCCTTGCCCCTCAATTTCCTCGGCTCTGTCTACCGTGAACTCCGCCAGTCTCTCCTCGATATGGAAACTCTCTTCGGCTTGCAAAAGGTGAATGTAACCATCACCGAGCCGCATGACGCCAAACCTCTCGCCCTGCCCAAAGGCGGCGAGATTTGCTTCGAGAATGTCACCTTTGGTTACCACGCCGGCCGTCCCATCCTGCGTAACCTAAATCTCACCATCCCCGCTGGCCAGAAGGTTGCCATTGTCGGCCCGTCGGGTTGCGGAAAATCCACCCTCCTGCGACTGCTCTTCCGCTACTACGACACGCAGCACGGCCGCGTACTCATCGACGGCCAAGACATTCGCACCGTTCAGATCAACTCCCTTCGCCGAGCCATAGGCGTCGTCCCGCAAGATACACCGCTGTTCAATGACACCGTGGGGCACAACATCCGCTACGGCGACATCAACGCGTCGCAGGAGCGGGTGGAAGCGGCAGCGCGGCGCGCGAGGATACATGAGACTATCGTGGGGTGGAAAGATGGTTATGAGACCAAGGTCGGGGAGAGGGGGCTGATGATTAGTGGTGGCGAGAAGCAGAGGCTGGCGGTCAGCAGGTTGCTGTTGAAGGACCCGCCTTTGCTATTCTTTGACGAGGCTACCAGTGCCCTGGATACACACACCGAGCAAGCGCTGATGCAGAATATCAACTCGATCTTGAAAGAGAATGGCCGTACGAGCGTTTTCATCGCACACCGGCTGCGAACGATCCACGATGCCGACCTAATAGTGGTTTTGTCGGGTGGAACGGTGGTGGAACAGGGCACACATAAGCAATTGGTCGACCAGGGTGGTGTGTACTCGGAGCTTTGGAGTGGTGAGTCAGTTCCCTTTTGTTTTTTCTTGGGCCCATGAGGCTAAGTAACATGATGAAGTGCAAGAGACGCTTTCCACGAAGGATGTAAAGCTCATGACCGGTAGCGAGTTCCGTCCATGAGCCGTCTCACCCGAACAACGACAACGTCACTACACACTCGCGAGCCCAGTCGGTGACCCACATGACAGAGGCAGATTGGATCTTGCACAATGCCAGCGAAGATCATCCACGATCTATCAACTTCTTTGGATGACAGCTATCTTCATAACGCACTACCTTCCTGCGACATACGCTGATACCCAGCACGAAGAATAGACCGCAGCAATCAAATACCCACTGAAGCTGTAACAAGTACTCGAGCGCATCCACACGCGGCTAACTCCCAGTCGGCTTGCATGGTGCTGGTGCGCAAACTTAGATGCCATATACTGACATTGTTGGTTTTAGGAGGAACGAATAAGCTGGAAGACAGATAAATGCCCAGGAGAAGACCCAAAACTGACAGACATGCCCTGAACAACTTCAGTACTATCCATCAACACAAAGGCCTCCAAGAAGTAGCAGAGCAGACATAAATACATTACCCATGCCATGCACTCCAATCTTGTGAGCGCGGCTGTGCGTGCAGGAAAGATTCGCAGCGCATGTACATGCGAACGGCATACTGTATAGACTTGGCAAAACCTCGGCCATAACAACAACCTCGAACCTGTAACGAAGATTCACGGTGTTCACGATGATTGTCGATGACGATTCGTATTGGGTCTATAGAGGAGCTATTGTTTAACCGACGATTATATAAACCGTTGGGTATAATCACATTAATCTCGATCGTCACTTCATATAACAGAAAATAGTGCCTATTATTATTTCGCCCTTATTTTCTATGTAGCCGAGTCTTTGAGGCCATTATACTTAAGATGTAATAATGAAAATAGTGATATATTTAATGTGTAAGCGTTATCACCCTGTTATTAATGCAGCGTCATTATTATTACCCTTCATTTTCAACCTTTCATCCTTATTATTATCGTCGTTATTTCCAGGATTAGATAGATCATTGAGGGAATTAACTTTGGCGATTTTGATATTGACAGGTTTTTTCACGTGATTGTTTACGAGTTGATTATAACAACCGTGTTATCAAAATAAAAATAAACCCATTATAAATAGTGTCTCTGATATCTATAATAACACAGGTCTCTTTAATATTTATTATTATCGGTAGGCCTGTATCTGTAGGGTTTATAAGTCCTATTGTTTTTACTTACTAATAGGACAGTATAATAGAGTAAGATATAAAGTCAAATCAATAATATTAAAAGAGAACTAAGTTGGGCCACAACTTGTCAATAGCCTAGATATTTCAATTTTTAGACAGTTGTGAAGACTATCTGCTGTGTAACTAGATAGTTGGTAAGTAAATGGTAAAAGTTACAAATATTTTCTTTTTACATGGTTCTACTTGTCAAATAGCTAGTGAGGTAACTAAATTTGCCTTGTATAGCCAAAGTATCACCTTTGAACGTTAATTAAAATTAACCGTTCATTTCAAATGACTGTAATTTCATTTTATTTTTAATATTATATAATGTTTCATTAGTTGACTCCTTGGTTCATACTTTAATTTAGTTATTATTCTAATATTTGGAACTTTTTATTCTGGTTGTTTGAAGTGGAGTTTAGCAATTGACTTCTTTTGTTTAGTTAGTTGTTAAGTTGGACGTCGAGTTTAATTCAATAACCAAAATCTGGATATTATAGACCAATAATTTGATTCAGGAGGATCGTAAGGATATGAAGAAAAAAGTTGTTATTATTCACCAACTTTCATATATGAAGTGAAGATTTATTTTCAAAATTATGAACTTAAGTATATCTTATACAATTTGCATATAACTTTGCAAACTATACAAATTATAATATTATATTCTTTGATCTCACTAGTTGACTAATATTATGACGATTTATAACTCAATTATTCGGAATGGAAATCCTTACACAGATGTTTGAATATTATATCAAAGGTATAGAGTATTAATACTTGTTACGTCAGATAAAGACATCACTTAAGTATTACTAAGGCTAATAGGCTCTATTCCGAAAAATTTTACAGGATTTTTTATGTTGGGTTTCTATAAAAGTATAAATATTAGTATATAGGTATGGTATTCGAATGATTACCTCTTGTTCCGTCTAGAATTATTATACTTGGTGGTTAGTGTCTTGTTTTTTTTTTTTTTTTTTTTTTTTTTTTTTTTTTTTGGCATAATATGAATTGTTTGATCTTGTTTATCTTTTTGCTAGTTTAGGTTATATTTAGTACAATCTTCTTTATAATACTGCCAATTTATCTCATATTTAGTATGTAGTGCTGACAATCGAAATGTTTTCTTATGTATCAAGTAATAGTTTAATATTGTATCATGTAAGTAATGCATAATTGGTAGTTAATATTGTATTTATCACTTAAGAGGTTTTTTTTTCTTTAATACCTTATTCTTTATCGCCTACTATCTTTAATTTAATCTTAATTTTATTTTATACATTGATAACATGGTTGAAAGGTTTTTGGGGGGGGTATTTTACTATTACCAGGTAGTGTTATCTACAAAGTGTAAATTTAGCTGCCACAAAATAATCATATATATACCGGAGGTAGAGATCGTAACCCGGATCGAACGAGGGCCTTTACAGGCCTCAGTGACTATATATCATCCCTTCAATTAAAAGCTTAGGGTGTCGAACAGTTAGGAGACCCGTAGGTGTATAAACTGTGGCTCTGATTAGGTCAGAAAACGCGGCTTCCTCAATCCCCGCCCGGTGCCTATTTACTCTGGGGATGCGACTATTTGAGCCTTTAAGAAAAAGTTTTCATAGAGTATAAAATCAGAAAAGTAGCCCGTATCAAGGGCGGAAATGAATCGCGTTCAAATCGCATATATGCATATACGTTATAAAGTGTTGTTAGGGGACCTTTACACGTGTAGTACCCCATGTATCGCGTATTTAAAACAAACAAAAAGAACACTTTATTAATACAAACCCTAACTTTAAACCTTTCTTGGTATATTAATCAAATACTACTTATATTTATAAATATCTTTACACTTTATCTATGATATCAACGGTGTTTCTATTAATAAAAGTAGTATTACTTTCGCGTAAAAATCGATACCTTTTTATTAAAACCCGTTATATACAAGCTCGCTCTAAAAAACAACTTTTGTGTTTAAAAGTAATAAGTGTACTCAAACCAACCCCCCTCCCCCTTTTTTTTTTTTCGTACTCTCCCGCCTCAACCTACACAACTCCTGTTAACCCTATTTTACTTTTCAGAGTTTAACCTTATATGGTTTTTATACGATCCCTATTTTCGAGAGCTAACGATGGGGTTTATATTAATGAGGAAAAAACGAGCATTAAAATACGCACATTATAAGCGTATGAATCATAATAATTTCGGTTTTCGTATAAAGAGATATAATATTAATATGTGATAGTAACCAAACATAAAAGCGGGTATATTCTCGTCGATGCTAATATTGCCAGACCTCTAGTCATCTATCGTGTTGCTGCCATTGCGATGGCGTTCTTTGGATGTTTAACTACCCTCTAGCGACTTTTTCATGCCGTTATTGAGGTAAAGAAAGGTTAATGCGAGGTAAGTTATAGTCGTAGTATGATTGATGTGGCGGGCCTCCACTATTGGCGGTACCAGCGTCGACGGCAACGACGACGATAATAATAATAACAGCGAAATAGGCTTTATTGAAAACGGGGTCCTACCTATTACCCCCATCGTTGCCCCCGCTATTTTCCTTATCATCAGGTCTGCTTCCACACCTAATTATCTCCTCTATCTTACCCCTTTTTATCGATAAGTCCGGATTCGGTAGCGGGTAGTCATAAAAGTTTTGGTAACGGCTATAGTAAAGTTATTAGACATGTAAGACTTTGAATCTATATTATGATAAGCCGGCGGGTATATCATGTTATTATTACTGATGAGTGGCTGATGCATGTCAATTTAAGTTGTAATTGAATTCGTCGTCGTTGGAAAAAAAAAAAAAAAAAAAAAAAAAAAAAACGTAATGCAAGTAATGTCCTCAAAGTTTTTAAGATTTAAAAAAAAGAAGATTTATAGGTAGGTTTCGTATGTTTATTCACTTGGAGGCTTTTTAGGTCATTGTTTAGAGTTTCTAAACTATTATAGAGGCCAGATAGTGTATTAAGTCAATGATATTTCGCTTTATATCGTATCGTATATAATATTCGTTCTGATTAAGAAGTATAAAAATCCGATAATACGATACAAACTTTATATAATCGTGTCTAATCACTAAAAACTGAAATTCAAAAAGCCGGTATAAAGGAGGCGAAGAAAGGGAACTACTTATATGCCTGAATTTTCCAAATTTCGGTCCAGGTTTGGTTTAATACATAAGTTTCTATGACTTACATGAAAGGGAAAACTTAGCCCATTTTATATGTACTACTCCCCCATAACAACTTTAAATCATGGAAAAATAATAAGTTTCACTCCGTTAATCAAAGGTTAATCGTTATCGAAATAAAGGTATTAAATTTAGCGCTATTATTTACGAATTTGTTTATGGTTTCATTTTCGTCTATTGGAATAGTACTATATGTAGTGTAGTAGCCAACTCTACTGCAAGTATCGGTAAGTTCTAAGTACTTGTTTACGTGAAATAAAGCAAGTAGAAGAGTAATCCAAAGATGATTGGTATTGTAGTAAAGTAAGTAAAGATATAGTTAAGTCAAGAAGAAGCATCCAGAGGTGCACGCTACGGGTAAGGACTTATAAGCCCTCCACCCAGAGCGTATTACTCTGGAATACTTCTTCTAGACCGCTCCACGCATTGCCGTCGGCCTGAAATAGCATTATAGACCAATCTATGCATGATACACTTTGCGACTTGCAAGAGTACAGCCTGTAGTATGACACGTTATCGTGCACCCTGCAGGAGTACACCCTGCAATACAGTGTACTGCCCTTTGGCCTATGTATACTATATGTGAGGGTATATAGTAATATCCACAGTAAGCAAAGTTGGCTGTACTGCAGGTTAAGGGTATTGCTTCGTGAGGACTTACCACATTGGGTAAGTTGAGTGCAGTACGTTGCACTTCATACTAGGGCACGAGCCAAACAATTGACTATATAAATAACAGAGTAGACCGGCTAACGGTCTGCCAAACCTAGAACAATACATCCACCATCTGACTACTATAATACTACTGTTACTTCGACCAATCGAATCGATAACGTTGCAACGTCTAAAGCTCTACTAATACTAATTAGTATTTGCTTATTAGCTTAAGGACAGATTAGCTAGGTGGAAAAAGAAGCTACTTTTTGGTTGTTACGCTTTATGTTACGGCTAGAGTAAAGGAAAGATTCTTGCGAAGGGCCTCTATTAGTACTACGTTGGTCCATAACGCTAGAAAAATAGAGAAGACTTTGGGGTTACATCAGTCTATAACAGCAATTTGGAAGTAAGCGACGATATAATTACTAAAAACACTAAGAAATCTTTATTAACCTTTTTTAAAGACTTTGAGATTGACTATCAGAAATCTTAAAGTTCAGCAAGTTGGCAAACGGCTAAGTTAGTACTACTACTAGTGTTATTACCGTAAAAACGACTAAGTCTTACAGCTAAATAACAAACAACATTCGGTCTTTACCACTAACGACCTTCGACCTCACCTTTTACATCGAATCTTTGCCTTATTTTACTCTTTTGACTCCTTAAGTTACCTTAATCGTCAAGTTCGTTGCTTGAAGCGAAAACACCAAGTTACACTAAGAAAGCCACGTCGCGCAACCTTACGCTAAGTTACCAAATCGCCAAGTTTTCACGCGACTTTACACCAAAATACCAAGTTCTTACGCCTAATATTACTAAGTCTCTCGCCCTATAAGCTTTACCAAGGTCCTACACAAGCCAAAATATTAAGATGGCTACCGCAAATTCTTACCTTTAGGCCGTTACCGACTCCACCTAAAAAAAAGCAATTAAAAACCTCGAAACAGCTTTCGTTAAATACTATAATTACGACTTTTAGAGAAACAACATCGACTAAGACTTTACCGAAAAGCATCTAACTAATTTCATCGGCTTTTTTATTTTATACCATTTTAACGAAGAGGACGACCCTAATGATATGTTTTTTAAGGTCTGTAAGTTTCTAGGAAACTGAATAATTAATATGTAAACAGTAGTTTAAAAAACCATTAAATTCAAACCAAGAACTGAACTTAAATACTGAGAGACTTACATACTAAAGAGAAATGTTGCTAGGCTAACTAAAACATTTTTTAAGTTAGCTTAACTTATAAAATTCATAAAAAACACATAGCTTGAAGATAAAGATATTAAAAAACCTTAACACCTATACGTATATTTTAATGAACTTCATATTTACTCTTCATTAAGTTAAGCCTTTCTACTTGCTGGCGATAAGGAACTTGTTAACCTTGCTGAATGTTTAATACCTCCACATAACAGTATGGAGTATACCCTTAGCGGTTGTATAGTACGTAAAGTAACAGCAGCTAACGCGGCTAAAGGTATTAACGTCAGTGATTTACACTAGTTAATTAAGCAAGATCGTAAGGCCTCCCAAATACTTTTAGTATCTAACGATTTTAAGCAATTCAATCGTCAGGTCCCTTAAGAACCTTCTCTCTTTAAACTTTCCTACGCGCGAAAGCCGACCATAAGTTCTATTATAAGACTTTACCCCTTGGGTTAGGTGACTATTAATTACCCTTAACATCGTATTTCGAAGGTTTTACGACTTGAACTATTTGAAAATACCATTTAGTAGAATAATTATCATAACCTTTCTTTGAAACCCGTCAGGATGGTGAATATTAATTATAAGTTGCTTACTAATTTCGTTGAGATTTGAAATGACGTTGGAAAGTACGATAGAAAGCCTTACAACCTCCTCGAATTTAAGAAAATGTCCTTTTTAAACATTTGCAAGTGTATAGAGGTTTTACCATTAATATTTTATTCATTATTCCCCGAAATATCTCTAGGATATGTAAGTAACTATTACCTAACCTTCCTGATTAGAGGTATTATGTTTCGCAAAATCTACGATAATATAAAAGGCTACTTCGAACAAGACGTTTACTTCGCAAAATATCATACAAACTAGGCCACTATGAAGTGGATAATAATGATGGAAAGGAAACATGATAAGTAATTACTAATATATGTCCTCAATAAAATGTTTGATAAATTGATATTACATTAGAAAGTAATAGTGAAGGCCTATACTAATGAAGCTACACTTCGCGAGCAGGTTCAGGTAGTATTCACGGGAGTTAGTAAATTCGAATATACCCTATAACACCCAAATACTACCTGCGAAGGCTTTTTTAACTAGTTGCGTTTCTTACTTGCCACCGTGATAACGCATATAATAAACTCGTTTGGTATGTACTTTCAAACTAGCAACTTTCTTAATATGGTTAAAAAAGACTTTACGGTAGTTAATTACATCGACCGTAAGTACGGGTACCTATAACGTCTAAGGTTTAGCCCACCGGCCCCAAAATAAAGGCAATAACCACGCTAACGCCAATAAGGCCAAGATTCAAGTGGACCTGATAGTCGCCAATATTATCGTCGTAATAATAGCAAAAGATATTGGATCTGTAACAAGTCTAGCTATTAGTTAACTCGATACCTCCCTATTAAGTGTAATAATAGGAAGGCAGCATATCACGCTTAATAACCTACTGTTTTTAAACAGGATAACCTAGACAAAATTACAAATTTTGAGGGTAATGAGCTAATTAACAATACCAACGCCCCAAAACAGATAAATTGACACGAAAATACTATTTCCAGTACAGCCTAATAACTAGCCGACCATGCTTTCCTGTACCGTTTAGGTAGTAAAGATCCTTACCTTTCCCTTAACTAAGCCTCTAATCCCTTACATACCTTTAACCTCCGTAGTAGTTACGGGAATTATACGTTTTAAGGTGTTATTCCAAATAAAAAGGTAGTAAGGTACTCAACAAAAGCCTATTATTAGTACGTAACACTGCGGAGGGAAAGCACTACAGTTACTGAAATTAATCATCACGATACTATTAAGGCCAAAATTAGCTTTATCTCAAGCGAACAACTATAGTTACTAGGGATAACGGTAGTTCAAATTGTAATGGGCGTAATCACATTTCATATCCTTAAGTTTCTTACCCTTTTCCTGCTCTGTTTAAAAGATATAAAGACCTACGTTGATAACGTGGACATCAATATAAATAAACTAATCAAAAAAAGATAAAAAATAATGGCACCTATGGTTTTATCTTTAAGGTCCGGAAATAGTGGTTTTAAGTTTGACGAAGCTGGAGATACGTTAGATACACCAGCATTTTAACCAATCAGCCGTTAATAGGCTATACAAATTCCTAAAGTCCGTAAGGCATAAAAATGTGGAATACTCTGTTCTAAAGCCATTGAAAGGCTTTGCCACCACTGTTAAACATATGCCTAAGTTTCCCGGAGATTTAAGTTTACATTAAAAGATAATGATGACTTTAATTACAAGATTTTCATCGATATGTTTTACTTGAAAAACAAGCTTATCCTTTACTTTATTAATCCCGTAACCTTTTTCTATGGGTCTAAATTTCTAAAGTCCCTTTGGGCAAAATATATGTGGGAAACGTTAAGGATATTATAAATTGATAAGTACCTGGGTCCATTTAATGTCGTCATCCACAATACTGGTACGAAGTTCACCGCGGTGCAATTCCGAAAAGATGCCAAGATAATAGGCATCCAATGTAAATAGATACCATTAAAATCCCACTGGAGTATTAGGAAGGTTAAAAGGGCATAAGAACTACTTCTCAGAACGTACAATGTCCTTACATTGAAAATTGAAAGCTTTATGGATCCGGAGACACGCCTATAAATAGCAGTAAAAGGTCTGAACAATACTGTAGGCTCTAACGATCTAATGCCATCGCTCTTATTCTTTGAAACGTACCTACGCCTAACTAGTAAATCTCCGCCCTCAGCATGTATTCAGAAACGTATTAAGGTCTATGAAAAATCTCGAAGGAAACTACGAAGAGAATCAGTACGCCGCAAGATCAATAACACCCTTAACACTAGAAACGACCCTTTCACAATCGATGTGCTTACTTTGCAGTTACAAAGTAAAGTCTTTATATAATGGGAGATGGGAAAATAAAAAGGCCCGTATAATATATTAAATATTATGAGCTACAAAGTAGTTGTTAAAACTACTAACGGACTTATACCTTTCCGAACCACTTAAGTTTAGCCCTATATCAAGGCTACTAGAAATAAAGACTCTCAAGCTCTTTAAGTCAAGCAACCAAGCCAACATAAACTTCCTGCACCCGTTATCGATAAGCCGATAAAACTCTGTTGACACGAACGATCTCTGAATAAAAAACAAATGAAAAAAAAGGAATATATACTAGGCCATATATACAATACTCCTTAGGTATATAGAAAAGATAGGGATAAAGAAGACATAGTACTAAAGCTCCGAACGTAAAAAATTATTAAGACCTTCGGAAAACCTTTTGGGGAAAATGACAAGATCGAAATCGACGGCCTACTAACTTGAAGAGTTGTACAATTCGTGCTGAAAACCGACTTTAATATTCAGGACTCGAAAGTTATGATATTTAAGTCGAATATTATCCACGAGGTCAAGGGTAAGATCATGGGGCGGCCGTACGAAAAGTTACGACTAATCTCTTAAGGATATAGTAATAAAGGTAAGAATTAAATCACCATATAGTTACCAACGATCCAGAAGATCAGCTAGTGCTAAGTAGTTACTTTAACAACAAGTTTTTCAACCAAAGTTCAAGGCAAGTTTATGTTTAATAGCCGTAATATAACGTAAGTTTACACGCAATCAGCAACAGATTTACAACGGATTATAAAATTAAAACTGCCATAGAAACTCCGTACCAATTACATTTTAGGCATGGTAATGCGATATATTAAGTTACTGTACGAATTAGCTAAAGCAGGCGTCCATTAGTTCTTAACTTACCAGTCGTACTTCAAATTCCCGCTAACGATAATGTCCTTCATATACGATCCGTGTTTTCTAGTAACTTAAAAGAAAAACTTCGGCATAATGTGTATATAAACTGACAATACCATCTTCGTCGGAATAGCTAGCTTTGTGGCACTATAATAACAAACAATTAAGGATTTTAAGGTTTAAAACTGCAAGCTGGTAACGACGCTAGCGGAAAACACCTAACTAGACTTTAATGAATCGTTAATCCGTATGCTTAGTGTTAATACCGGCCTCATCTTTTACTAAAAGAGTTAAGATACTATATTAGCAATAATTAACAAGATGAACGACATCATGGCTCAACGGTACTTGGAACAATATACTCGAAATAGCTATATCATTACCTTATACTAATCGGAAGCCTTTTATGACCTATCAATCGAGTTATAAATACAAACGCCAACGGATAAGGATTTTAACCGGTTAAATAGGAGGCTCGAGTAATAGATATGGAATTTGGACCACGAAACCAACATAGTCCTAATAGATCTTTTTAAATACAAGTTCATAATCTTTACGGACAGGTTCTTTATAAATAATACCGACTTATCTTTATAGATCGTCTTCCTAATAACTATCGTTGATAAATACAGGTAGGAAAACCAGATTATCATTATCGGCAACCTAATTCACTAGACCCCCGTCAATTATAAAAGGATAACACAAAGCTTACTGGCTTCTGAGGTCTACAGCATAATAGCGGGGTTTGACGTAGGCATTTACTTGTAAAAAAACCTTAACATCATTACCAAACAGCTGAAGATTCCTTCTATCCTGGTAGTAATCTGTACCGACTTAAGGAGCCTCTTCGAATACCTTTCGAGACTCGGGACCACAAGTAAAAACCGCCTGATAATAGACGTAATAACACTTCTCAAATCCTATAAAAAGAAGAAAATTAAAGAATTCCGATAAATCGATGGCAAAAACAATCTTACGGATACCATAACAAAAGCCATACCGAACAAAGCCCCGAAAAGGTTTGTAAATAGTAATAAGCTAACTATACGGCTCTAGGGCTACATAAATAGTCCACCTAGAGAGCTCGGATAACGTGACAAAAAATGTATTAGCTAACTAAAAGATTACCAGGCGATTAATAATGGTAATTTTTTTAAATGACACGGTTAAATTAAAGAGCTACAAAGGTCTATAACAAAAGAACCTTGGGTAAGAGTTAATAAACTCGAAACTTGAAGCAATGGATCAAAGAAGGTCAAATAGGGTCAATTCACATGTAATTATATTCTATTTAGTATGGAAGTCAACTGGAATTAATAGGAGTCTAGCTAGTTAACGAAAAGGTAATTCAGTAGTAACCGTAGAAGATGGGTCAATTACACTGGCGTACGCGTATAAACTAAAAAGCTACCAATATTGGAATAGTACTACATGCACTATGGTAGGCCAACTTTACTATAAGTAAAGTCGGCTGTACTGCAAGTTAAAGGTATTACTTCGTAGAGAATTACCACATTGGGTGTAAGTCGAGTGCAATACACTATACCTCACACTAAGGTACAGGCTAAGTTATTGACCATACAAGTTACAGTGCAGACTGGCTAGCGGTCTGACAAACCTAAAACAATACATTCACCATCTGACTACTGCAATACTACTATTACTTCGACCAATCGAATCGACAACGTTGCAACGTCTAAAGCCCTACCAACACCGTTGATATTTATAAAACTAAAGTTTTATTGTACCGTTACGAGTTTGAGGTAAATATCGATAGCAGAGAGATATTTATTCAACTCCCATTTTATTAAAGTGACTGAAAAACCTTATGAACATGAAATTACAAAGGTAATATCGATTTACACCGTAATCTGTTATATAGAAAAAATAAGGGTAGCTATTTTTAAGCTGCGGAATACATTGATAATGTCCGTATCAAAATTTATACAATTAAATATAAGTTATACAACGCTTTTACAATGATATAATCGTTTTGGAGAAATAAAGCGGTACATAATACATTTTTATTTGTTAAGAAATGGTTTTCATTTATCGATAAACACCGTAATATGATTTCATTTAAGATTCATATATTGGTTGGAAAAAATTGAAGAGGTTTTTTTTTATTGACTGTTTGTAAGTTATTTGATATATTCGGGAGAAAATTAATATGATGATAGTATACGCCGTAGAGAGCAGAACTCTCTTTTATTCTTAAGCAATGATTTGAATTCATTGATAAATACAGTAATATACTTTCAAACAAAATTAGTATATTGGTTTGGAAAAATTAACGATATTTTGTTTAGATTGCTTATTTGTAAGGTGTTTGTAATATTTGGAAAAGAATCGACATGATAATAGTATAGGCCATAGAAAGCTGGGAAACCTACCGTTCTTTATGGGTAAATGTATTTTGAATTATATTGTTTGGCGACTCGTGTAATGCAGTTGAGATAGGTTACTTAGATCGGAGGGAATGTAAGAAGGTATTATCGTTGTCGCGCAGACCTGAGCGAACCACGGAAATACACGTGTAGGGTAATGAAACCCGTTTATACCAGATGTCAAGGTCGTGGTGTCCTGTTTTGTAATTATGAGCGACGGAGTGTTAGGTGAAGTTATAATACGTTGAATAAAGAAGTGTTTTACATTAATAGTTTTGAAATGAAAGGTAAATGGTAGGCGCTATTGTTTTGAATTTACTTTGCCAGATGATACACCAGCGTTTTTAAGTATGGTATTAGTCAAATTTTTATAGCACGAAGCTATAAACTTGACCACATAAACTAAGGGTATTATAACATGTTTCTCGAGGCCTTTTTACTTATAGCCAATATATTGGGTTTGGCGTAATAGGAGAGTATAAGTACCACAGTAATAGCAATAATTATTCGAAAAAGGTACAGCGACAGCCCGTATTTTGTGCGAAAAAAATCTTTAATAATATCAAGTGACTTTTACATCCTCCATTATGCGTTCTCCAATATATATTCTGACAGATAAGTGTGAATTCAACTTAAATATCAATTAATATATACCAGGGAATTTAAAATATAATAAGGGGTTTGCAATCAGATAAACCTTCTTCTCGATAAAGAGGACAGATGGGTTACTTCTTTTTTCAAGGTCGCTAGTATTCTGGCGATTGGTAGTGTGTAAAAGCTGGGATTTTTCGGGAACGAAAACAAATTTGTTTTTAATCTTTTACCGATTTGTTTTCCGTAAATCTTTTGTAAGCTTCGAAGTATAAGTTTTCAAAACGTTCAATATATGAAGTGATAATACATCATTGAGTTGAATAATGTTATGGCCGAAAGAAAGTTCTGAGAGGCTTATAATATAAATTATGTATAGGATTAATGATCAGATAGAGTTTTGAATGATGTCGTAAATAAGTTGGTAAACCACATTGGTATTATTTGTTATGTAACCCTTAATAACCTTTTTGTTAAAAAATCTTTGATTAAGGTAAATAAGTTTCGATTAAAGTTTAAACATTATATTTCTATATAGGATTATTGTGTAAAAAAGCATCGAATGATTTTTGTATATTATCTGAAATATTTAAAGCAACTTTATTAGTTGCAAAACGAACTCAGTATTGTAAGTAAATGACTTTATAAGGTCCGAAAGTAATTGTTTGATCGTCTCGCCTCTATGTTGGTTGCTATTTTTTCTTCTGGTAATAAACGTCTAAAAAGGTATACAAGTTACAATATACTTCAAACTTTGAAAGAATTCCAAAATCATAGCAATATGATTTTATAACCTGGTTTATAATAAGTTCAAGAAATTAAGCTTCGGTATTGTTAACACTTTGGATTATTATTCAACTTACATAAAACTTTTTAACATAAATACTTCTTATAAAATATACGAAAAGGTCAAATTATAGATTCCAAGTATGTTTTAAGCAGACGAATGATTATATTATGAATTTAGGCCGATATGCTTCCGACATTAATAATATTATAAAGTACTGTTGAAATGGCAGTCAATTGCAATACAGTTAAGTCAACTATACTTATATTTGATGGATTTTACTGACTGCAAATTGAATATAGTTTGTGGAATTTGAATGCATTGACTGCATGTTAAGTGCAGTAGATGCCAACTTTGAAGTGGGGTATAAGCCAAAGCAGTTGGCCATACAAATTAGTGTACAGACCGGCCAACAGTCTACCAAACTTAGAAGTGACACATTACCACTTTTAATGCATCACTATTTACTTCGACCATAGAGATATTAATTAATTACACTGTAATGATAAGAGCTTACTAATATTGATCAGTGCTTATTAGGTTAAGCATAAATAAGCTAAGTAGAAGAAGAAGTTACTTTCCGATTACGTTTTGCAATTGCGTAAGGTAAAGGAACGATTTTGGTGAAGGGCCCCTTTTGTTACGTTTGCTGTTTATAGAAAGTAAAAAAGAAGACTTTTCAAGTACGTTTGCTGTTCATATAGGTTTGAAAAATGGTGATCGTATCGCTGGTATTATTGAAAACACCAAGAAATTATTATTTAAACAGCCTTGAAAAAGTCGAGATTGACTACCTGAAAGTTTTAAAGCTCGTTAAGCTAGAAAACAACTAAGTTGATACTATCACGGCTGTTACTATTGTAGGTATTACTACCGTAAATTTCAAATCGTAAAAACGACTAAGTTATATAAATTTTAATTTTAAATATCAAATTTGACGGTAAACCTATAACCTACTACCCTCCACCACTTTTTTCCCCTCTAATAACCTTGAATTTTCTCCAAGATGTATTTAAAACACTATAAAATTTATACCTTCATCGACTCCGCGAGGAAAGAAATAATTTAGACCTTTGTCACTATCTTCGTAAAGTATTACGATAAAAACCTTTGATTTATAGAATCCAATCAGTATTTTACCCCCGAATATCTGATTAATTAAATTTGGTATTTAATTTTGAAGATCAACTATAACGATAAAGACTCTGGTCTTAATACTCTTTTCGATTATAGTAAGTTTTTCAGAGACTGGGATATAAATATTTATAAAAAAACCAATAGATTAGTCAAAGTTAGTTTCAGGGTTAACTTTTATAAACGAGAGATTTCGTGTCATAAAAGTCTAAAAATGGTGATTCGAAGCATATACTTTATGAATGCGCCAAAAATCCTCAATGAATATATATGGATAAAGGAAAAAGTATTATTGTTAAAAGAATCCCTTAACACTCGCAAACGTATTTTCAAGGTTAAGCTCAAGTTTGGATAAGTACCTCAAACCATTCGTCATAATATTTTCAATGGGTTAATATTACTAGCCATAAGTAATCAATTAACCTAAGCGTGTCAAACCCTTAAATTCACTAGTAAATTAAGTAAAAATATCGATGTACATCTCAATATTAAAAGGGGTATTATCAAGTCCCCTCCGAAAACCCGTAATTTTGTTTCATCTAGGTCCCTAATCACGTTCACTTCCAGTAAGTAACTTAAGAAAGGATCGGTTTTACGCGTGAGCTTATTATGAGAATGAATACTAACCTTTTTCCTTCAACTTCAGCCAAAAGTAATTATCTTACATATTAACACTAACACCTTCCCTAACACCGGTCAACAGATCTAAAGGGCCCCTACAAGTAGAATATTACTTTTTTTGTTTTTTGAGATATTTCTATTGTTTTTACATATTCCGTATAAATCAACATATTTGTTAAGATATACGAAGGCAAAGAGATGTATGATGGTAAGTTGTATAACTTTTTTGATATTAAATTACGCCTGTTTTTCAATCTTTACCGCCAATTGAAGATTAGATTTCCAAGCTTTCAGTCGTTGTCTTCCCATATTTTCACTGTCTAATACGAGGATTATTTCCTTCGGTACTTGACTAATTGTTTCTTTTTCCGAAATATTTACGATGGTTTTAGAGATTACTTTGAATACGATATCAACTTTGCCCAATATATATAAACTGGAATATTATTAAGTGGTTTCACATTCTTGATTACAAGAAAATATCGGAAAGTAAGATAGATATTTTTAATTGGATGTTTAATAGGCTTATAATTTCTTAACAAATAATGAGGTTTTTGCTTGTTGGTAAGCGTACAATACGTTATTAAGTGCGGTAAATTGTTAATAGTTATAGAAAGCTCGAATACGCTTTACAATGCTTTCACGCTACTTGTAAAGGTTTTTTTTTAAGTTAGTTACGGTTCTCTTTTACCATCGTAATCGTACAGGTGCCGAGCTCGACTGGTGTATATCCCCAAGTTTTAAAGTTTAGAGAAGACTATGAGAACTCTTTCCACACCTATAATATCGACCGTAAGTACGGCAGGTTTAACAAATACGATGTGTAAGAGAATAATTGAAGAGAACAATTACCAAGCTTTGTAAAAAGAAATGTATTGTTTTATCAAACCCATAAAGCCAATCATACCAATATACTCCAAATACTAAGAGTTGTTAGATTTGTGGCAAATAGGGCTTTTTATTAACGAGTTATACTGTTGCCTAACATAAATAAAAATGGGTAGTGTATTATATAGAATTCCCTACTAGTTTTCATTAGAAATACGTTAAACGTATTATAAACCTTAAAGATAAGGAGGTCAAGCATGGAAATAATAAGCCTAAGATTATCGTTTAGCATGAAGATACTGGCACTGGTCCGGAAGAAATGTAATAACTCGCTGATTATAACTTTTTATACCGTTTGATAGGTGAAGACCCTTACCGTCATTATAATGATAAAGACTCTGACCTTCAATAAATATTTACTATACGCGATTATTACGCGAAACAGATTTTAAAGATATTATTCCGGATATTAGGGCAGTAAATACTAATCAAAACGCTATTTATGATATGTTACGTTGTAAAGGGATACTGATATTGTTACGGAATTTAACTACACGGATACCAGTGAGGGAAATTTTGGTTCTAGCCTTGAAAAGAAGTTTTTTAATTGGTATCAACGACGGTTACTACCTTCGTTAGCTACATCGTCTTATATAGCTTGGAATATCTTACCAATCTCTTTGTTTGTTCTAAAGATATAAAGAACCTCATCGTTAATGCCGATTTTGAACTAATAAATTGATTAACTTTAAAGGTGGCTAGATGTTCTTATTCAGTTTGAAATAGGGGAACTTTTGGTTTCATCTTGAAGGATTAAAAGTAGTTCTTTAGTTTTGGCAAGTATATTATTAAAAAGAAAGAAAAAGCGAATACTGTTATAAATCACAATAATAAAGTTGTCTCCTGCTACAAAGAATACTATAATCTTATAGGATTACTCCTTACCCTATAAAATATTCTATTTGATCGGTCAATACTTTAATACCATATATAGGAAATTTAGAGCTACTTAGAAGTCTTATCTTACATGGGTAATCTCGTTTTTAAGTATCTATATTTATCGTTAAGAGATCTACTTTCAACGTCAAAGTATCCATATTTTACGTTAATAAATCGAAACGACTAATTAAAATAAGTATTAGAAACGAGTAATACTACTTTACAAGCCTTACTTTTAACGTTAAGCCATCAAATATTATCGTAGAGTTTTAGAATTCTCTTTCCTTCTTTTAAATCACCATATTATTCTGTAATCAATAAACTTCAGTTTCAAAATACTGTAAAAGTTGACTGAAACTTTTTTTCACTATATTTTAACAACGAATGATGTTTTTGTTGATTCACCATTAGATGTAAGAACCACAGTGTATTACACAAGAGTGGTAATGTGATTCAACTTATAAGATAAAGAACACTAAGAGTATCAGTTGAATTTAATAAAAGTTATAATACCTTAATGTTTAACGATTATTTATATAATCTCAAGTTTTTTATATACGTAATACGCCTTTAAACTTTAAAAACCATGCGTTAAGGTTAAAGACTTGTTTTGGACAACTCGCTAACTAAGAATAAAGTTTCTATAAAAACTAGCAACTATATAATATCATTTAAGCCACACAGCAGTTTCATTGCCACTCTATCCCCATAGTTCTTTTTAAGTCCTTCGATACTTCTCTTTTGTATATCATCTTTGGTTAAACCAGCCTAAAGTTAATAGAGGAATTACTTTAGTTATTTAATGTAATTAAAATGGATTAAGATGAAAAACATTTCGATCATATCTATGCTTTTTGTAGACTTTCCAAATGCTTTCTATAGCGATTTTATTTCCAATATTTTTACCTGGAAAAGAGAAGGTTTATTTGAACCTTTCATAGCTTCTTAGAAGTAGGTACTATATTAAGAAGTGAACGCTGTGGTAGCTAATAAGGCTCAATATGGCTTTGGAACTTTTAATATTACCATTAGTTCTCTTGGTAAATGACTAAGAACTGTTTTTCAACTGTTTAACAAAATCATGCACCATATTATAAATACTATTCACTGTTCAATCCTAGATAAAGGTAACAATCTTGTTGATTATTTAGTTCAAAAATGTTTATAATTAACGTGATCACTTCCCAGTTTCCACCTCTATATACTACTAAAGAAAAGAAAATTTACGATTGTTTTAATAAAGTGATATTGGAAAGAATACAGACCTGGAACGTTTCCGGAAAATTACCACAATACTGGTATCCTTACTTGTTTCAAGAAGCTTTTTTCATAACCAATTTAACAGTTAATTATAAGAGTAGAATTTAGCACATTACTCCTTATAAAGGTCTTTATTATAAATTAAAGGGACATAATAATTGCAAATCCAACGTTAAGTTTTCTTTCATTTTTGACTTTGCCCCTATTATCTACATATCCTTAACGATAAGAGTACGGAGTTAAAAAACTTATTTAACAAGAAAAAGTGTGATTTCTGGTAGGTCTTTATAGTTACGACGTAGTAGATTCGAATCACTGTGGTAGAAGTAACTGAGGCTGCATTGATATTAGTTGATTGATGTTGTTAAGTTCTAAGTTTAGAAGACTAATAGCAGGTATGCACACCAATTTGTAAGGCCAAACGCTTTAGCTCGTGCCCTACTTTGAAGTGGGTACCTACTGTACTGCACTTGCAGTGTAGTCTCTCAACCTAAAGTAAATTTGTAGCACGTACAATCAATTTTCCTTACCGTAATATTGACTAGACCGTACTTCATTTGACTACTATTCCAACAGGGATCCTTTCATTCTTCTTTTTTTCTGATATTACAAAACCCTGCCATATTTTTACTGCATATGTACCAGTTCCACAAATGAAATCGAATGAAAATATTGTTGAAATTTGTGAACGAACGATTTTGAAAAAGCCTATCATGTAACACTGTCAATTTACAATTGTAATTGAAAATGATATTAAAATTATTAAGCCTTATATTCCTCATAATACTACAACAGGTACTCTCAACTTCAAGCTAAAATAAAACTTTCGTTCAACAATAAAAAAGACATAAAATGGTTTTCCGGGAAATTTTCGAGCGAAGACCATTATTAATGATGAAATAATTTGGGTTTTAATTTAAGTTTATGAGAAAAAGAAACAATTGACTATAAAAATAATCTCTGGAGGTTCCGGATGCTAAACATTGGAAAAGGGCTCACCACAGAAAAATACGGAGCTTACTATGACCTAATATCATTAAAGCTATCAAAAGGGATAGTAACATATATACTCTAACCACAGGAAAATTTTCCAAGGTCAAAAATAATACCAACGGTTAAATTGAAATGTACAAAGTTAAGATCGTTATACGAGGATTCAAAAACCAGTATAGCGTTAACTACACTAAAATATTTACCGCCACAGACAATTCTTACATGTAGAGAATACTCGTTACTATCAATACATTTTATGATTAGGATATTAACTAAATCGACATCGATTTAGCCTTTAAACAGAAATCTCGAAGAACTTGTATCAATGGATATCCAGAATATATTTAGAACTTTCTTTTTATGCATTTCACATAGAATAACATATGTTTTACCTTTACAGTTAACCAAGTCTTCCATTTTCTTGCTTCTATATACGGGTTTAAACATACTTCAGTAAAATTGGATGAAAGATGAAAAATTATTATTATTGTTTTGATGTTCAAAACGTTATGTTAAAAAAACGCGATATTTATCAACTATCACCAACGACTTATTATATATACCTATATTAACCACTTTCCTATTATATGTCCTGATTTAAAGAATATTTTTTTGATAAAGAAATAGGAACTCAGTTCAAGTACAACGAGCTGGGATAGGCGGAATATTTCTTGGGATAACGTATTCTGAGGAATGGGAAACTTACATAATCGTTTTAAATTAAGACGCACATATTTTAACAATCCTTGACGTTAGGATTAAGGAAGTACGCCAACAATCGGATTATATTCCCATTTCAATTGAATTATTTGTTTACTCTATGCCTTTTAAAGACTAGGCTATTGTTTTATAGATTATGAAATATCAGTTGAATAATGACGTTCCTATGTATATAATATGTCAAACCAGGGCGGATATCGAGTTCTTTATATCAATACTCTTATGCTTCAGATTCAATATTTTCCATGGAAATATCAAATTTATCAATTAAGCCTTTTAATACTTTAAACAATACAGAAACCATGGACTACAAGTAGGTGACGAACGACTTTCAGTACCACAACATTTAAACTCCACAAACTTCAGTCAAAACGATCATAAATATTCCTACAAACTTCGAATCAACGGCTAGTGCGATTACGACTAAAAAAGAGACAAGGCCACTAGAAAATAGACTTGGGAATATACAATTCAGATTGTCAACAGTACGATCAACTGGGCTTTTAAACAAGTATCTAAAAAATACTGCTCTTCTATAAATACTAAATCTCTAGCTATTATAAAGGTTAATCTAAACACCTTGTAAAAAAGTTACTAATCTACAAATATATGTATTTCAATCATCTTTGCTATATATAATAATGATAATAAACATATCAACTTGTTTAAACACACAGAATATTACAAATATACTTAGTAAATCAATCTTAAAAAGGATTTTGTCAATGATAATATGCAACAGAATACTAGATAAATTGAGTGCGTTTCTAAATATATACAATTGACTAACGGATGAACAAAACTTTTGTCGAGAGTAAAATACGAAATGTCAATGTAATGGCTGAGCATGGCAAAATTAAACTAACGTTTAATTTATAGTTGATAAACCTTGGTATCCTAAATCAATTTATAGTATTGCGGCTATAGAATGCTGAAGTGATTATTGTTTAAAACTTCAAGATATTAAAAAATATGACTAGGAAAGTTATTAGTTTAAATCGGACTATACAAGTCTTACTTTTTTCATCTACCTATTTTTACTCCATACTACGCTTCCTCCAATTTCAACTATACTCTTTATTTTAATTTTTTACTTCTATTCGTTTTCTTCTTTTTTACTGAATAAAAAGTGTCCTTTGAGGGAGTGTATTGAAAATACAACAGGCATAGTTTTTACTCAGCAACAGGGATAATCAATAATTGGTACATTTCTACACTAAAGATAAAGAATACTCTAGAGATAAAGATATCCACTAGAACATTTGTAGGAACACTATTAAAAAAAAAACTAGATAATAGTAGACTAAGGTATTAGAGGATCAAAATGGAGATAACACCTATATACTAATAATTACTAGTACAGAAGCACTAATACTTACTAATGTAAGGTACTAGTACTAACTAGTAAAGAGGATCAGCACGTATATAATAACAGGAACTAATACGTATTAGTATAAAAGTATTAATACTTACTAGTATAGAGTCTTGAATATAATTATCAAGATCTATATGAGGATAATCTTAATTATTTATCAAGAAGTTCTCCTGTAGATTCTAAGTATTGTTGAACCTATAAGTCTATATAATATCTTTTTGCATAGTAATTTCAACAGTTCTTCTTATCACCTATGTCCGCACTATATTCCTTCTGTACTCCTACCTTAAATGAAATTGATTCTCAACGAAATCAATCTTTTTAACAGATATTATCGAAAGCATGGTCGAGTATGATAATATTTCAGGTTAAAGCGAATCTTAACGTATTTAATAGGTGATAGATGCTACATATTTTTCCCTTTTTTCTGTAACAAAGAAATTAGGATTAATATACTAGTTTTATTTCTTAATAAAAACGGTAAATATTCATAAGACAAAGTTTTTCAGTCCATTCATATGTTTTGAATATTCACAGTTCTTTTCAAATTTATCAATAATACGATTTAAAATTTCATTGATGAATTTATTGAATACATCAATTTAATTTATTTGTTGTTTCTATTTCTAAAATTTTTACTACTACCATACATGGTTTAATCAACGGAAACTATACACGATAATTTATATATCGTTGTGTTATTCACTATCAGTGTTAGTTTTTATTCTTTTCAAATAAGTTTACTGGTTATAGCCAGTTCCTTAATTTGGTAAGTTTAAACCACATAATCGTTTGAGCCAAGGGTAGTATTGAGATCGATAGTATAAATCAGGCACGATTTTATAGTTAAAACACAATTTCATATTAAGTTGTTCCGATTATCCTCCAGAACGTCATTATTTATCTTTCGCATTATTCCTTCTTTGATTCTCGCATAAATTATTTGCGTAAGGTTATCATTATTGTTTGTAAAATATTCTCCAATAGGTAGTAATTTTCATTGTAGGAATATCAAATCAATGTTAATAGTTACAAGGAGTATAAAAAGTACTTGAATTACTTTTCCAAGGAGTTTAATACCCCATTCATTTTGATATTAAACGTATAATTTGTATAAACTCAAGTTACATAGTTTTCAAGAATTCTAATGTTTTATTTTAATGATTATTATGTTGGCATGAAACAATGGTAATGAAAATTGATGTCTCCTTAATTATAGTATATATAACTTCTACATTGTTTATATTATACTCGTCTTGGAAGTTTATAAATATTAGTCGATCGAACACCCTCGTTCATCATAAAATATCAGTTTTAACTCTATTATAAGTTAATCAAGTTAAAAAAAGCTTAAGCTCATTTAACAAATTGTATAGAGTCTTTACTGCTAGGTAATTTACTTTTCCTATGTATTCAACAAATCATTTTTCAATATGTTGTCCGAATAAGTTTATTTTAACCGTGATACCTATATGAGTTATTATGGAACGGGATGTTTACAGAAAAACAAACTATGCTTTTAATTTAACCTACTTTTTATGACCGTCTTTGAGAATGTTTTTATACTATTTAACAACGTTTTACTTCATTATATTTCTAAATCAATATTGTATAGTTTTTTGACAAGTATACTGTTATTGTTGGTAGGCCTTTATCGTTATAATATAGTCGATTCGAATCACTGTGGTCGAAGTAACTGGTGCTGCGTTGATATTGTTGATTGAGGTGCATAAGTTCTAAGTTTGGCAGACCGCTAGCCGATCTGCATACTAATTTGTATGGCCAAACGCTTTGGCCTGTACCCCACTTTGAAGTGAGTATCTACTTCACTGTACTTGCAGTGTAGTCCCACAAACTACAGTCAATTTGCAATATGTATAATCAACTTTACTGTAGTAAAGTTGACTTGACTATACTGCATTTGATTGCTATTTCAAAAATAGCGACTTTTTGTTTTATGTCTGCACGCCAGCGTGGTTTGCCGTCAATTGGTGGCAACCTATAAAATCCCTCTTTAATCCGTAAGTTAACAACAAGGTAGACCCCTTCCAATTCCGATCAATCTGTACTGAAATCAACCTTAATTATAGCCCTTCGTAGCTCATTTGCTCCACCAGTACCTTCGTTCCTTAAATCAAATGTACAGGTCTTTCGCCATAGACCTGCGCAAATCAGGTACGCTACTATTTTCGTATCCTTTGTCAATAGTTTAAATTATTGCTATAGTTATCTTTGCTATCGTTACCTTGGTAGTCTTTTAGTTTATGAGGGCAACCTAATTTATCTACGTTACGTGCTGGATGGTTTACGCATCCCTCGATTTGTATAGTTAGCGTACTGTTATCTACAAACTTTTTCAGGTTACTATTAGGCGTGGACTTGGTTATATCATCGATAGGGTTATCTTTGCCTTTGATTTACCGGAACTTATCGATTTCCCGGGCTTTGTATACCTCCCTTAACACTCTTACGTTTATTATTAGGCTTTTTTCATTGGCAGTGCCTAGTCTTGATAGGTATTCGTCAAGGTCTTAGGAGTTTACATATATTACCATAGGTATCGGTGGCAGTTCTAGCTGTTTAGTGACAATCCTTAATATTCCGTTAGTTACTATACCGATGTTAAATCCTATTATTATATCATAGACCTTTGAAGCTAATATACTCTGGGTTACACGTTTTCACTTGATAGATATCCAGTGTATGAGGTTTTCGGTAATTGGAAATTGTCTTTTAGACTTGTCTTCATTAACGAGCATAATCAAAACGCCTATTTGCGATATGAGGTTATTATTATTGGAAAATAAACTATTTGTAAAGGTCATTAGTTTCGCCTTTGTTAAATTTATAGAGACTATATTAATTCCTTTTTCCACGTGATCCATTTGTTGTTAAATCCGCTTATTCAACTTATTAAAGTTTTAGTTTTGTGGATCCTGTACCTATAACGCAATGGAAATTTTGTACAATGTTTCTAATTGATATAACGTAATAATATGGACCGTACGAATCCTTTGATTTAGGTATTCCCGTAATTTTTTCTTATCGGTTTTATCGATAATTTCCACACTTATGACGTGCCCCTTTTAACGTTAGTTAATACATATACTCTTAACCTTAATACTGAAAACTCGGAATAACGATTCGTTAAAGTTAAGTTGTATACCTTTCGTTAATGTTTTAATTAGCTTGTACTTTTAGAGGCTTGAATTTTCGATAGCATATTATTTTGCCGTTACAAACTTAATATCTCTGAGGAAAAATATATCGTTAATTTACATACTTACGATGTTAAAGTCTTTACCCTTTGTAATTAACAGGCATGGGTTAAAGGTTAAAGTTTTTATGTCGAGCCTATTTTTAAAGTGCGCCTAGTAGGTTAGAAACTAATAAATGATTGTTTCGGCTAATCCGTATAGAGGTTTGATATATCGAATTATCTTGTCGGCCAGAAACTTGTCCTTTAGTTTTTTAATAGCTTTAGCAATATAATCCGCTGAAGATTGGCAGCGAATTACATATATGTTTAAGTAATGTTCCGGCTATTAAGTATAAACTAACCTTTTGCGCCAGTCGTCAAACTGGTAGTAATAAAATCGATTAAACGTTAGTCAATATTTTGTATTGTAGGCGATTAAATAAGGATTTAGCCCTTAAGTTTATTACTGTATGCTTAAGCGATTAGCCGTAACTTCTTGTACGGCCTGTCTGTGGTCTTTCTATTAATCTCGTAAATTATTTTAGATTTGAAAATAGTGATATTTTGGCCTTCGAATTACGTTAACTATATAAATTGTATAACTCTCCATAAAAAAAGGCCGTCAATTTCCACCTAATTACCCTTTTTAGGGAGATTACCTGGTATATTAATAATGCCTTCAGCACGTAACTTCAGGATAAGGTTTTTGTTAGACCTTTTTTTTTTAAGATACTTACGCTGTTATATATGCTTCACTGGGCTTTTAATCCTTACCTTCCCCCTTTTCAGTGTATATCCTTCTTTTGAATAATAGTTTATACCATCAACGTTCTATTAGCTTATTAATGATCGGCTCGGGAGGGTTATGTTGGCTAATTCGTTCAGCTTGGAGGTTATCGAAGTTAAGATTTTTATCAGATTTAAATAACCCGAGTAGTTTTCGGTATAGCTTGAATTGTGTTATTTGGAAGGTTACGAGGCTATTAGTAATTTTAATTACCACGTTTAAGTTAGTGATATTTAAGCTCTTATACGGCCTATTCCATTTTCTTGGCTTGCGTCACGTAAGGACTTTACTTTAAAGGGGCAGTAAAAGCACGTTTATTATTAAAGATCTGTTTTCGGTATTAAGGGTATTGTTAACCTAGCAACGTGTTGATTTCTTCCTTAGTTTTTTTCAAGGCTTTACTGTATACCATGACACGTTTTTAGGTATTTGACAAGGGTATTGACTAAGCTATTATACATCAGTAGGCTTCAAATACTTACAAAGTTAGTATTAGTTCATTAAAGCTACTAGTGTCGTTAAGACCTTTTACTGCTGTTAAAAGCTATTCTTTTTGGTTTTTAAAGCTTTCGATTTCCAATGTAAGGATATCGTATACCTTTTATAAAAGGACGTATGACTTTTCGACTTTACTAATACCCTAGTAAGTTTTAATGGAAACTTGTTTATATTGAGTCTTGATTTACTTTACATTAACTTGAAATTTTATCGTAACAAATTTGTTGCTGGTATAGTAAATTTGTACGTTTTGTGGCCTAAAGTACATATTAATTTACCAAATACGTAGTGACCTTTATATCTTTTTTCTGCCGTAATAGTTTTAAGGAACTTGGCGTCATAAAAAGCTGTGGCAAAGTTCATAACGTGTAGTATTAGCTTACCGCTTAGGTAAAATACGTTTACAAAAACCTTCGAATTAAAGTTTCATTTTTCTTTGAGCGTAAACTTAAACCCTAAAGGAGTTTGGAAGTGTACTTAGTAATAATAGTAAATTAGCTTAACTGCCTTTAAAGCCGGCAAGTTTATATTTTCGTGGCTAGCTAACTTTCAAACCTTATCAAGCTCGTTAGTTAACCGGTAATTAAACCTATAATGTAATTAAAGAAGGTTTGCCTTCGTTAGATTTAATATTATTGTTATTGTTCTTTAAAAATAAAACCAGAAATACCCTTATTTAAGGTTTATTAAGAACCTTTTATTGGTCTTAACTTGTATTAGTTTGTTAGTTGAAAAATTAACGTTAACGCCGAGGCTTTTTATGTATTTTAGGTAAATAAGGATGGAGATAGGGGAATTTATGATATTGAAAATAATAGGGGTAATAATAGTTTTAACCGTTGTTGATATCAGTAAAAATACATTTTTTCCAGGACTAAAGCTAACCTTAGCTCTATTGGTATCTACGTGGTCAAGTTTTGTAACAGTTTTAGTATCCTTTCTTAATGCTATGTATTATAAATAGCCTCCTATTAAGTACCGTACTGCCCCTGTATCCGGTATAATATTCTAAAAGACATACTTCGCGTAGTGGTTTCGGATGGTAAAAAGGTATATAGAGCTAGGATTTTTATCGTTATGTTAGCGATAGGGGTTTTTACCTATAAGGTGATATAAAAAGGCATAGTAGGCTAATTATTACGTTAATTCCGGGCTAGTGACGGTATTAATACCAGTGTCTTCGTGCCAGCCGATATCCTTTAACTTATTTTCCTCCTTTTTATTTTCATTTCCTTCAAACTATGTAACCCGCTCGATATTGTAATTTTTAGAGATAATTGGGTATTACGTATAGTATATTACCTGTTTTACATTAATTTTGGCGGTTTTATGACGTGTTTACCATCAGACTTACTTACTTCAAATTTAATATCTTTTGGCGTTTAAGGTAAATTTATTTAGCTAGTTTGAAAACCTTAAAGAAAAAGAGTATGTTTTTATGTAAGTAAAGGTCCGAACCTTTATTTAACTGTATTTGACGGGCCTTCCGTACTTTTGATTAATGTAGTACGAATTGTAAGGGTCTTTTTTATCGTTATTAAGTTCTGGAGCTTAGGGGTATATATTATTCGAGCCGAAGACTCGAGCAATTAAAGTCGCTAATGAGGAAAATAATTGGCTAAAGAACCCTTTATAGGTGGTATCAAGATATTAAAAGACCTATTCGAACTCTTTATAACCTGTGCCTGCTTAACGGACTCATTAGCGTAAGGTTTCTCTACCAGCTTTTACGTTCCTTATTGCCTATTAACAAAGTATTAACATACTAAGTATCGAGCTTAGGAGATCCATCATGCTTTTCGACCTTTTTTTATAATCCAATATATAAGATCATTTGATGATATTCCAGTTTTTGTGGTATTGGGTAAAATTAACATTTTATTTAAAGTATACTGGAAATCAGCGAGGAAAAACCTAGTAACTTAACTATTATTTGGCAAAAAATGTTGAAAAAAAGGCGTAATTTGACGTCGAGAAGGTTATGCGGCTTGCCGTTATACATTTCCTTTCTTCCCCAAATTTTAACAAATATAATGAATATCATATAGTCCGTATTATCTATAGGGATGCGTCTAGGGGGGAAAGTAATATATTGGTTGCAAGGGCCTTTTATATTTCCTGGTTCAAAAAGGACTAAGGTTATTACTGGTATTGGTGGGCAGGATAATTACCTTTAGCTAAATTTAGAGGAGAAAAGCCGGTAATTATAGCTATAGTAGGCTATTAAGCGGAGCCGGTCTTTCCTTAGTTTGGCTACTAAAAATAGACTTGTTAAGAAGCATAGAAGAAGTGGATTTAATGGTTTCCATCGCTTGGGACTTAGTAATATTCCTTTTGGTGTTAAGGTGTCTGGCGAAGTTCCTATTTAATTAACCTGTGGATTAAAGGGCTTGCTTAGTATAGGTCAACTTATTTCTCACGTCTAACGGATCCTTACGAACGTGTATATAAGCGTGAAGGGTTGTTATTGCCAGTAATCTCCTTACCCTTAACTGAGGTTTATTAGGGGATTTTATCCGTAGCGTATTCGTAGAGTACGTTGGCTAGATTTCCCTCGTTCCTTTTCTTTGCAAGGAGTTCAACTCCTCGAGTAAATAGTTCGACCTTTATCCTTATCTTTGCTTACTTTTCCGCCTATTTCCACATATCTAAACTTTAGTCGTAAAACCATTTTTGAACGTCGTCGAGGACTATAGGTCTACAGCTGATTTCAGTGGTATCTGTATCGAGAATAAAGTGGCTAATTACGTTGGTTAGGTGCTTTGGAGTAGAGTTTTTAGTGGCTTTGGTAAACCAGAGTTTTTCGTCGTAGTGTTTTTTAAAGACAGCGTCGAGGGTAATAATTACCTCCTTTCTAACGGGATTAGTAACAGTATTGATTTCAGTATATTCTTAAGCTATCGTGATGTTTTAGCTAGTGTAAGGCTTGGTGGTAGTGGAGTTGCCGATCTAGGGGTGTGTAGACTTGGTGTTTTCGATGTGGAATCGCGTAGAAACTTGGCGACTTAGCATTAGATCGCGTGATGTGGCTTTCCTGGCATAAATTGGTATTTTAGCTTAGAGTAACAAACTTAAGGATTGATATAGCGTAGAGAGTAAAAAAAGAAGTGGTATAAAGTGGTAGGTCATAGGTTTGCTATCAAAGTTAGAATAGGTTAAAGATTATAAAATTTGGGCGTTTTTACGACTTGTAATAGTAGTACCTGTAGTAGTAGTTAACTTAACCGTTTGCCAACTTACCAGCTTAGTAATCTTTAAGTCTTTTAGGCGGTTAATCTCAACGCCTTTAAGAAAGATTAATAAAGATTCCTTGGTGTTTTCGAGTAGCGATACCGTCACTTACTTATAGACTGCCGCGAACAACTGCATAGCCTATAAGTCTTCCCTACTTACTGCCGTAAACAATTGCACAGCGTATAGGGGCCCTTCGCAAAAACATTTCCTTTATCTTACCTAAAAGGGACAAAATATAACCGGAAAACAGCTTCTTTTTTTACTTAGCCAATTTGTGCTCAACCTAATAAGCATTGATCAGTGTTAGTAGGCCTTTATCGTTGCAACGTAGTCGATTCGAATCACTATGGTCGAAGTAACTGGTGCTGCATTGGTATTGTTGATTGAGGTGTGTAAGTTTTAAGTTTGGCAGACCGCTAGCCGGTCTGCACACTAATTTGTATGGCCAAACGCTTTGGTCTATGCCCCACTTTGAAGTGGGCACTTACTACACTGCACTTGCAGCGCAGTCCCACAAACTACAGTCAATTTGCAATACGTACAATCGATTCTACTGCAATAAAGTTGACTTGACTGTGCTGCATTTAACTGCTATTCCAACAATTTTGGAATTTTATTTCCGCCGCGAATTCAATAATTTAGATACAAGTGTTTATGTTTCTTCCTAGTTGACCGGTAAACATTTCTATACGACTTATTTTACATAAAAATTGCAAAAAAATTGGGCAACGTTACTAACATAAAAGTTTGTCCATTAACTCCTACTATTAGTTAAAGTCTTTATATTGTTAATAATACGTATCTCTACACGATGTTATAGGCGTCAAGTGGTTGTAAATGTCGGATTAGTTCCACGAATATTTGGAGTATGTTTTTTACTTGCTGTTTTAAACGAATTTAATCTAGTATAAAGATATTTACATTAACGTTTCAGCAGTCGAAACTGACTGTTTTACAGGGTTCTGAAGGTAGATTGGTCTAGGTTTGATAATCATAATCAAGGTAATTTTTGTCTGAATTTTCATAACTTCTGACTGCGGATCAGGAGATTTATAATGTTCAATGAATTCGTAGGTCACCCTATGGAAAAACGAAGATTCACGGTATTCACGATGATTTTCGATCACGATTCGTATTAAGTTTATGGAGAAGCTATTGTTTATCTGATGATCATATGGACCGTCGGGTATGATCCCATTAATCCCAATCGTCACTTCCCGTAAACGAAGATAATGCCTGCCATCAAACTCGCGATATTTTGGCACCCCAAGACAGATTTCTCTCACCAGCTTTGCCTTCCTTTGCCTTGTACGAACTGTTTGCTTGACCAACTCGTAGTCCTTCCGTCCTTGTGAGCCTTTTCTACCGGCATTCGTGTCGTCTTGGTTGAAATGCGCAACTCTTGTCCACAGCGGCTGGATTGCACTGCTTGGTGGTTCGTCCGTACAGTACAGTAGCGTGAGTATATCGCAACCCTGTCTTGAAATGTTCTATGGTGCAATTCCAACCTTGGTTTATTCCTGGACACAAATGATGGTGTAGCTATTTCGGGTGACTTTGCTGACTTCGAGAACAGGGCAGCCTGCTCGTATGTGCGGTCTCGTGCCATACCATGCCGAACGACATTCCTAGAGTCCCGCGCCCATGACAATCTTCTTCAACAGGCCTGGTTCTTTCTTCCCGGCCTCGGGCTCATCGTCGGCCTCGGCCCCCGGCGCCGCCGACGCCGCCGCCGCCGCCCGGGGCGTCCCCCTCGTGCTGGGTGCGCTATAGCCCTCCGCGCCGTCGGGCGCGCCGTCGTAGGCCGCGACGCGCTCGGGCGCGCTGCCGTCGAGCGTGCCGCCCTGGCGCTGGAACTCGCCGATGCTGACGGGCGGCAGCTGCTCGGCGCCGTGGTGCTGCGGGGCGAGCTGGTGCACCTCGCGGATGGCCTTGGTGCGGTGCACGACGTGCGGCTCGACCGTCTCCTTCTGGATGACCGGCTGGATGTTCTCGTGCACGTGGTGGTGCACGTGCTCGCCCTCGGCGATGGCGCCGGCCGCCGCCGCCGCCGGCGCCGCCTCGCGGACGGTGCGCTTGTCCTCGTGCACGCCCAGCTCGGCGGCCTCGGCGGCGCGGCGGCGCGGCGCATCCTGCGCGTCGCCGTGGCGGAAGACGCGCTCCTCGGTGCCCTCGTCGACGTGGTGGTGCTGCTCCGCGAGGACCTCCTTGTCCTGCAGGGGCTGGACCTTGGTCTGGAAGTGGTCTTGGTGCCGCTCGCGGTCGATGGCGACGTGTTCCTTGTTGGTCTGCTCTCGCTGCACGTTTTCGTGCTCCACCGCTGGCAGGACATTCTGTTCGGGGCGTTAGTATCGATTTCAGGAGCCCTGCCACACACCGTGAATCCTATGTACCTTATGGACGGTCGTCTTCTCCTCGCCGTCCTTGGCGAGGTGCTCCTTCACGGTGTTCTCGGCCTCGTTCATTGTGAGGCTGTGAGGTGGCGATGCGTTTTGGATGGGGACTCCTTGGTTGGATGACAAGTGGCTTGGGAAGAAAGAGCTTGCGTATTCTGATGTGATGATGAGGATTCCTCTTCTCGGGCTGGTTGGGCACGAGGCCAAGGCAGTATAAATATGGCGAAATCCATCCCGTGACGTCCCACGGCCAACTCTCAGCCGTGACGGCATCATTATCGAGCGATGACAGGACCCAGTGACCTACTGCCTGCTTAGGGTGCCACATTTCAGCCACAGCAGGCAAACCTTTGGCACCAATGGCACTGTGTGATGCGGTGTGTCGCCAGTGACGATCGTTTGGTGCGGCTCTGTCCGCTTGTGTCTCTGCGTGGAGCACGGGGTGGCTGGAACAGTTTCACGTTGACCTCGGTGGGAGCATACGCAGGCCAATGTATTGTGCGTCTTCCCTCTTCTTGCTCTCTTCTTGCTCGCAAGAACGGTAACTCTGACGTCAATGTACTGCGTGCCAGCTTGGCCCTCCACGCTGGGCTCTTGTGAAACCACATGCTCGTCTGGAAGATCTCGCTCGGGGTCTTACTGCATATCAACCTTGCCCACTGATGTCACTGTCCAGTGTCCTTCGTGATGATTCGTGAAGCTCTGCCAGCAGCGCTGAGGAGCTGTCCCCTGCCGCCCACACGAGAATAGATCGTCTAATCCATCCACGAGCTGTTTGTTCGGCACACGCGAATTCCAGGGCGAGACCATGGATCAGCTTTCTTTCTCCCCGTTGTCTGCCTCCTCCGAGGAACTGGATGTGGATATGGCAGAAAAGATCAATCCTGGTAAGCTCTTTTTGTTGCATAAATCACCTCCGTTGTGCTGGGGGTGGGTTGATCGACAGTGTGCTAATTGCTATATCGGCTATATCGGTATATATGACAGCTGTTGATAGGTCTTTAGGCGTTGCAACGTTGTCGATTCGAAGTGTGGTCGAAGTAATAGTAGTATGGCAAAGATCAGGTGGTAAATTGTTATTTCTTCTAAGTTTGGCAGACCATTAGCCAGTCTGCATATTACTTTGTATGGGCAATTGTTCGGCCCGTGCCTTACATTGAATTGGGCACTTTACTGTAATCAACCTGCAGCCAGTACAGTCAACTTTGACTGCATTGCATTTAAACGCTATTCCAATACTAACGACTTTTTGTTTTGTAATGTCGATACGTCTTGCAAAACAATTATCCGGTAACGCAAATGTTTTCTCATACCTTACCCACTGCTATTTATATGATAATTTCACTTTTTACAACTTATAATCCCGAAAAGAAATGGTTTATTACTTGTGTATTCCAATACCTCAATACATACATAATGTCTCATATAACTCAATCGTACCAGTCAATTATATCCGTATCGTTAACAACCTGACAGTTTTCTAATTTAGTAAAGTATCTTTATCTCTTATCCTATCCGCTATTATATGATACTTTACCAAGCAACCTTTCTATATATCCTTCATTCCGTATAATCAGCCTACTACTATTTGCATACATTTTCAAAACTCCATTTGGAGTAGCTTTTATTATAGTATCAGCCGGTTTATCCTAATAATCAATTCATCGAAACTCCTTAATCTCTTTGCTCTTGTAAGCTTTGCAGAAAAAAATATTAACATGATTATTCAGCGTTTTTCGTTTGTTGTTTCGAATTTGGAAAAACGTTTGAATAGACTTCGAAAGTCGGTAAAAATAACGACTGAAATGAGTGAAATTATAAACTATTTGGTAACGATATTAAGTATTTTATATATTAATTGAAAAAAATCGAAACTTGCTAATATAGTATAAATTTTGGAAACAAGTATATTTTGTACAACTCTAATATATTTAATAGAACTTTCATCGATCCGTTTTTTAGAAATCGCACACTGGTTATCGTATAATTTATTTTCGTTAACGATTAATATGAAGAATTCAATATAAAACGATGGTTGACTGTTATTTACGAATGAATTGGATGTAAAGATTTTCAATTTAACCTTCGATATATAATAGAATTTATATAAATCCTTTGATAAAAATTATTTATTTGCTACTTCAATCGCTTGTTTCAACGCTGATAGTTTTTATTTGCTTGTGTTTAGGTTTGTGCTGTAATTAATAGGTTTTACGATACCTTTAATTGGTATGAAATCGCGATATAATCGTTCCAAGTACGATATTTCAAATATTGTCAAGCTTTCGCGAAATTCATTTTGTTGATCTTATCTAGGCTAATACTTTGACTTTTTTTTTTTTGGCGAAAACTGAGGTATTTGGTATTAATATTGTTAAGACTATGTATACGAATTGATGATTTGTTAAAGTCCAGGTATTTACTCTTAGTCAAAGTCATCATTGGCTTATAATTCTAGAACTTCGAGTCCTTGATTACACGTGTTGTTGGAACAGCAGTCAATTGCAATACAGTCAAGTCAACGATACTAACTATAAGTTGATTGTACTGACTGCAAGTTGACTTCATTGTTTGTGAGTTTACTGTATTGACTGTAAGTCAATTACAGCGAGAGCCCAATTCAGACTAAGGCATGGGCCAAGCAGTTACTCATACAAATTAGTGTGCAGACCTTTATAGCGGTCTACCAAATTTAGAAGTAACACATCACTACCTTCAATACAATACTAGTTACTTCGACCACAGATTCGAATCGACTACAACTACATTAGAAAGATAAACATCTAGATTCACATTATCTTATTATTATCAAGTGAGCTATTCAAACGAAACCTATATCGTTAATTTAAATACTTATAATGCTAAAACTATTATACATTTGCGTAATTCATAGATATAGTTTGTAAGTTAAAGATTTTATACGTATTTTGAACTTGAAATCCGATAAGCAGATTCAAAACCAATAGATACATACTTCACATCTTCAACTTTATATCAACTTTATTCGTATGAGTGCATAGATCACTTTGTTAAAAAAAGTGTGGGGCCTACACTATAAATCCTAACAGTACCCACTTTCGAGAAAAAACTCCAGGTCTAATCGCTTTTAACACCATTACTTCATATGCTCTTTATTCCATTAGAACATCGTGAATCGTCTTTACTATCACTTAAAACTTTTTCGGATACCTCTTTTAGTTCATAAAAATCATTGTTGGGCCAGCATACTGCTCGCGCAACGATATATCTAGAAAACAGCAATTATAAGAAATAATTTCATTCCTCGTCACTTATACCAATGTGTTCTTCTATACCTATACTTTAGTATAACTAAAGTCTATTCCCTCTAACATTTAAAGGTCTTAACGATCTTTATTATAAATGTTTGCTTACCAAAGCCTCTTTTTTATAGTTTTCACCACTTATACTGGCGCTCCACCCACTTAGCGTAGCCTTCTTCTTCGAAATTATTCTGGTTAGCTTTAGCTGTCTATGAAAGACATTTCTCAGCGTATTACTCATTCAATAGTGTACCTATTTTTCTACGGGTTTTTTTACACTCTTTAAGTTTACGGCATTTGGCGAAGAATTAACGTGCTAAACGAGTTGTTAAGTATGTCTTCCTTATTTTTACGAGCTTTTAACTAGGTTTAATTTGTTTTACAAATTCTTTCACTCTTTTAAGATTGAAGTTATATTTTAAACGCGAGTAGGCAACGAATGGGAACTGTTTCGGCTTTATATTACAGTCTGGCAAAAGCTATAATTTTCAAGTCCGTTCAATAAAACGGGTCTCCTAACTTATAGACTATTTTAAAGCTTTATCTGAAAGGTTGTCTTAGTGTTAGATTTCTAGTAAAAAGTTTTATTTATAGTTTCGTTTTATGAGTAAAAGTTGTGAGTAAAGGGCGATTAACTTTGGTATATTGCAAGTATACCAGGTTAAAACCTTGTCTGAACACCTTGTAGTACCCTCTTTCTTTCTGGTATTTAGTTAAACTTATATAAATACAGTACATATTTATAAAATAGTTGAGTTGTTGACATGATATAAAGATCAATACAGTTGATATAAGGCTGGATTGGCATTCAAGAACCATGTATAATCCATTTCCCGGAGATTGGCCATACATATATGAGACTAAATTTTTAACTTTGTTTGGTTGTTTTAGTAAGTAATTAGAAGTATTTTATTTATAATAGTGTGTTTAAAGGATTATAAGGTAAAATTATTGGTGTTTAACAGTTATCACGCTGCCATCGAGATCCATCCTAACTTTGTTACGGTGAAATAGAGCTCTGAGCATATATGTATCGATTGAAATGAGGCTGCGACCCAATTCAAAAGCATTAGCGCTAGGTCTTCCCCTCGCTTTCATCACGGCGATTTGACTTGCACCAGCGGTGTAAAATCTATACTCCGGTTACAACTAAATATAGTTGAAAAGAAGTGATACACGTAAAAACAAGCTAAGTTATCCCTCTAGTGCAAACGTTGAGTATTGATGTACTCAAACAAATCTGGACTAGAGTTTGGCAAATCCTAGTACATAGGGTTTTCCCCCTTTTCGCCTCCATTATTATGGCTTTCATTGTATCGAGTTTTAACGATAAGATATAGTTATATGAATTTTGTATCGTATCATCAGCGTTTTAAACTCCTTAATTAGACTAATACTACGTTTAATGCGACGGAAAGCGAGGCGATATTTATATAGTACATTTCCTGGCATTTTCAAAAGTTTAAAAACTCTAGTTACTACTATTTGAAAAGCCTTTAAATAAACAAGTACGCAAAAATTACTTCAGAGGGTTTTTTTTTTAACCCTAAGAATGTTAGGGCTTTGACTCCTATTATGGATTTTTTTTTTTAACGGGAAAGAAAATTAATTACGACTTAAATTAGTTTTTATTTATTATCGTTGGTATAAATAAAGTTTTATGCTTGCCGACGATATTCGCGTTCTACGCCCGCCAACTTGTCATTATAAAAATATTGATAAAAGGTCATATCCCTTTAATAATTTCACCACAATCGCTGCTAAAGTATTTACGGCTGTCACTAGCTAGGCCAAGCCTTAGCGATAAGCAAGGGTAAAGTTTGGAAAGGATCTAGGGATAAAAGTTGATCCGGCGGCAAAGGGGGTGGTAGGGGCGGCAATAAGGGTGACGGGAATAGACACGTTTTCGATGAAGCTCGTTTTCCCACCAGTATTATCTTCGTCGCCATCGGTCCCAGCTCTGTCGGTAGGGAAGCCCCACTATACTAATAATGCCACAGTCACAGCCTATTCAACCCCACTCTCCGCCGCTTTTACAACAGCACGAAGAGGTCGTCAAAGGTCGATTAAACGCCTAGAAGGCGTGTCTGCAGCGACAGCGACGCGGTAGATAGCTAAAAGCTCGGTAATATTAGTATCGATGGTTATACAACCGCCTTTACACTTGGTCACAATTATTCATTAACATTGGATCTATTTTGGAGACCAGTGGCTTTTTGGTACAGGCCTGTATGCAGCGTTACTTAGAGCGTAGAGTTTACATTTGATACGAAAATCCTTATGCTTTCATTAATGTAAAAATTCTAATTATCTTGCATACAACAAAAGGGTCTTTACTAGTATATATGATACCCTAGTTACATATGAAGAAATTTTCATAATTAGGGTTTATATTAATTAAAAGTTACTTTTGTATATTTTCGATACGTGATACACAGGCTACCGCGCTTGTAAAGGTTCTTTAAACACATTTTACGATACGCATGCGAATACGCGACCTTAACGCGTTGCATTCCCACTATTCATACAGGTTATTTTTTTTATCCATGCTCTATGTGACTCTTTTCTTACTAGCTTATATAGTTGCTCCATTAGCTCAAGCAGGCGCCGGGCGGAGACTAAGGAGGCTGTATCTTCCGGCCCAATCAGAGTTAAAGTTTATACGCCTATGGGTCTCCAAGCTGTGGGTAACCCTAAGGTTTTTATCTGAAGGATATCATAGAGTCTTTAAAGCCTATATAGGCCCTTAGTATACCTAGATTACGATCCCTCCCACTGGTATATACAGGATTATTTCGTAGCGGCTAGTGTTACATTTCGTAAATGGTACTTCCAGGTGATATTGAAATACGAAAATAAATCCTAACGCTTAAAAACGGAGATTTTTGAACAGGAAGGTTGTTGTAGACTAGGAATACCTAAGTTTTAAGCCTTTCCGCCAGCATTTGCACTTAGTTTAAAATAGCAAGGATCGCACTTTACTAGCTATAGAATGGGTGTTTCCCGTTCATGGTTGATTACAAACAAAAAAAAAACCTATCTTTACCAGTTCATATTACATTTTAATGAATCAAATGATTTTTTTGGATAGATATTCATCGTGGAGTTTCAGAAATAACTCCAGTAAAACAATTCTTTGTACATTAGTATCACATTATGTATACGCCTTTGTAATATCACATTGATTACGGGTAAATTTCCCATTTGTACCTATTCTTCAACTTACTATTAATGTAACGATTGAACCTTGTATATTCATCCAAATTATGAACTATCACGTAAAAATATTATTTTAATCTTAACTAGCGTATTTTGAAGCGAATAAACGTAATATTTCATAAGATTAATTTGTAGTTCTTTCTTTAATTCGTAAATAATCCTTAATTTAAAGATTCTAATATTGGAGAAATTGAGATCAAAGTTGTATTTAGTTACGAATTTTATAATTCCACATATATTGAATTCGTTAATTGTGACTCTATTTCTCTTCTTGAAAGGTTTACCTGTGGTTTTAATCATTCTTACCTGAGAAGCTTAATTTCTAGGTTTTCAATATTATTTTCTCTTCTACTAAGCTAATTAATCATTTATATGTGTCTTGGTCTACAATATTTATACTCATTCATATTAATTTCTTCTTTGGTTTTTGGCGTCGTTGCTATGGATTTTTGATTTATTAATTACTAATGAAAAGTGTTTATATTGATTAATTTTCTTTGTTGAAGCATATTTATCAGGCATTACATTAAGACAGGATACAACTTACATTATGTCAAATATTGTATGATTTTTAATAGTTTTAATTACTGCCTCAATATTAGTGATATTAAAAATATTGAACAGGCTATTATATTTAAATAACTTACATTATACAATGATTTCAATATGTGATAGTAAAGTTGATACGTTAATTGTTTATACACTGTTCTTATATGAATATTGTTATTGATGTAGAGATCTACGGATCATCTTTGCAATTTTATTTACGCTTTAGTATACGCCGAATATTTTTTTAAGTGTTTCCAGACAAAGGAGTTTTTTTCATAGTTATAAAAGAATATTCCCCAAAGACTAATAAGATTAGCACCAGGCCATTAGAGCCCGCAATGTTATTCTAGCTCTTTACCGGAATTTAAAGAGTGTTTTTTCGTCTATAAAGCTTTCAATCTCGAAATTAAAAATGTAGTACACTATTTAGGGTAATATATACATTTTATTAACCTTTCCCATACTTTAATAACCTTCAAAAAATATCTATGTATATTAAATCCGTATCATTTTCATATGATTTTGAAACTACATTACATAAAAGTTAATAATAACGCTGAACTCGATATCGTTCAATAGTGTAAAGTCCGTGTTGACTAATGATATTCTTAATTCCAGCCAAATATTTTTTGCTAAGAATTATTTGAGGAATTCAACTTTATGAAAAAATGTTGCCAAATATACTATATGAAGAACGAATTAATTTTATAAACAGAAATTTAGCCAAAATCTTATGATGTAAAGCCTTATCGTACTTTAAAGTAAAATTGAACCTTTTTTGTATTCAAGCATGGGTTTGGTAATAGTAGTAAAGTTTTTCAATAATTTTCAATGCATAGTATTCCATATTTTTGTACCTTATAAACTGAAAAATATTATACAGTTTGTCATCGGTTAGGTGGTTAAACTTTATTTATAGTTGAAATATTTACAACTTTATCAAATTAATTATCATTACCTCAATTTTTTTCAAAATAAAACTGTTGGTAGGCGTTAGACATTGCAAAGTTGTCGATTCGATTGGTCAAAGTAACAGTAGTATTGCAGTAGTCAGATGGTGGATTGATTGTTCTAGGTTTGGCAGACTGCTAGCCGGTCTGCACTGTAATTTGTATGGCCAATTGCTTAGCCCGTGCTCTAGAGTGAAGTGTAACGTACTGTACTCGACTTATACTCAATGCTGTAAGTGTTTACAAAACAATACACTGAACTTTGAATATAGTCAACTTTATTGTAAGTAAAGTTAACCTATTACACTACATGTAATACTATTCTAACACTGGCGGCTTTTTAGTTTGTATGCGCGTACGCCAGTGTAACTAACCAAATTTTTCCGGTTGCCACTAAATTACCTCCTCGTTAACTGGCTAGACCTCTATTAATTCTAGTTGACTTCGATACTAAATTATACCTAATTACATGCAAATTGACCCCATTTAATCTTAGTTACTTTGTTGCCCTAAGGCCCGAGTGTATCAACTCCTAAAAAAAGTTTTTTCGTTATAGCTTTTCGCAACTTTAACTATATGATTTAAATAGATCACTATTATTAATCCCGTGGCAGTCTTCCAATCTGCCAATATATTCTTGTCCGCCGTTACGTTATATGGGCTTTTGGGGCGGTTTATCTACGTAGCTCTTAATACATATTGTTAACATGTTGCTGTTTATAAATCTTTCTAGGGCTTTATTTGGCGAGGCCATCGTCATAATATTTTTAGGATTATCTTTTCTATCGATCTATCTCAACTCTTTAATTTCCCTCCCTTCATAGGCTATAGGAAGTGCCATTACGTCGATTATCAGGCGCTTTTAGCTGGTGGTTCCAAGCTTTTATATGCATTTGAAAAGGCTTTTCAAATCGATATAAATTACCACTGTGATAAAATGAATGTTAAGTTGTTTGGTAATAAGTTTAAGGGTATTCGACATCATTATGCCTACCTTAAAGCCCTCTATTATGTCATAAACCTCTAAAACTAACACGTTTCGTATAATATTTTTACGTTTAACAGAGGTTTAGTAAATCAGGTTACCGATAATGTTAAACGGGTTTTCCCTTTTACCATCGTTAACGAGGGTAATTAAAAGGCCGATTTATAAAGATAAGTCGGTATTATTTATAAAAGACTCGTTCGTAAAGATTATTCACTTAGTGTTGAAATAGTATTATATGCAATACAGTAGGTCAACTTTACTTACAGTAAAGTTGACTATACTGCAAGTTGAGTGTATTGATTTGTGGAGACTTACCGCATTGGATGTAAGTCGAGTGTAGTACGATGTACTTTACTCTAGGGCATGGGCCAAGCAATTAGCAATACGAATTACAGTGCAGATCGGCTAGCGGTCTACTAAACCTAGAACAATCAATCCACCATCTGACTACTTCAATACTACTGTTACTTCGACCAATAGAATCGACAACGTTACAACGTCTAGGGCCTAGTAACACTTAGCCTTTAAAAGGTTGATTAACACTATATTAATTCCATGGTCCAGGTTTCTTATTTATTACTTTAGCCTTTTATTTAGTCGATAAAAATCTTTATCTGTTGGTAATTATATTTATACCACAATAAATAAATCGTATTAGGCTTCCGGTTGGCATAGGCTAATAATATAGCTACCCCATATACGTTGTTTTAAGTTTCGTTAAACTCTAGCCTTATTATTTCTGTCAATTGTAGTTAAAATAGCGTCTTAGCCCTTTTGGCGAAATTTAGGGCTGGTATTAATATTAAGCGTAAGGATTAAGAATCTATTAAAGTCGAGTTAGGTTTTTTTTTTGTCAACGTTGTTACCAGCTTATAATTCCAAAACTTGTAGTCCTTAATTGCCTGTTGTTTTGATATCACAAAGTTAGAAGTTTCGACGAAATAAGTATAGTTAGTTTATATGCCTATCCCGCCGAAGTCCTTTTTTATATTATTAATAAACACTGGTCGTATATTAAATACTTTATTGTTAAAGTTGATTTAAAATACGACTGGTAGATTCAAAATTAGTAAACGTCTGTTTGAACTAATCTGTATGCTAGTTGAATACAATATATTACCATGCCTAAAAAGTATATAATACGGAGTTCCTATAATATATTTAGCAATATAATTTATTGTAAATCCGTCATTAATTATCTATAGGCTTAGGTAATATTACAGATATTAAGTACAAACTTTCCTTTAATTTTGACTAGCAAATTTACTGCGGAGGTAACTTCCTACCGTTAACTAATATTTTAAATCGTTGGCGACTACTTAAGGATTCAGTCCTTACCTTTATCTCCATATCCTTAAGCGATTAGTCGTAACTTTTCGTAAAGCCACTCCGTAGTTTTGCCCTTAATTTCGCAGATAATCCTAGACTTAAAGATCTTAAAGTTTAGGTTTTAAAGGTTAAAGTCGGTTTTCGGTATAAATTTCATAATACTTCGAATTAGTAGGCCGTCGATTTCGATCTTATCTTTTTCTTTAAAAAGTTTGCCGAAAGTCTTAATAATCCTTTATGTCTTAAGTTTTAATATCAAATGTTTTTTATCCTTCTTTTTCCTATTTACTTAAGTAATATTATAGATATGACCCGGTGTATATTTTTACTTTTTAAAATTCCTCTTTTTTGGGGGTCATCTACGCCGAAGGCGTTTTATTTGCTTGTGGATAACAGGTGAAGGAGGTTTGTATTAGCTTGATCGTTTAACTTAAAGGTCTTTATCGTTAATAACCCCAATATGAAGTTTGGCCTAAGTAATTCGAAAGGATATAAGACCGTTAATAGTTTTACTAACCACTTTAGAGTTCGTGATAATTAATATCTTATACGGCTCCTCCTATTTGCTCGACTCCCACCATACCAGTACTTTACTTTATAATGATAAAGAAAAGACGTTGATAATTATAAGCCTGATTCTAGTATTGAGGGCGTTATTAACTTAACGACGTGCCGATTCTTTTTGTAATTCTATTAATACTTTTTTATAGACCATAATATATATTTTAAGTACTTACTGAGGGCGGATATTTACTCGTTAAATATAGATATATTTCAAAGACCAACAGAGTTAAAACGAGGCCGTCAGAGCCTATAGTATCGTTTAAGGCCTTTAATACTATATATAAACGTGCCTCCAAATCCGTAAAACTTGTAATATTTAACATAAAAATATTATACGTTTGGTGAAGTAAGGCGTATACCCTTCTAACTTTCCTAATACTTCAATAAGATTTTCTAGGTACCTATTTACACTATATACCCATCATTTTAGTATTTTTCTAAAACTTTTCCATCGCAAATTTAGTACTATGATCGTAGACAACTACATGAGGTAAACCTAGGTATATGTTAATTTATAACATCTTTAACTTTTTTACTTATATTTTTCCGAAGAAGACTTTATGAACTTAGTTCTATAAAAAAAAGGTTATTGAGTTAACGACGTAAAAAATAGGTTCATCATTTAAGTAAAACATATTAACAAAAATCTCGGAATTAAAGTTCTTATCTTCTTTTAACATACACTCAAATCTCCGGGAGGGTTAGATATATATTTGGTAATGGTAAAAAAGCCTTTCATTGGTTTTTAAGGTTAAATACTCTATATCGTTATACCCTATAGATTTTAGGACTTTATATAGGTTATTAATAGTTAGGTAGTTAAGATGCCTATATAATTAACATATTTCTAGCTTCGTTAAATTTAATACTATTATCCCTAGACTTTAAAGATAAAACCATAAATGTCTTTACTTAAAAGCGAATAAAAACCTCTAACCGTTTTTGACTAACTCGTCAATAATAACGTACACGTTGACGACGAAAGTCTTTATATCCTCCAAACAAAATATAAAATGAGTAACGAACTTAAGGATATAAAACGTAATCCCTTTTATATTGATTTAAATTACCATTATCACTAGTAAAGATAGTTATTCAACTGGACTAGAGCTAACTTTGGCTTTACTAGTATCGTAACGATTAATTTTAGTAACTTTATTGCTTTTCCTTCATAATTCGATTTATTACGAATAACCCCCTGTTAAGTACCTTACTGCCCTAGTGTCTGACATAATACCTTAGAAAGTATTATCTACGTGAAGATCGAGAAAATTAAAGGTATATAAGGGGTTGGGGACATTTTAGGATAAAAGTAGGGGTTTTTTAACACTCAAACGGTACAGAAAGATATAGTCAACTAGTTATTAGGCTGTCCTGCCAAAAGCAGTGTCTTTGTACTACTTAATTTATTTAGGGGCGTTAATAACGTTAATTTTCTTATCGTTTTTAGTATCTACAACTTAATCCAAGCAATTCTATTTTAAAGAAGGTACCGGACGTAGTACGCTGTTTTCTTATTATTACGTTAGGCGAAGAGGTTACGAGTTAACTAATATCCTGCCTTACTACAAATCCAACATCTCTTACCACTATCACGACGATAGTGCTTACGATTAACAGGTTCGCCTAAATTTTATTGGCGTTAACATGAGTATTATCTCCAATTTAAGGCTAAGGTTAATAGACTTAACCTTGAGCGTTATAGGCGCCCGTACTTGTAGTTGACATAATTAATAACCTTAAGGTCTTTTTTATCTACGTTAAGGAAGTTCTGGTTTAGGAATACATACCTAGTGAGTTTGGTATACGTGCCATCACGGTGGCAAAAGAGGAACGTAACTGGTTAAAATAGCCTTAATAAGTGGTATTTAAGCGTTATAGGGCATATTCGAACTTACTAACACTCGTAACAGCTGCCCGTACCTATTTGCGAAGTGTATCTTCGCTAACATAGGCCTTTCCTATTACCTTTTAACACATTATCAGCTTATAAAGAATTTAATTAAAAACATCTATTAGTAATTCCTCATTTTTTTCTTTGCTATTATTGTAGTTTATTGTGTGATAGCTTAGTCTATATAATATTGCATAAAGTGAACGTCGTATTCGAAGTTTTTATTTATATTATTATAAGCCTCGTGAAAGGTAATGGCACTTGTTACGAAGGTCAAGTAGTAGTCTTTGATGTAACCTATAAGGATTTTAGGGAATAGTAAGTAAAAACCAAAAGGTAAAACCTCTATTCACTTGTAAATATTTAGGAAAAGTATTATTTTAGTGTCGAAAAGGTTATAGGGCTTTCCATCATACTTTTTTATGTCATCCCAGATCTTAACGAAATCCGTTATCACCTTGTAATTAATATTAACTATTTTGATAGGTTTTTAAAAAAAAACCTCGATAATTATTTCAGGCTTAAATGATATTTCCTATTAATTTAAGCTTTAAAGTTTTCGAAACACGGTGTTAAGAGTAATTGCCAGTTGTTTAGCCCAAGGGGTAAAGTCCTGTAGTAAAACCCGTGGTAGGTTCGCGCGCGGAGGCAAATTGAAAGGTGGAAGGTTTTTAAGAGTCTTGTCGATTAAACTGTTAAGGGGCAATGAGTACCTGGCAGCTTTAGAAGGCCTGACGATCTTGCTTAATTAACTGGTGTAAAGCGTTAACGTCAATACTTTTAGCCGCATAGACGGCCGCTGCTTTACATGCCTTACCTCCATATAATAATCACACTAAATACCCGTGAGTAAATAGAAGATGTCAAGGGATTTATATTAGCAGTAAGGTAGCAGAGGTAACAAAGGTGCAATATCAAGAAGATGTTTATTCGTGCTATAGAATGATCACTAGCCGTTAGGCTATTCAGGTGTGTAGACTGAATACTTAGATTGACAACTGATGAGCTATGAAGGAAATACTATCTATTTGGTGCTGACTGTGTCCTTATATCCTATGGCCTTCATACTATCTTCAGTAGTGAGGCTTACCGGTGCTTATTGAGGCTCACCGGTACTCACTGAGGCTCAGTGAGCTCTTGTAATCTAGATAACCTTAACCCTGGAGAGTTGCCTAGTCTGGTGCTGACAAAGAGATGTTTCCCGCCTAATGTGTTGGACTTCAGGCTCTCGGTAGCTCAGCTGTATGCTGGCCTGTTTCCTGATCCACCAATGTATTTGGGTCATAACACTACACTTAAAGCGTATTCTGCATTATTATATGATAGTACTAAATTGCCGAACATATTAACGGTTTTTTTATTATTAGCACGTAAAAAAGTTTAACTTGGCTAAAAGTGTGAATGAAATCCCCTGGAACGTGGATATGGACGTTAAGGTTCCTTAACGGCTTTACCTTTGCCTCAAAAATCCTATAGGTATTTCTCAAGTTAGGCTATCTTAAAAAGGTTTTTTTGCCATTCTTTTTAAACCTTTTTTTGGTATGTAAACCCCATTCCTTTTAAATTTTGTTATTAATTCAACTTTAACGTAACGTTGGATCGTCTTTTACATATCTGGTATCCAATATTTCAAGAATTTACGAAAGTCTTGAAAAGAATTAGCACCGCGATCAAACTCTTTACCGACGTTAGACTCGAGAATGTACAAGCCAACGTAGTTGGTCAAGTGAGCTTCGTCAAAGGTTTCGTTAACGTCTATAGCTTAGAGTTATTTATCATAAAACTTAGTAAAAACAGTTTCGAGCGCTTCAATTACTTCTTTCCTATTAGGGTTAGTAATAACCTCAAACTAAACGTTAAGAGCAGACATTTTAGCAGGCGTATAAGGTGAAAACTTGGTGATCTTAGGCGTAGAGACTTGGTGTTTTGGCGTAAAGTTATGTGGGAACATAGCAACTTGGCGAAAGGTCGCGTAACGCAGCTTTTTTAACGCAACTTAGTGTTTTCGCTTAAAGTAGTGGATTTGACGATTAAAGTAACGCAAGGTATTAAAAAAAGCAAAATATAGGTAAAAGTTTGGTATAAAGGGTAAGGTCGTAGATCGTTTGTTAGTGGTAAAGGGTAAATGTTGTTTATTAGTGGTAATTTGGCGTAGGGATGTTATAACCCAAGGACCAACTGCAGACTATGGAACAGACCAGCGGCCAGAAGCTTGATGTGCAACACATTAAGCGGGGATATCTCTTATGTAAGGACCCAGGGTTAGGGTTTGGACCGACAGGACCGCTCGCGGTCCAGTCGACAACATTGGGACCGAAGGAAGCGACATCGACTTCAGCAGTCCAGTACTGAAGACGGTATGAAGGCACGGATATATAAGGACACAGTCATCACCACACAGATAGTATTTCCTTCATAGCTCTTCAGTTGTCAATCTAAGTATTCAGTATACATATCTGAATAGCCTAACGGCTAATGATCATCCTACAGCACGAACACACATCTTCTTGATATTGCACCTTTGTTACCTCTGCTACCTTACTGCTAACATAAACCCTCTGACACCTTCTATTTACTCACGGGTATTTAGTGTGATCATTACAAGGGACTTAGTCGTTTTTACAATAGTAGCACCCGCAATAGTACTAACTTAACCGTTTACAAACTTGCCGAACTTTGAGACTTCTAATAGTTAATCTCAACGCTTTTCTTTAAAAAGTATTAATGAAGATTTCTTAGTGTTTTCGATAGCGATACCGTCGTTTACTTTTAAATTGCCGTTGGAAGACTAACGCAACCCAAAAGTCTTCTTTATCTTCCTACTGTTGGAAGACCGTCGCAGTACTAATAGAGGTCTTTCGTAAAAATCTTTCCTCTACCCTAGCGATAAACGTAGAGCGTAACTGGAAAGTAGCTTTTTCTTTTACTTAGCTTATCTGTGCTTAACCTAGCAGGCAAGCACTGATTAGTGTTGGTAGGCCTTAGACGTTGCAACGTTGTCGATTCGATTGGTCGAAGTAACAGTAGTATTGCAGTGGTCAGATGGTGGATTGATTGTTCTAGGTTTGGCAGACCGCTAGCTGGTCTGCACTGTAATTTGTATGGCCAATTGCTTGGCCCGTACCCCAGAGTAAAGTATAGCGTACTACACTCGACTTACACCCAATGCGGTAAGTCTCCACAAAGCAATACACTCAACTTGCAGTACAGTCAACTTTACTGTAAGTAAAGTTAACCTACTGCACTACATGTAATACTATTCCAACAAAAACCACAAATATCACTATTTGAGGGTAAAAGAGAAACTCCGGCCATCTTTAACGAGCTTATTAACGCTGAATTTGAAGTTAACGCCGAGGATCCAGATATGATTCAAATAAGGAAGAAATAGGGTGAGGGTATTCAAAATATAGAAGGTAATTAGTTTAACAATTATTTGCATAATCGTTAATCCGAGTAATGATATTCTTTAACTGAGCCAACGCAGAGTTCCGCTTTACCGACGTCCTAATGATTCATTTCCATAACCGTAGTGTTTTCCTGTCGCAATACGATGTATTACGAATACACTGTTATTAAGTATAATATTTCTCCTGTATTTGGTATCATTTTTCAAACGTATATTTCATGGAACGATTTCAAGGATGAGGGGTATATAAGATGTTCCCAATGTAATTGCCATATTGATATTAATTTTTTTATCTATTAAAAGTTATATGATAGTATAATCGATTAGTTGTTGGATTGCTTGAGAAGTAGCATCTTCATGCTATACTTTTTACTTTAATATATTGTTTCTATCTTGTAACGTATCGTTGCTTTTAAAGTTTATGACACGATGTAAATAGGTTTTTTTTTAGAACTAATAAGGTATTAGGTATTATACACCACCTCTTTTTTCTAAACGTTTAGTAACTGGGTACCGACTTAACTAACAGCCGGACTTACCACAAATGCAAATTGCTTGGGCTGTGCCCCACATTGAATCGGGCACTCTACTGCAATTGACTTGCAGCCAGTGCAGTCAACTTTGACTGCACTGCACTTGAACGTTATTCCAACAACAGCTGTCACTCACGAACATGTCCAGCCACCCGCGGACCGAGTACCTGTGGCTGCACCCGCCCGTGTTCGAGGATTCCGCGGGGCGGGCGCAGCCTGTGCTGATGTCGGCAAATCTTTCGCCGGCGTGGAAGAAACGGCTGCTTGACCCGCAGCACGGCAGCCGGAACAGGACCAGCAGAAAGTAAGACAATAATTCCTGCATGCCTCCTCACGTGAGCCGTTGGATGAAATGTGTGTGGATTCTGGCCCGGATAGCCACGGATATTTCTCAACCAAGTCTGGGCACACGGCACCACCAGGACGCGTGCTTTGGTGTTGGGGTGGGTGATAAGGATGTACAGTATCTATCAGGATGGCTTGTTTCAACGTTCCGTTGCCAAGACCTGTCTCATTTGTGTTGCTCACGGTAAAACGGACTGATATGCTGGCACGACATTCGCAGCCTCTCTCATACTGATCCTGTACCTACGTATTCCTGCGATGACTCCACAAGCGACCAATCCTACGGCCATGGGCACACAGCTGATCGTTCCAGATCCTCGGTAGGCCAGGAGGTCCCGTGCACTCTGCAATATGTATGGACTGTATCAGTAACATGCCGGCAGCCATGCTCCGAGCCTCCGAAACAGGATGGACAGGAACGGGAGGGCACACTAAGGCAATTCCGTCTCGTGACATTACCGACTTGCTTGTCGATGTGTGGGTCCCTCTATGTGTGGGTGGGACTTACCAGGCCCCCGGTAAAGGGGTGGAAATGAAATAATATGGGGGTCAGAGGAGATATCCTTGGATACTATGAGTTCTAGGGCCGAGATGCCTTGGTGCCAGATGCTACGACTGCTCATGCTATGGTTCATGTCTCGGGGGGCTCTTGCGAGAGGGCGATCGATATATCGCGTCGTTGTATATCCACAGGTGGCATCGATCACGGTGGAAACAAACCTATGGGGAGGCCGGAGCAGAGGAGGCCCTGCTCCTGATTGGAGCCGCTTGTCAGCCAGGAGCTGTTTCATGCAGCGCCTCCACAAATACACGCACCCTTTCCAACTCGGCCAGCAGGTGTTTGGTGGATTGTTCGGATTCGAAGGGATGGCAGCCCTATAACAGTGGACCACGTCCGGAGAAAGGGGATAATAATCAAAGGAAGTGCCAATCACAACCTGATTTGCACTGGTTTCAGGATGGCCTAGAACGTCGTCCATCGAACGTTGCCCGCGCGGAATGAGGACGGCCTGGGTCCGCTACCGTCCCCCTTCCACGTTGCACGTCCGCCACCGGGCGAGACGCTGGCGAGAAACTCTCAGACTGGCAGGGCTTTCCAGGAGGATGGACAACGAAGGAAGACTCCTGTGCCTGGCCCCGGCCTGGACTCTTGCTTCCTGCTGGTGGAAATGAGCGGCAGCTTGGCAGAGAAGACCAAGAAGTTTCCGTCTTGTCACGATGTGGGCATGGGATGGGACCTCGAGGAGCCTCAGGCCATCCAGGGTGTGGTGCTCACCGCACTTGTTCAACATCGACTCGCAGTATACATATACTCGCCTCATCGCCCGGAGCCTTGACCTGATCCATCCTCATCCCTCCCCATCACAGGTACACAAGCAGCACGACCGGCTCGTCCACACTGTCGTTCTCGAGGATCATTCCAATCACGCTCTTTTTACCCATACCCTTTGGCCTAGCCGACTTCACGAAGCACTCTCTTGGTACCATGCATCCGTTCATCGCCGCCCTCATCGTCGGCTCCGCCGTCGTCCTCGCCAGCCCGGCCGGCCGTGCCCCCAAGCCCACCCCGGCCGCCACGCTCGACAAGCGGTCCTCCTGCACCTTCAGCGGCTCTAACGGCGCTGCCCAGGCCAGCCAGTCCAAGGCGTCCTGCGCCACTATCACCATTTCGGGCGTGACGGTGCCTTCGGCCACCACCCTCGACCTGACCGGCCTCGCGGACGGCACGGAAGTCGTCTTTGCAGGGACCACCGAGTGGGCCTTTGCCGAGTGGGCCGGTCCGCTGCTCTCCATCTCCGGATCCCGCATCGCCGTGTCCGGCCTCGACGGCCACGTTCTCGACGGCCAGGGCGCGCTGTGGTGGGACGGCGAGGGCGACAGCGGTGTCGTGAAGCCCAAGTTCTTCTTCGCCCACAAAATGAAAGACTCCACCATCCGAGGGCTGAACATCCTGAACCCCCCTCACCAGGTCGTGTCCATCAACGGCGCCAGCGCCTTGACCATGGACTCGATCACGATCGATGCCTCCGACGGTACGTGAACGAGTCGGAGCATCTCCAGCCAAGAGGCCGTGGCCGGACTTTTCACTGACTTGGGAGTGGCCTTAGGTGACGACAAAGGCGGCAAGAACACGGACTGCTTCGACATCTCCAATTCCGCCGACATCACCATCACCAACGCCGTCTGCAAGAACCAGGACGACTGCGTGGCCGTCAACTCCGGCACCAACATCACCTTCGCCGACGGCGCCTGCTCGGGCGGCCACGGCCTGTCGATCGGCTCCGTCGGCGGCCGCGACAACAACGTCGTCGACACCGTCACCTTCGCGTCCTCGAGCGTGCGCGGCTCGCTGCACGGCGTGCGCGTCAAGGCGCGCGGCGGCGGCGCCACCGGCGCGATCCGCGCCGTCACGTACCGCGACATCACGCTCGCCGGCATCAGCGGCGTCGGCGTCCTGGTCGAGCAGAACTACGGCGGCGGCGGCGACCTGCGCGGCAGCCCCACCGCCGGCGTGCCCATCACCGGCCTGGCGCTCGCGCGCGTCGCCGGCGCCGTCGCCCCGCGCGGCACCAACATCGCCATCGTCTGCGCCCGCGGCGCGTGCACCGACTGGGACTGGCAGGGCGTCGCCGTGCGCGGCGGCACCGACTACGCCGCGTGCGAGAACGTCCCCGCTGGCGCGACCTGCGTTACCTAGAGGGCGACGGGGGCGCCGGAGCGGTTGGGTGCGTTGCTGCGCGATCACGCCTTTCATTTTTTTTTTTTTTTTTTTTCCCGCTCTGTCTTGTTCCCCCGCGATACTTCCATTGGAACTGGTATTGCTCATCCGATGTATATGTTGCAGACGCAGGCCGCACATAGACTTTCCTACTAGTACCTAGTATACCCGGGTCCCCGGGGGCGTCAGTGGCTGGGCCTATTGACTACTTTTGCAAATACATGTCATGATCAAAACCCTGGCTTCCAAGTTCTTTTCCGAGTTCCTTCTTTGTATGGAAGGCCATTTTTCTGCGATGATATAGATATCCTTGAGTAGCTACCGCAAGGCCAACTGTCAGGTACCAAATCAACGGGGGCAGTGTTTGTACACTCAGGGGCCCAGTTGAGTTGGCCAAAGTGCTATTTTCACTCCTATTGATCAGAGGCATCAACCTGGAAAAACCAACGCGGTTGATGGAGGACTCCTAGCTCCTCAAGTTCGCTTTGGCATGCGACACATAGGGTGTTGAAACTCCACGATCTTCCAGATGTGCGGCCTCATAGCTGGATCTGCCTGCCTCAGTCACGTAGGCTAGCCTCTAGACTTAGTCCCTCTTACTATGCTTCCCCCTCTGGCTTCACTTTATTTACACTACCTTCGGCCCTTGTATTGCAATGCTGTGACCCTATAGGTTATGTGCTTTGTATGTTGTAACCGTTGGATTATCAGTTTTTTTCATTTTGGTTGTACCCAGTGTGCGATTTTCGATTTCTTGTCTTCACGATGTAGGCGTTGTAGAAACTCTTTTCGCCCGTGCAGTACTGCTGATTTTTTACACTATCATAACGCTAAACAGTATTATCACATTATCAACTTGGCTTTAAATTTTTTTACGGTGTTGCGATTGATCCGTGCTTTTTCACTAGCCGTTTAACTATGTCATACATAAATATCGACGTTATGATAAAATATTGTGACGTTGGAATATTGACTGGACCAGCGCACGGACCAGCGCACGGACCAACGCAGAGACCAACTGAATGCACTGTAGCATTGACAATTCAATTACTGTACAGTCGTTTGCAACCAACAGCTAATTCAGTTATGACTTACAAAAGTCATAATCTTGGCTATCTAGACCAAAACCAGCCACTTTACTGTCTGTCTAACAAGTACGGCCCTGTAAAGAGCAACTGTCTGTAACTTGTACCATTGATTTACTGGTTGTCTAGTCACACAAGGGGTGATTTTTACAACAATTTGGAATTTTAAAGATCTGGTTTATGAACTAGCAGTGGTCTAACTTATTTCTTTTCAAATATCATAAATTTTGACTTAACATTTGGTTTTATTATACTATTTTTTTAGTAAGAAAAACAGTGAGACTTGTTAACCTTGCAAATAAATTCCTACTGATATTAATTAGTGGTTACTTTGATTATAGATTTATAGGATAGAAGTAGAATGCGATTTTTGAACCTTTAACAAGGGAATTCTTGAAACTTTTCAGGGACTATCTCTAAAATCGATAATTGTCTTTGAAAGAATTTGTGTAAACTTTTCGGAAACTATTTTCAAAACAAACTCTAATTTATAATCCATAAAATAAATGAGATAATAATTTCATATACGTATAAAATAAATGGCGATATTACCTGATAAACAATTCGATAAATAATCATATTATAAGCAAAGTATTTCGATAATTATAATCGCGGATGAAAACTCTGTAAACGAAACTATTTACATGGCAGCTAATACATCAACAATACCTTTTGAAAACAGCAAGCAATGAACCTAAAGGGTATCTCAAGTCGATGCATAACTTAAAACTCATACCGTTGATATAAGACTTTGTTTTCGACAACATAACAACTATAATCTCGGAATGATTAATACTATAATGGAATTGATAGTAAAGTATATAATGAATTCTGTTAGACTATTTCTTGCTGAATGATGCGATATAAAAAACAAATTAAGACTTGATGAATGTAAAAAATACTTTATGAATTTTGTTGAAAATATATAGAAACAAGCGGAAAAATCGGCTATAACTAGATTTCAAAAAACTGCCAAGGAACGAAAAACTTATCTTCTTAATGTTAACTTATAAACAAACCAACATATTCTTTATTAATGTATATAAAATCGTAAAGAACATAAATACTCTATATTACCCGATATTCATCATTGTAGATGCTACTACTTAAGATAAATACTACTATATTTATCAAGCGTGAGGAGGGGTGCAAGTGGAGTGCATAATAGGGGTTACGGATTAAGTAAGAGTATCTAAGCTCTCATTTGAAGCGTACACTTTCCAGGTACTTCTTCTTCCTTTTTCATTTATCATTACTATTATATTTTAATATTTTACTATCTTTTTATACTTTCATATACAACTTAAACCGATGTTGATTAATACCCTATTCGGTTGACTATAGACATCTTTAGTCAAAAACAGATGAACCTTAGTTAAATACCTATAATGGGATGTTACAACGGTTCTTACTGTTTCGTATTTTCATACTACGATTTAAAAAAACCATGTAAGAGTAACAAGAGACTCCAAAACCCTTTATAGCTTTAAAAAGGATAACCTCAATACGATAATATTAACTCGATTGGTGCATTTAACTACAAAAAGCTTCAATACAGCATTATTAACTCTGACAAAGTTTTGGACGATATTCGGGTACTTTTTTAGAAAAACCTTTATTATTTATAAGCTGTGTAAATCGGTTGGTTTTTAGTACTTCGCTAGGACATATCCAGATAAAATTATATTTCATATGTATTGAATCCGATTATATAGAATCTGAAAGCGATTATAATAGCTTCTGAAACACTCATATCATCGCATAAAACTCTTAAAGTAATACTCTTCGATTTTACACAACATACAACACGCATACACTTCATGTATTTACTTTTATATACAACTTTCCTGCTTTAATACTCGATTCTTTCGCTTTATTACTCACCGCTTATTTCAATTAATACTTTGGCTAGTATACCATTTATGAGCGCTTAATACCTAGTTTGAAATGCTTGATTATATTCTATTTATATTTCATTTGTATATTGGGCAGTTTCATTTTTCGTACTCTTTTTCGAAATCCTTCCAATTAGATGATTTCAAATAGATATCAATTCTATTATTAAACCTTATTCGGAATTACACTTTATACGTAATAACCTTACTCCCACATTATTGGTATAGCTTTAAACGTTTCAACGTTAGCGATTCGATTGTTCGAAGTAACAGTAGTATTATATTAGTTAAATGATGAATGTATTATTCTAGATTTAGCAAACCGCTAGCTAGTCTACAAAGTAATTTGTATGGTCATTTGATTTGGCCGTACCCTAATGGAAAGTAGGTGCATACTGTACTTAACTTAAAGTCAATACAGTAGACACACAAAATAATACACTCAACCTGCAGTCACTATAGTCAACTTGACTGTAAGTAAAGTTGACTTAATGCACTATAATTACTAATATTTCAATACTAGCAGCTTTTTGTTTTATATGAGTACGTCAGTATGATCGACTTATCGTTTCCGGTTACCCCTGAATTACCTCCTCATGGACTAGTTAAGACCATGCTAATTCCACATCTTAATTAACTCTAATTACCTTTATTTGCCCTATGGATTTAAATTCTTATTTTATAAATTCACATAAACAAATATTTTGCTATAGACCTGTATAAACCTCAAACCTAACCGTACTAATCGAATAAATCATCGGCTTCAATTCTCTCACAGTCTTTCAATCTTTCAGGGCACTCCTATTCGCCGGCATGTAACTTAACCTTACTAAGTAGCTTATTAGTGAAGCTTTGAATTCGGATACACAGTCTATTGCTGTTTATAAACCTTTCAAGTACCTTATTTGGTAACGATTTTGTTATGAAGTTAGTGAAGTTGTCTTTACTATTCATCCATCGGAACTCCTTTATCCCTTTACCTTTCTAAGCTTTACTAAATGTCATTAAATCAATCATTAGGCATTTTTTTCTGGTAATTACGAGTTTCGAGAGGCATTCGAATAGATTCTTCAAGTTAGTACTAATTTCAACCAAGATAGAAGAAATTTTAAGCTACCTGATAACAATATTGATGGTTTTCCATATTTTATACCTATATTAAAGGAATTTGTTATGCTGTAGACCTCTAAAGCTAATAAGTTTCGCTTAATTTTCTTACTCTTAGGGAAAGTTTAATAAGTTGGGCTTTCGAAAATGTTAAACAATTATTTTAATTGTATTTATTTATAAGAGTTAAAAGAAAAAATGAATTATAAGGAATGATATTTACAACGACAGGTTTATATTATTGGTAAGAAAATCATCCGTAAAGATTTTAAACTTGGCTCTTGACAGGTTAATTGTTATCATATGTATACCTCTATGCAGTTGCCTTATCTACAACTTTAACCTCTTATTTAATCAGTCAAAGTTTTTATCCGTCAAGGCTTATGCCCATATAGTAACCAATTAGTTGTAAAAGACTACTATTGAGATAAAATAGAGATGTAATTACTATATGCGCGTTATTTTAAGTACTGTTAAGCCCTAACTACATTCATTTTATCAGTTGTTGTTAAGTTAACGTCTTGTTATTTTTAACGGAAATAACCAAAGTATTGTGAATACTACTAATACGGATTGATAATCTGTTAATGTTAGATGAAGTACTTTTTATAAAAGTTATGACCGGCCTATAGTTTCAAAACTTCAAGTTATTAATTATTCGTTATTCAGATACTATAAAGTTCGCAATTATTACGAAAAGGGTATGATTAGTTTATATTAATATCAAGCTTAAGTCTAATTTATGTGACCAGTAGATACGGATCGTATATTCACGATTTTATACCTAGCTTCAACTTGAAGTGCGACTAATAAGTTAGGAATTCACAGACACCTTTTTTAGCCAATCTGTATAATAACTTGGTATATCGTATAATCGATCCTGGAGGGTATATTTCACGAAGTCTTTTTAGTTGTAGATATTATTATATATCACCATTCTTTGTAAATAGACATAGCATTCTATTGCCTAGAAGTGGCATTGGCAGAGTGTATGATAAAATACCACCATCCAGAAAAAATATTAGAAAATTGCATAGAAATGGCTACTACCCAGGAAAGAGGTTATAAGCTTTCACTAATAGTGTATACTCTCTACATTCTTTTTCACCTTTTTATCATATCTTGAGATTTCAATATAAATATAATCTTTAGGATTACTTTTTAACTATTATTACGTTAACGTATAAAAAACTAGCCTAAATTAATTAGTAACCGACTCGATTGACTACATAGAACCTAAAAAATCAAATATAAAATCAAGTTAAATACTTATAGTACGCTGTTATAACGATTTTGACCATCCGCGTTTTTATACTGCGACTTACAGAAACTATATAGGAGTTTAAAAATACGCGGGAACGTCTTTAAAACCCAAAACGTTAAAAGACTATAAGATTCGGAATAACTTTAAAAATAATAACTTTATTACGATATCATGAACTCAATTAGTACCCCATTTATTAAAAGTTATATGACGTTATCAGATCATGAGTTTTGAAGCTTTCAATATACATAGGCACTTTTTGGAAAGCGTTTTATTACGTATTAGGTTACATAAGTTAAAGCCAATAACTTTATGAATCCTTATTTAGGACCTATCCAATCTAAATATTATATCTAAATCGTTTGCGAACTTCGGAGGCGGCTAAGATACAGCATCCAAACCGCTTATGAGCCTTAAAAACAACTATGATTCAACATCTGAAACGCCTACCAAATACGTACCGCGTACCAAATATAAAATTCGGAACGCTTACCACGTTACCAAACCTTACCAAAACCACATATACACACTTTTAGAAAATTGCCTCCTATTTCCATTACCCTATTTTTTTTCCTTTTTTCAGTTTACAACATTTTCTTTCCCTCGTTTACCCTAAATTATACCATTCATTTAAGTATATTACTTACAATGTTTGAGTTTTCTAGTCGCTTAGCTAGTGAAGCGTTTACATATCGTTAAAAGATCTAATTTGGGATATCTAACTAGCTTATAATTACGTCCTATTTACATTTCATTTCAACTCCATTGGTATTAGAAAGTTTTAAACGCCTTACTTTACACGTCTTACTATTTTTTGACCTTCATTTTACATATTATAAGTTTCTTTTTGATACCTAATCTATTTAAACATTTTATTCCAAACGTACTCGAATTCTATTTACTACGTAAAACCAATTTTTATACCGCTCTAACATTTACAGTATAGGTAAAAATCAACCTTTTAACAGCTTTAGTGTACTTCGTTCTTCTAAACTCATAGCTTTAATACCAATAACTCTAGATAAAGTTAACGCACGTATAAACTATTTGTTTAAAAACATATCGTATTGTAAAAGTATTTTTAAGTTTTGAGCCTTAACTTAAGGGATAGCAAAATCGAATTTGTAGTAGAGAATTGAAATCTTTTTACGGCAAATACATAAATAATAAATATAATTTTTAATCGTTGTAACAAAAATATTAAAGGCCTCAATTTGTTTGATAATTTGAAGCATAATTTTTCCGACTCGACTCCAGAGGTGTGGAATACAGTCAATAGTACAATAGAAAAAGAAATACTACGTAAACAACTATAGATGAAAGGCATTAATCCAACCGGTAGTAAATATTGTCATATTGAAAAAGTATTGTCAGCAACAACTCGGTTTATTTAAAAGCAAAATTAAACTGATGACGAAGTGATAAACTTAAAATTCTTAAAAAGAATACTGGATGGAAAAACACTGAAACCTACTTTTTGAAATAACGGATAAGAAAAAAAAAGACTTCTTAAAGATAAGGAATAAGACCCTCAGTAGAGCTAAATATATACCGGAAAAAAGACGGAATTAAAGGAATTAATAAAAAATAGGAATGTCTATAAAATCTAATTACAATTCGAATCGAAAACAGATCATTACCAAAACGCACCTTTTAAAAAAAGCAGAAATAAAACAAATTCCAGGATATAGTCGATAACCCGCTTTACCGAAATAGGAGCGACCCGAACAAGGAAAACGACCCGCCCGTAAATACGATAAACGATGTAAAACAAAAATACGAACCTTACAAACTAATACCTAATAATTACAATTCTTATCGAAACCTCTTATTCCACTGTTTTCCTACTGATAAAAGTAATTTGACGAAATTTCCAAATTTAGAAACATTATGGGATCAGGAAGAAAACAATAGTAACGCGCCATATAACGTCTTCGATAATAGAACAGGTGTAATCTAAAATACGTATAAAAAACTAGATACTAAGGGGTAATAATTTTATTTTATTCTACAAAAAATACAGTTGAAGAGAACCAAAGAGTAATATAAAAATATTAATTTACTCATGAAAGAAAAATTACGAAGTATTACAACGCTTGAAGATATATTTCGATACTAAAATAAACCTCAATCTTTATGATATAAACTGAACTAACACTACCTGAAAATTCGTCAAAACGCAGCGTAAAATCTTTAACAAAAGCCTACAGGAAGTTCTTACGCTTTATTAGAGAAGTTCCGCAAATCCCAAGTAATCCGTGAACCTGGACATAAAAGAGATAGATTATTTATCTGAGTCGTTATGAAATCGTACCTTCATAACACAAACTTCGACCTTGTATTATTTAAACCGAAAAAAACCCAGATGCTTTTTATATAAGCTTTCAAACTTTATTTTGGACTTGGATACACCGCTAAGTATTATTTCGATTAGCACTGATAGCTGAAAAGCCTGAAGACCAAAAAATAAATTACCAAAATAAACCTTGCCGAAATAATTCACCACGTCTTGAATCAACGATGTCAAATGTACCCGAAACAAAATAAATGCCCTTAATACGAATACTGGAACGAGAAATACCAAAGAAAAAGCACAAGAACCAGAATAAAAATCACTACTACGAAAAACGACCTAATAACTAAATACTAAACTTACTACGCCTATAATAATACCTACTGGAAAGCATACAAAGCATTAAAAGTTTTCAAAAAAGTTATATTATATGGGGTAAGGTCGACTATTAGTTAAATCATTACCTAATATACTACTAACTTCGGATTAAATGCTAATTTCAGGCGAATTAGCTGTTGGAAAACCAAACTAAAGCCAATTTTACAACGTATGCAACCGATTACCATGGCGTAAAGGATAAGATTAACTCTTAACCCTAGAAATATACCTTTCAAGGGATAGCTTGAAGGGGGGTAATGATTACCTGATAGCTTAGAATAACGAAACCGCCTAGCGAGTTTTCATAAGCTTTTAAAACGCTTTTTTCCTATATAACGCAGGCTTGGATTACGAAAACAACGTGTTAAACGCTTATATAACGTCATAATTCATGTTCTCTGATAATTAGTGTAACGGATTCCAGGATATTATACCAAATACCATCGAGGTAAAAATATCAACCGCTGGAAAACGACAATTTAACGCGCTTGCGGCTAAATTTTCAAAAACTCAGCTCGACCGAATAGAAAAACTCCAGAAACTTTTGTTCGGAAATGAAAAACGTCGTCTCTTAACACGATCGCTATAAATACGCTATTCGGATCGTTTGAATTTTATGTAATGGATTTTGAAACGCTATTTTTGCTATTATTAAACAATATAAATAAACTTTAAATTAATGTCTGAAATAAAACTAACTAACTTTCCTTCGTTTCGAATAACGTATCCATACCGCTTCGGTTTAATTTAAAACACCCATAGTTTTTCCCCTAAACAAGTATAATTCAAGCCGTTTACCTAAGGTACCCGGAATAAAAGATAATATACCGCCGGTTCGTATACCTGATTGCAAAACGCCTTTTACGACTTCTTTATGTCGTAGGGTATATTAATATCGAAAAAGAAGTATTAAAATTCATCCATAAATTCTGCCACAAGTGCTAGTTATACTTACGCACCCTACAGCGGTTTGTAGGCCTCCTTCAAAACGATATAAACTTTTCATTACGATGTATTTATAGATGGAATATACCTCAACAGTTAACTAATTCTATATACCATCGACGTAACAACATTATTCCAAGTCGTAAAGTTTACTTAAAACTCTTTTCTTATTAATTCCTAAAGTTCTTGAATAAACTATTGCCTAAACAACTATTTAGTGATTCTGGATTAAATTACCAGAAATATAGGTATAGCCTTTGACTCGACCGAATAGGGTACCAAGGAGAGAATCACTAATAGTAACTGTAATCAAATACTGGTAACATATTGTATTAGAAAGTTTAAACGTTACTATAAAACGTTAAACAAAATATATATTGTGTTATTTTCGAAAATTAAGGGTACTACTTTTATGGAATTTATTCCGTAAATAGCGGTTAACATTATAAAGAACATATACGGTCTGAGTAGGTTCATCTTAATACTTCTTGTTTCAGATACTTAATACAAAATCCACGTAGATTTAACAAAGACGTCAATAACGACGTAAAGGGAAAATATTGGAGCAAAATTTATGGGAGTATTATATTCCCTACTTATTAAAAATAATGTTTAGAAAGCATTAACCACAAAAAACGGTTGGCGTAAAATAGAGTTTTGCACTTATCGTTGTAATCTTAAGTCATAGTTTGGAGACTCAAGGATGGATAAATTAAACTATAAAGTATTAAAGCATTTAAAGACTACGATATACCTGCAGAATGAATAAGTAGTACAAGTTTTTTTCTTGAAATAATAATACGGGAATACAAAAGGGGAAAAGTGAATAAAAGCAGCCTGAAACCGTAATTTAACTAATAGTACCGACGAAGATACTTTGAGAATTACGAATTTTAGCCGCCCTCGAATTTTATATACTCCTTGTATACTTTATCCTAATCTTTACTACTACATAAAACCAGCCCACCCATAATAACGAAACCAGCACCGCGCCGTCGATGTAACCTACTTGAATTCAAAAATAGAAAACTCTTTAAAGCCTTCGTCACAAACTTCTTCATTACGTATAATGAAATAGCAAACCGTAAGTTAAGCTTGAAACTTCGCCTAAAATATATTAGCACTACTTCAAATACTGCTTTTAAATAATTTACCAAAAGTTAAATCTCTAATTAGATCTAATGATTTGTTTCTAGCCTAAAAAGGTTTTAACTAAAGGCTTATATTTCCTCTAAAAATTTGCTACATGTTTGGTTTATAAAGTATGAAATGAAGCCGGTAAGCCTTTGGAAAAGAGCCGCTTTAAAGTGAAAGGGTTCGTTAATACCGGTAAAAAATATATTATAACCTAATCTCCCACTTTATAAAGAGTAGGTCATCGCTTGATCTTTGTATTCGCCACTTCGCTACGTACGCTTTACAGCCTTTATCTTCAGTTTAGTCATATTATACATGCTAGTATACAGTCTAGAAAGCGGTTTAAACGCCGTATCTACGCCTATATACCTAAAGAGCTCCAAATGCCTTATTTATTCTGAACTATTTTATGTATTATAAAATTGCTATATGGACTCATTGAGGGTAATAAATACTAATATAAAATTTATCAAAAACACTATAAAAAATGATTCGAAATAACTAACTCGACCTTCGACTCGTACTCATTAATTTTAACAATACGCTTTAAAGGATTGATATTTACAGTTATGTAGACGGATAATATACTAAAGTTTTATAACTTGTCGTTTTTCGTAGCAGAAAAAAAGAAGCTTAAGGACGCCGGCCTCAAAGTAAAACCCAAGACGTATCTCACAAAAGATCGTTTGATCGACTTTAATAGAACAACGATCACTGTTCGGAAAAATATTTTAAAATTTATTTAAAAGGAGACATTAGATATAGTTGCCTTCATTAACTTAGATAGCGTAAAATAAGCCGACGAATACAAGCTTTAACGTATACACAGTGTAGAGGTCGCTTTAATAGAATAACCGGAGGCGGCATTTAACTTATAATTCATCATGTAGCGCTTAACTTACCCTTTAAACAACGTATATAAAGCGTTAATTAAACGCCGTACATTAAGAATACATAATCTAAAACAGTGTTAACAATATATACCGTTAAATATATATATTATAAAGATTTTCATTTTTACTAATTTATTCTTCGCTAACAATACTGATGACGATTGGTAAATAATATTCGATTTTATTTTCGATAACGAAATACTGACCCCAAACGGATTCACGCTTTATGGAAACATTATCTATTAAAGTTCGACTTAATATAATCGGGTTATACTTAATATTTTAACCTTGGAGATATGTGGAATAGTTAAAGGCTTTGACTCCAGAATTACTTTAATAAGAAGGGTACAGATAATCGATTGAAACCTTAGTTTTAAAACTTTTCATTTAGTCGTTTATGATAATTATTTTTACCTTTACAAATGCCTTTTTAAACTCGGAATTACGAACGGAAAATGCCTTATAATCGATATTTTAGCTTTATACGAATCGTATATACGCTGCGAAATGAAAAAGATAAAGTATATTGACGTAAAGTCGAACCTAATAAGTATAATAACTAAAGGCGCCCTAAATAAAGCGTTAAAAGCGTTCGTTACGACGAGTACATCTTTTTTTGGCATTACTAAAAAGGTCTTATAACTTTACCCCGGTTAAGTGAATTACACTACTTTTTTTTTTTTTCGTGGTTTAAATTATTTATTTATACCTTGTTTTTTACGTATTATTGCGATTCGAATCTTCTTTTTATACCGCTTTTTCGTATCTTTTGTTATTTATATCTTTCATTTTTACCGCTCTTATAGGTTTTTTTCTATTTTAATCTTTCATTTGCACCATAAATACTAGTTTTGTTTTCATTTAAATCTACTAATTGTTCCGCTTCTAAAATATTTACACTCTTTATTTTCATCATTTAAATCCTAATGGAATTAGTTTCACTTCTTACCTTTTACGTTTATCACTTGCGCTGCATATTTTTGGAAAACAATTACATTATTATACAACGAACATTATTAGGACCGGGTACGCCAACCGGTTTATAAAAACAGGCAGCTAGTCGTTGCTAAAGAAGGAGGAAAAAGACGGCGTCGCGTCTTTGTCTTCCTTTTCCTAGCCGCCCTCCCCCTCGCTACTAACGCCATCGCTATCGCCGCCATCAATGCTACCACCGGCGCCATCGGAGAAGTAGCCCAGTGCTTTAGGCCGTATAACTTTAGGTTGAGGTGCGGAAGGGCTTTTACCTCTTTATAGCGACACGCGATAACGTCATCGAATTCGTCTTCGTAGTATATACATAAACTCCATTTTCAGTCGAAAATAGCGGTTGCCATCTTTTTAGCCCGCAGGTTAACGTTTACTAATAATTAGTATCGGCATATTTTAGTTATTTGCGAATGTAACCATTTTTGGAAACGCAACAAACGGTATATTTGTATAAGTAAATGATTTTTATTCGTGGTGAGGCATGGAAATTTCAGGTAAATTTACTATAAAAACGGCGAACGCGTAGTAGATCTTCGGTCTATGGCCCTAAAACCACCGGAATAAATACTTACACATTATCAATACGTCTGTAACGGTAGTAGTGGGCTGATTAACCCCCGTTTTTTTAATAATCGCTAATAAACTTGCTTATGAACACAGACGTGACATACGACACATAGAGCGTATTTATAAACGGCCTGGGGTTATGAACCCGGATACGTCGTTTTAACACTTCCCTCGTTAAAAAGGCTTCATATCGTACCCTAATGAGACATAACTTGAGACGGCGTACCAGGTCGGCCTCTATCACTTCGTTTATAACTATATTAATACGATACAATATATAGGGAAGATTAGTAATACAAACCGCGTTATAACTCGGTTAGGCCATATTTACAACGATGGGGGTGAAGAACCATTACGCGTAAGATAGATTTTATCCGTAACAAAAAAATAAGGTCTATAACCTTGAAAGCTCCCTACTTCTCCTCCTAAAAGTAAGTAGAAAAAGGTAAGGAGTAAAATATGGAAAAGGGGATGGCTGCGTTATCGGGGGTGGTAATGCGAGAGTCGAGGAGAACGAAAGCCGAAATTAAAGATGTATTACCTAAAGAGGTAAAGTTAGGGGTAGGGGTGGCGGCGGCGCGGCTGGCAGCGGCTGTTACCACCTCCTTCTTTTTATGTAAACGCGCTAAACATCACCTTACACTTCTATTTTAATGCGGAATTTATTTACGAAAAAGGTTAGTATATAAATTTAGTTCAATAACCTATTTATGGGAGCGGTTTAAAATGGTTAATCCAGATAATGGATTTACTTTATATATATAAATTGGCTGGTTAAGACTTACATTGGCAAATGAGGCGCGTCGTTAAAGGGGAAAAAGAATTTTTTTTCAACAAAAGCAATAGTAATGTATTTTTTTCATGAACTCTAAAATACGTAATATTGAAAATGACCTTTCGAAATTACCCTCTTATAGCCCCTTTGTACGCTTATTTCTAGAAATATTAAAAATGAACGTTATCAACGATTATACCACTACAATTTTTTGAATTAATTAGAGCTTTACTATAATTACTACCGCGGTTGAAACGACCGATGCAAACCTTCAAAATTTATACCGCAACCAAATATCATGATTAAACTACGAAAAGAAAGTATATTGACACCAAAATATTATTACTAAACTAAAAATACAAATTATATTATAAACTAAACTATCACTACTAAATTTTGGATACGGGTCGCACTGTAGAAAGAAAAGATTGCCTGTATGGATATTACCAAAAATCTTAATAATTAATGAGCGGTCACGTTGCAAATTACACATTTTTCAAAGTGCATGGTAACATGCTACTTTACATGGTATATTCCTACAAATTGTATAATAGCGGTTTACTTCTTAGAAGCGATATTGGCAAAGTGCATGATAAAATATCACTGCACAGAAAGTAGATTAACAAAGTGCAGGGTAAAGTTCCACTACTCAGTTTAAAAGTTATAAAATTTCACCTGAAACGTACACTATGCGGATACCTCTTTTTTCTTTTATCATACCTTACTACTTGAATACAAACACAATCTTTACAATTACTCTTCTACTGTTACTATGTTAATTTTTAGAGACCATACCAACAATAGTCGTTCTAATAAGAAGATCCGTTATAAATTAGGTATTAATTACGTGTAAGTTTGCCCTATATCATTGCCATCAAGTGTAAATTTCTTTTCAGTTTTGATTAGTGAACTTGATACTAAAAGAACGACTTAACATTAACTGGTTTTCATCATTGTTGATGATTACGTCAAGATTTAGTTTCTACCTTTATTGACATATCATTAAGCAATTGGGCGTAAATTTCTTTACAGCCGCTCCATAGTCTTGTCTTTAACCTCATAGATAAGTCTTAACTTTAATATCGTAATACTTAAGTCTTGGAGGTTAAAGTCGCGTTTAAGCATAAATTGTACGACTTTTCAAGTGAAAATTCTATTAATTTCAATACTATGGCTTTCTTTTGATGGTTCGTCAAAGGTCTTAATAACGCGTTGTACTCTTTGTTTGATAGCTAAATTTTAAAAAAAAATTTCCATTCCTATTAACTCAAGTAGTATCATAGATCCAACCCGATGTATATTCTCTATGTTGAAGGTTTCTCTTCTTTAGTAGTCTGAACGCACCAACGGCATTCTATTGGCTTATTAATTATATAAATAGAAGTGTAGTTTTAATTAATTTGTTAATCTGAATGATTTTCCTTTTTATCGTTAATCAATTAAATATATGGTTTAACTTAAGTTATACAAAACGTTATTAAACCTTGCGCTGTTTTAATAACTATTTGAGGTTTAGTAATATTGATAATATTAAATAAATTATTTTATTATCCTGATACCTGTTTTATAATTACTTTACATTGTAATAGTAAAGTAAATACGTGAATCTTCGTAAGGTCATTTCTGGTATTAAGGGTATTATTAACTTAATGACATGCTGCTTTTTTTCGTTATTTCTTTAAGGCTTCACCGTATTCCATAATTTTTTTAAATACCGACTGATCGTAGAGATATATTCGTTCAACGAAGATACGTTTCACAAACCAGTAGCGTTAACATTAGGCCATTAAGGCCCACACTATTATTCAGACCCTTCACTGCTATCTCAATACATACTTCCTAATCCTTAAAACTTCCAATTTTCAATATAAGGATATTGTACGCTTTTCGAAGTAATACGCACACATTTTCTACCTTTCCAATACTTTAGTAGACTTTAATAATCACATATTTACGTTAAATCCTCGTTGTTTTGACATCCGCTTAAAGCTCTATTATTATGAACTTAAGATTAGTATTATGAACAAATATATCAGGCAGGCCTAAATACATATCAATCCATAGAATTTTTAACGTCTCTTATGTATCATATTCCAATAGGAAGTTAAGAAATTAAGCTCTATTAAAAGAGGTCGCGAAGTTAATAACATAAATAATATGTTTGTTATTCAAGTTAAATACCTGGACAAAAATATTGCAATTGAAATCTTTATTGTTTTTCAGTATAAATTTATATCCTCGGGGAGTGGGGTCATTTGTTTGACAACAGTAACGAAGCTTTGTCATAAACTACAGGAAAATTATTCCGCATCTTTATACCATGCGGTTTTAAGAACTTTGTTTTATATATCGACGGTTGGATAATTCAAAAGCTGGTGTAATTAACGTATCTTTAACTTTATAAGGTTTAATATCGTTTCCTTTGAGCTTTGAAAGTAAAACTAAAAATTATCTATATTTGAAGATATAAGTGAAGCTTTAACCGCTTTTAACTAATCTGTTAGTGTTAATATCTACTTTAATACTGAGGATTTTTATATATCTTGGTTGAGGTAGAAAGGAGGTAAAGGATCTAAATATGTGAAATGTACTCAGCTTAATGACAGTATAAAAAATCGTCATTTTTAATGACGAATATTATAGTCACATGCCAAAGCCAACTTTAACATTACCAGTATTATAAAAATTAATCTCCATAGCAGTAATGCATTTCCTTCGCAATTCCATGTACTACAAATAGCCTCTAATTAAATACCTTACTGTCTTTATGTCTAGTATAATATCTTAAAAAGTGTAATTTACGTTACTATCACGAATTTTAAATGTATATAAACGGTTAGTGGTTTCGTTAAGGTAAAAGTAAGGGTTTTATTTATTGAAGCGATACGAAAAGGCTTAGTCGGCTAATTACTGGGTCGTTCCGGAGGTAGTATCTTTGTATTACATAACTTACCTTCGAATCTCCTTATTTTAATAACCATTTGACCCTGATAATCTATAATATAATCCAATTAAACTTGATTAAAATCTGTCAATTGTTCAGTATATTATATTACCTATTGTTTATAACTCTTAACTAAAAAGTGGCTAGTTAAGTAATAATTGCACTTGCCACAAATCTGATATCTTTTACTTCTCTTTCGGCGATATTTTTAACCGTTAACAAGTCCGTTTAAATATTGACCTCATTGGTGCCAGAATTTCTATAGTTTCCAATCCGAAAACCTTAGACTTGGATTCAAGCGTTATGGTCCCCTGTATTTACAGTCCATATAGTATATCATTGCGCCGTCTTCTTTATCTATATTGCGGAAGTCATTAGTTTAAAGGAATATTCCAAGCGAATTCGGTGTCTGTATTATTACGGTCGTAAGCAACAACCTTAACTGGTGGAAAAAGCTCTTAAATGTGGCATTGAAACGTTGTAAGATGTATTTAAACTTCTTAACACCTGTAATTACTTCCCTTAACTGCTTGTAAAGAGCCACTTCGTTAACGTGGGACTTCCCTATTACTTTTTAGTATAACATCAACTTGTCAAATATTTAGTTAAAATATTTATTAGTGTTTTCTTCTATTTGTTTTTTTTTAGCTATTATTGTTATTGAACTCGTTACATCCTCATTTGTATAATACTACAGAAGTTGGATTTCGGACTCAAATTAACTATTTATTCCGTTATAAATCAAGTGAAAAGTCTTTACTCTTATCAGAAAGATCAGGTAATAGTTTCTAACGTAACCTGTAAGAAATCTGGGGAATAATAAGTAAAAACCAAAAGGATAAACTTCCCTACATTTGGAAATGTTTAAAAAAAGGCATTATTTTCGTATCGAAAATATTATAGGGTTTCATATTATTCCTTTCTACGTTATTCCAAATCATCGTAAAGTTAGTAAGGAGCTAATAATTAATATAAACCATTTTGAAAAATTTAAAAGGAAAGTTATAATAGTTGTTCCACTCATCGATGGTGTTTCCTATCAATTTAAGTCTTTGGCCTTCAAATTCGCTATTTTAAGGGTAGTTGCTAGTCTCCCTGTCCGAGGGGTAATGGCCTGTGGTAGGGCCTATAGTGAGCTCATACGTATAGGCGTATATGCTATAGAAAGTTTCTCCTTAAAGAATTTGAATATTTTGAAGGAAATCTTAACTATTTTAAGGGAAAGATTAAGGGGTAAGGAGAATTCGGATGAGTGGAAGGTTTTGAAAAACTTAACGATTTTACTTAATTGACTGGATAGTACTAACGTCAATTTCTCTTACCATGTTAGCGGCTGTTTCTCTACTTTCTTTACCGTAACTAAAAGAGCACTCCGTGTTTTTGCGTAAAGATACTAAGATTCCGAACAAATTAACATGTTTCTTATCATCAGCGTATGAATAATTGGTGCTAATGGGGAGGTTAAAGGCCTAACTAAATTTTGGAGGTCCCTTGAAACATATGTAAGAGCTTTAAGAATTTTCATCGCCCTTGATTTTTCCTCAAGGTTTTGAAAGATTAGGATCTTGAAGGGGTTATTCATGGTAAGCTAGTTTAAAGAAGGTCGTTACTAATTCCAATAAGGTTTTTTTCTGAATGTAAATACTAAGTCTAGTTTTTTTTTTTTTTTTTTTTTTTTTTTTTGGCTCTTACCGTACGCTAAATTATTTTGCTGAAGTCAATTATCTAGTTGTTGAAAAATTTACGGAAGTCTGAAAAATCGCGGGCGCTTCGACCAATGTCTTCGTCAAAGTTTGTGTTGAGAATATACTGACCAATGTAATTGGTAAGGTATTCCTTGTTTAAAGACTTGTCAACATCTTGAATCCAAAGTTACTCGGTGTAGTGGTTGGCGAAAACAGTTTCAAGGGCTTTAACTACCTTTATATATTCCTAATTATCTGTCCTTTTGATGCATCGGGTTTGGCGAGGGAACTTAATGACTTTTAAACTTAGGGACTTGGTGTTTTTGGGTAAAGTCGTATAGAGATTTAACGACTTGGCGTGTAGTCGCGCAATGTAGATTTCTTACGCAAATTTACTATTCTTGATATTTGAGCTCGTATTAGAAATCTTGAATGTTAACTATTTATTAATATATTAAAAGAATGAAAAAGTGGTATTAAGGGTGAAGTTAGTGTAAAGGGCAAAGTTTGATATAAAAGGTATAATCGAAATTCATTATTATTGGTGTTAAATAGAGTAAAACGTTTATGCAATAGTAATACCTTTAGTAATAATAACATTGCCGTTCACCAACTTAACAATCTTTGAGACTTTTAACGGTCAATCTCAATAATTTTCTTCAAAAAAGATCCGTAATGATTTCTTAATGTTTTGGATAACGGGGATACCTTTGCTACTTCTAAGCTTCTATAAAAACCGACGCGGTCAAACTGTTTTTTCTACTTACTTCCATAAAAACGGACGCAGTTAGTAAAGATCTTTCGTAAAACTCTTTCCTCTAGCTTACTCTTTTATAAATCATAACTAGAAAGTATCTTCTTATTTTACTTAACTCATTTGTATTTAATCTAATAAGCACTAATAGGTCTTAATAGAGCTTTAGATGTTACAAAGTTATCGATTCAATTGGTCGATATAATAGTAATAATTCATTAGTTAAGTTGTGGAACTATAGTTATAGGTTTAGCAAACCACTAGTTGGTCTATGCAATAATTTTTATGGTAAATTTCTTGGGCCACGCCATAGTATAAAGTGAACGCATATTGAACTTGACTTGTAGTCAACACAGCAGAGCCACAAAACAATACACTCAACCTGCAGTTATTATATTCAACGTTAGATTAAGTAAATTAAACTTACTACACTGCAATTACTACAATTCTAACATATAATATAATATTACCAACGACGAGTATATGAAATGTAAACAATTGGATAAATCTGTTATTTAAATATATAACATTCCGAATAAACATTCTATCGTTTATTAGTTCATATCTATAAAATAAGGTAATCAAAATGACGATACAGAACCTTAACTTGTAAATTACTAATAAATATATTAAAAATGGTTTTTTTTCTCCGGGTATTGAGAAAAATGATTTAGAGGCTTCATATATTTGTATTGGAATAGTAGTAATTACAGTGTAGTAAGTCAACTTTACTTACATTAAAGTTTACTATACTAATTGTAAGGTAAGTGTATTGTCTTTGAGGTCTACAGTATTAGCTAGAAGTCAAGTTCAGTATGCGTACACTTCATGGTAGGGCACGAGCTAAGCAATTGCACATACAAATTACTGTGCAAACTAGCTATCAGTCTTCCAAACTTAAAAAAATACATCTACCACTTGACCAGGTAAAACTACTGTTTCTTCGACCAATCGAATCAACAATGTTGCAATGTTTTAAGCCTTACTAACAATGTGATAATTTTCTAAAAGAGTTTTTGGATTAGACGATATATGTATGACGTGCGATGTACAACTTAATTTTGAAAGTATTACGGGTATAGTTACGAAACAAAAGCATTATCACGCCCGATTGAAAAATCAATCGTATCTTTGAAGCGTTGGTGACACAGCCTATATTCATAAAATATCGAATTAGGAGAACAAAAATGTATTGAAAAGGTATTTTATGAGAGAATATTAGTTGGTAAAATGCAAAAAGTATCACATTGCAAATGTGCTAGACAAGCTATAACATGGAAGCACTTTATATATGTAGAGCGTGATCCGTTTAGCAACACTGTTCGCTCTACGAAAAAAGTTAATATAGTTTAAGGAAAATTCCATAGACGAGGAACAACAGCCGTAAAAATTGTTAACCACTTGAAATCAAAGCTAACCAGCTTTAACAAATACTTTGGACAGAAAACTATGAGCTGAGCTACCAAAAAAAAGAAAATTTAACACCTAAAAAAACTTCCATATTCTAACTAAAACAAAAACCCTTTCGACCATACTAAACATTCTTCAAAATAAAGTAACTATGTTTAAGGCAAAGTTTGGAAAAGCGATAGGAAGTTATATAAGTTTTATAAACCGATTCCGGAGGGTTATAACTCGTATTGCGACCTTCTAAATTATTGATTCTGTTGGTAGAGCTTTAAAAGTTTCAACGTTGTCGATTCGATTGGTCGAAGTAACTGTAGTATTATGTGGTCAGATAGTGGATGTATTATTTTAGGTTTGGTAGACCGCTAGCCGGTTTGCACTGTAATTTGTATGGTTAACTGCTTAGCCCGTGCCCTAAAGTGAAGTGGAAAATACTACGCTCGATCTACACCCAATGCGGTAAGTCTATACAAAGTAATACACTTGTAGTACGGTTAATTTTACTTACGTTAAAGTTGACCTACTGCACTGCATATAATACTATTTCAATACTGGCGGATTTTTAGTTTGTGCGCGCAAACTAGTGAAGTCAATTAATCTTTTCCGGTTATTACTAAATTATCAACACGTTAACTGGCCAGATCCATATCAATTCCAATTAACTTAAATACTAAATTACACCCAATTACATGTAAATTAACCTCATTTGGCCTCAATTTTTTCACCGCTACGAAGTCCTAATTTATCAACTCCTACAAAACATTCTTTTGCCACAAACTTTCACAAGCCTCCACTTTAACCATTCTACTTAAACAAATCACTATTATTAATCCCCTAACAGTTTTCCAGTTTACCAGAACATCCCTATTCGCTGTTACGTGATTGGGGTTTTCTAATCGGCCTATTAACATAGGCCTCAATACGTATAGTTAGCTTATTACTGTTCACAAACCTTTTCAAATCCTTATTTAGTACTACCTTCGTTATAGCATTTTCGGAATCATCCCTGCCATCCGTTTATCGGAACTTCTTAATTTCCCTCACTATGTAGGCTTTATGAAGTGCTATTACGTCGATTATCAGGCATTTTTCGCTGGTGGTTCTGAGTTTCGAAAGGTATTCGAAAAGGTTTCTTGAGTGAGTATAGATTACTACCTAGATGAAAGGAATATTTAGCTGCCTAATAATAATATTCAGGGTTTCCAAAAATATTATACCTATGTTAAATCCTGTTATTATACCGTAAACTTCCAATACCAGTACTCTTTGCATAATTTTCCCACACTTAACGAAGGTTTAGTAAATCAGGCTGCCAATAATACTAAATTTCTTTTCCCGACTATTTTCATTAAAAAAGGTTATTAAAAATCCGATCTATAAAGACAAATCGATATTATTTGTCAAAAACCCATCCGTAAAGTTTATTTACTCAACCTTAAATAGGTCGATTACAACTATATTAATTCCGCGGTCCAAGTTTCGTATTTATTACTCGTACCTTTTAATTCGTCAGTCAAAGTCCTAATCCGTTAGTTTTTTTTAGTTATACGGTGATAAATAGGTTGTAAAAGTCTTTCGGTTGGTATAAAGTAAAGATATAACTACTTCGAATACGTTATTTTAAGTATCATTAAACCTCAACCTCGTCAATTTTGTCACTTGTGGCTAAAATAGCGTTTTGGTTCTTTTATCAAAAGCTAAGGCCGACGTTAACACTTAGTGTACAAATTAACGATTTGTGAAAGTTAAGTTAGTTACTTTTAATTAACGTTATTATCGGCTTGTAATTCCAAAACTTAAACTCCTTAATAACTGGTCATTTCAATGTTAAAAATCGAGTAATTCCAATGAAAAGTGTATCGTTAATTTTTATTCCAATTACGCTGAAGTCCTTTTCTTACGTTATTAACAAACACGAATCGTATATTTGAGACTCTATAGCTAGGCGGAATAAAAAATGTGACCAATAAGTTAGGAACTAATGGATGCTTACTTTGACCAATCCGTATAAAAACTTAATATATAGCATTACCGTACCTAAAGGTAAAATAGAACCGTTTTTTTATAATAGTTTTAATAATACGATCCGCTATAATTCCGTTACCAGTTACGTATAATCTTACGTTATATTACAGGTACTAAACGTAAATTTTCCTTTAGTTTCATGTAATAAACTTGTTTCCAAAACGACTACCAAACGGTAATTAATCTTTAATATCATTAGAAAGTGTATAAGGATCTAGTCTTTGCCTTTATTACCGTATCCTTAAACGATTAAACGCAATTTTTCGTACGCCTGCCGCGTAATCTTACCTTTAACCTCGTAGATAATCATCAATTTCAAAATCGTAACATTTGTGTTAAAAAGATTAAAGTTTGTTTTCGATACGAATTATGCAAATCATTAAGTTAATAAACCATTAATTTCGACATTGTCGCATTTTTCAAACGGTTTACCTAAACTCTTGGTAATCCCTTATACTAGAAACTTTAATGCCAAGACTTTTTTATCTTTTTCTTTCTTACTTACCTAAGTAACATTATAAATACGGCCCAGTATATATTTAATGTCTTGAAAGTTTTTTTTATTCCAAGGTTTTTCGTGCTAGCAACGTTTTATCAATTTTCTATAATAATTAAAGGAGGTCTGTATTAACTCAGTCGCTTAACATAAGGGTTTTTATAGTAAATAGCTCTAATATAGGGCTCAACCTAAATAATTCAAAAAGGTATTGGATTATGAACAATCTCGATAACTACTTCGAAATTTACGATATTTAATATCTTATATGGTTTCTTCAATTTACCCGGCTCCTATTATACGAGGACTTTACTTTTTAACGGAAAAACAAATACATCTATTATTATAAAAACGTTTTCAATGTTAAGGGCCTTATTAACCTAGCGGCGTGTCGATTCTTTTCGTAGCTCTTTTAAAGTTTTACTATCAGCCGCAACAGGTTTTTAAGTACTTGACGAGGGCGCAGATTCACTTGTTAAACGTAAATACGCTTTAAAGACCAGTAATGTTAATACTAAGCCTTTAAATCCTACAGTATCGTTCAGGCCCTTTACTACCATTTATAGACATGCTTTCGGATTCGTAAATATTTTAATTTCTAATGTAAGAATATTATATATTCGGTGAAATCGGGTGCATATCTTTTCTACCTTTCCAATACTTTAATATGTTTTTACAAATACCTGTTTACATTAGATACCTATTATCTTAACATCTTTCTAAAATCCTGCCGCCGTAAAGTTGGTACCAGAATCGTAGACTACGACGTCGGATAGGCGCAGGTACGTCGTAATCTACAACATCCTTAGTGTTTCTCACGTATCTTTTGACGAAAAGAACTTTAGAAACTTAGCCCCATAAAAAGAAGTTATGGAGTTAACAACGTGAAAAATAAACTTATTATCTCAATAAAACACATTAATAAAAGTTTTGTAATTATAATCCTTGTCGTTTTTCAATATAAACTCAAATCTTAGTGGGGCTTAGGCATTTTTTTTGCAATAGTGGCAAAGTCTTTTCAAAGTTTTGAGGGTAAAGTGCTTTACATTTTCGTACCTTACGAACTTGAATATTTTGTATAGCGTGTTAACAACTAAATAGTCAAAACGCCTGGAGAGTTAACGTATCTCCATCTCTGTTAAGTTTAACACCACTAATTCTGGGCCTTAAAGATCAAACTATAGGTGCCTTCACTTCGAAGCAAATGGGAATCTCTAATCGTTTTTAATCAATTCATTTACGTTAACGTTAACGTCAATACCGAAAGGCTTTATAACCTTTAAATAAAGTAGAAAAAGGTTAAGTTACTGAAGGTTATAAAAATTAACTATTTTTACAATAATTTAAACTACCGTTATATCCAATAACGATAAGTATTTGCGTAGATCCAAGTTAACTTTGGCCTTACCAACTTCTTAGCGATTAATTTGAATGGCTATAATATTTTCCCTCTGTAATTCCATATACTACAAATAAATTCCTATTAAGTATTTTACTACCCCTATATTTGGTATAATACTTTGAAACGTATAGTCCGCGTAACTATTACGAATGTTAAAGGTATGTAAGGGATTAGAAGTTTAATCAAGGCAAATGTAAAGGTTTTCACTATTCAAACGGTATAGAAAGATATGGTCGGCTAGTGTTTAGGCCATATTAAAAGGAGTATCTTCATACTACTTGATTTACTTAGGGGCGTTGAGGTCGTTAATTAACTTGTCGCTTTCCAAATTTACTATTTTATTTAAAAAGTCTTATTTAAAAATAGTGGGGTATTAGGCATAGTATATTACTTTCCTATTATTGCGTCTAGTGGAGGGATACCGAGTCAATTAACAGCTAAATTTACCATAATCTAACATTACTTGTAATTATCATAACTATAGTATTTAAGGTTAACAAGCCCTCCTAAATGTTGGCTTTACTACCTTTAAATTAATTACTGCCTTCAATTTATAAGTGGTAGAACAAACTTTAGGCCTTATAGATTCCCATACTTACGGTTAACGTAATTAATCACCATGAGGTCTTTTTCATCCACGTTAAAACAGTTACTAGCTTAGGAATATATACCAAGCGAATTTGGTGTACGCATAATTACGGTGGCAAACAAAAAACTCAATTAACTAAAAAAAGCCTTCGCAGGTAATATTTACACGTTGTAAAGCGTATTTGAACTCGCTAACGCCCGTACCTACTACTCGTAACTATTTGCGAAGTATAGCTTCACTAACTTAAACTTTTCACATTGCTATCTGATAAAGCATCAATTTATTAAATATCTAATTAAAAACGTTTATTAGTATTTTCTCCTCTTTCTTCTTCGCTATTATTATAGTTTATCTTGTGATAGCCAAGCCTATGTAATATTATGCAAGGTAAACGTCTTATTTAAAGTAGCTTTTGATTTTATTGTAAATCTTGCTAAACGTAGTACCTTTGGTAATAAAGGTTAGGTAATAGTCCCTAAAGTACCTCATAAGTATTCCGGAAAACAGTAAGTGAAAACTAAAAATTGAAACTTATATCCATTTATAGATATTTAAAAGGGGAATTATATTAAAGTCGAAGAGATTATAAGGCTTTCTGTTATATTTCTTTACGTTGTTCCAGATTTTAGCGAATTTCCAAAGAAACTTATAAATAATTTTAACCATCTTAACAGGTTTTAGGAAAAGATCACGATAGATATCCTAGATTTAAGTAGTATTTCCTGACATTTTAGGCTTTAAAGTTTTTAAGGCACAGTGTTAGGTGAAATTACTAGTCGCCTAACCCTGGGGGTAAAATTCTATAAAAAAAACCTTTAATGGGCTTTCGCACGTAAATAAATCTAAAGGGAGAAGGTTTTAAAAGGGTTTAACGATTAAATTACTAAGTAGAAATAAATACTTGAAGGGTTTAAAAGGCCTAACGATCTTGTTTTATTAACTGGTGTTAAAAGTTAACGTCAATACCTATAACGGCGTTAACAGCTATTACTTTATGTGCTTTATTGCCGTTAAAGGCTTATTCCGCGTTATTACGTAGAAGTATTAAACTTCCGAGTAAGTTAACATGTTTCTTATAGCTAATGTATAAAAATGCTTAACTTGCCTAAAGGTAAATTAACGGTTTTCCAAAACATATATATAGGTGTTAAAATCCCGTAACGCCTTTTCCTTTTCTTTAAAGGTTTTAAGGATTAGGGTTTTAGGGAAAGTCTTTTTATTAAGCTAATTCAAAAAAGGTTTGTGCCAATCCTACCGGGGTATTTTCGAAAATGTAAATACCACGACGTGTAACCTCCTTTTTCAACTTAGTTTGATCGATTGTTATATTATCTTCCACATGTTGAAAGTCTAATAGTAAGAAAAACTTTCGAAAATCTTGGAAAACGCGGGCGCCGCGACTATAGTTCTTACCGAAATCAGTTTCGATAATATACTAATTTACGTGATTAGTTAGGTAAATTTTGATTGAGATTTTGTTAATATTTGTAATTTAAAGTTATTAGTTGTAATACTTAACGAAAATTGTTCTGAACGCTTTAGCTTTCCTTATATATTCCTAGCTTAAAAGGATTCTGGTAGTCTAGTTTATAAAAGACGTATAAAATGCGTAGGGTGTAGGATTTAGTAATTTTTAAGCGTAAAGTCTTGTTATTTTCGGCATAAAGTTGCATGGGAACTCAACGACTTAATAACTTGGCGTAAAGTCATGCGATGTAACTTTTTCGATGCGATTAAACTATTCTTGTTGTTTTCACTCGAAGTAGTGAATTCAATAATGGAATTAACATAGTAGAAGTAAAAAAAATTATAGTAAAGGTAAGGTTTAATGTAAAGGGTAGGATATATGGTCGTTATTGCTAGTAAAGGGCGAATATTATTTATTATTATAGGTTAATTGGCGTAGGAACTTGATATTTTTTGTGATAGTAATACCTGCAATAGTATTAACTTAGCAGTTTACTAACTTACCGAACTTTAAAACTTCTAATATATAATCTTAACGTTTTTAAAAAGGATCAATAATGATTTCCTAGTATTTTTCTATAAAGATACCGCCGCTACCTCTAAGCCACCGTGAAAAGCCGATGCAACTTAAAAGTCTTTTTTACTTACTACCGTTAAAACCAACGTAATAATAAAGAAATGTCGTGAAAGTCTTCCCTATACCTTAATCTTTTGGAAAAGATAAACGAAAAGTAACTTCTTTTTCTACTTAGATAATTTATTCTTAAGCCAATAAACACTCATTAGTGTTGGTAAGGCTTTGGACATTACAACTTTATCGATTCGATTAGTTGAAGTAACAATAGTATTGCGTGGTTAGATGATAGATGTATTGCTTTAGGTTTGGCAGATCGCTAGCCGGTCTGCACTGTAATTTGTATGGTCAACTTCTTGGTCCATGCCCTAAAATGAAGTGCAACGTACTGCACTCGACTTACAACCAATGCGGTAAGTCCAAACAAAGGAATACACTTGTAGTACGGTTAACTTTACTTACAGTAAAGTTGACTTACTGCACTACATGCAATACTATTTCAACAGATTCCCTACTAATAAAAACAACCCTAGTAAATTTATAAATTTCGTCAAAATAAGTGATAAAAGCGAAAAATATAGTGGCAAACTATAAAATGTCCTCGATAATAATATTCGTGTAATACTAAATATTTGTAAACAGCTCAATATTTAACCCTTGTATTTCCATTTTATTTTGCGCGGTATTTTAACCAGTCAAATTAAAGAGTGGAGTATTTATTACCTCAAGAAATTGGATACTTTGGAAAAATGTTCCAACTATTGAAATATGAATTTTAAAACGGAAATTTACTCCGACTTATACAATTAACACTATGAAAAATCTATTAAAATATATCGTAATAAAAAGTATGAAATGCAATGAATTTTTTTTAATTATCTTGTTAACTTACTTGAGGAAGAGCCAGACAACGTTATAATCGAAGTATAAAAGCAATGAAATATTCATTTAAACACTTATGAAATCATATGATAATCATATGCACTTGACTCTAGCGTTATTTCAATCGTAAAAAAATGAAAGAGATTTATAAAAGCTTCAAAACATCGTTGGAAACCTCGATACTTTAAAAGACGAGTCTTCAATTAACATTTATAATTAAAAAAAGCTAAGGATAATAGTTAGCAAATGATGAAGGCGAATCCTATTGAAACGATTTACCACGTTTTAAATCGAGTATTCAAATTCAAAATCCATACGAGGAGTAATAACTCTAACTCGAGCCTTAGATACGGATATCAGGGCGATAAATGTTAAAAAGAAAGCTCTGGAAACTATAAACAAAGTGAGTACCAATGGGGAGGCTCTTACAACTAAAATCAAATCTCCATGTGTAAACCAAACCTACGGCTCCTTCATTAAAAAATATAATTAAAGTTTTTAAGTTCTCAAAAACGATGCCTCGTATATATTGAGGTCAGTTACTAGTTCACAAATTATATCATACACAAATGAACCGAATTAAACGATAATTTCAAATTAATTAACTGCTTTCATATGAGACCAAAGACAATTAGGCGACTTATGTAACCGGCTACGAAGGTACTAAGGAGAATTTTAAGGCTTTTTCATGTTGTTGTACTTCTATAGGGAACGATTTGAAGGAGGAAAAGATCTACGTAACGTTTCAAGATAAAGAAACAGATAAACATGTATTTGCAATCTTACAAAATGTTTTATTCTTGCATAATGCCAGTTGAAATAAGGATAGCAGCTTGTTAAAAACTTATATGGCGTCGCAATTCACAATACATAATAGGTATAAAATCCAATTTTAAAGTATTATACCAAATACCAACGCAACAGAAATGTCGACTGTAAGAAAACAGCAATTCGATATTTTTGTAACAAAATTCCAAAAGTTCTATTTCCATTAGATGAAGAAATATCGCTAAGTTTTATTCTATGAGGGAAAGAAGTCGTTGGTAGGAACGATAATATTAAATATACGATTTGAGCCAGTTAGATTCTATTTATAAATTCTAAAGCATTATTTCAACTTTTGTCAACTCATAGAACGAGACTTGGTATCGAAATAAGTAATAAAACAAACCAATTCATCCGCGTTTCGAATAACGTATCTATTCCACCGAAATTGAAATTTGGGTACCTTTAAGATTTCAGTAAACCATAAACGATCGAAATTATGTATTTAACACCATTAAAACTTAGTATATTACACCGACGATTCTGATACTCAACTATAAAGTGCGATTTACAGCTTTTCTGCGTGGCGGGATATATTAATATAAGATGAGAAACCTTAAAGTCTATGCAGCGATATCGTATCGAATACTAATTCCACTTACAACCCCCGAAGGGTTTCAATTCCACTCATAAAACGATATTAACTTAAACTATACAGTTATGATTAATATCATATACATTAAATGACAGCGATTCTTTCAAACAGTTAACGTTAAAATATGCTTTAAAATCTTCAAAATTATATAGAACATTTTAATAACGGATTATGATGATACCTTAGTCGATTATTAAACGAATATCTAACTTAGACAGCTGGACTGAATCACCTATATTATAGGTACAGTTTTCGACTCGACAGAGTAACAAAGTAATCTTAAAGTATCCGGAAACGAATATAAACAAATACAGGTCAAAATCACTTGGGTATTGGAAAATTTGAAAGATATCATAGCTCATTTGAAAAAAACTTATATAATATTGTTTAAAAAAAAATTGAAAAGAAGATACTTTAAGGAACTCATTTCACAGATGGGTTCAAATTAGAAACAAAAACACGTTTGATTCGAGTAAATTCATTTCCACGCTTTTTATATTTGGTATTTACTTGAAAGTTCATATGGAATTGATACTATTATAAAACTAAGGTCAGAGAACGAACTTTATAACGAAGCTTTTAACGGGTTCACGTTTTCTAACAGCTAAGATTGATATTTATAGGTCATTATTCATAACAAATCGTACGCTTAAAAAAGGCGTTTTAAAGCTGTCGTTACAATTCGAGGTCCTCAATTAAAGGATTTAAAAGGATAAACTAGCTTTCATAAGATCAATGGCATCGAATGACACGATCTATTTATAAAATCACCAAAAGAACCAATTGAATGTTCTTAAACTATGATATAGGATTTTAAAAGGGAAAATATGGACTAAATATCCTTTAAAGTATTATTAGCCGAGTAACAATAACTACCTCACGATTACAACGATTCGAACGCCCCTTTCATAACACGTATGCAACCATCCATTTCCCTTATGTACCCTTTAACATCGCGATCAAACGAATGCCCAAGGCTAACAAAGCAACTCCGACATAATCGTCTACTTGAATAGAAAAATAAAAAACGCTTAAAAACCTTTATTTCAAAAAATTTATGACTTGTAATAAAATCAGCGGACCCCGAATGGAATACAAAACCCGGCCGTAAAAACTTTGTTACCACTCCTGGTGAGCTTTTTTAAAAGTCGATATAAAGGAAAATATTGACTTAAATCAAGTAAAACTTTTTTCGTTTTGAAATATTTACCCGATGAATTATAACGTGTACAAAATCTTCCTTACGAAACTCGTTACATATATAAGGAACAAGAATGGAAAGTTTTATAAAAACGGCCGACTTATAATGAAAGTGTTTAATAACTATTGTAGAATAAATATTATAAAATGATCGTCGACTTTATAAAAAGCTATCTATCGTTTGATTTTGGCATTCGTTAAGTCTATTTGTAAGCTTCATAACTTGCATCCAAATTTCCGAAATATCACTTAAATTTATATATGATAGGAGAAACGCTTCCAGCGTTATATCTAGGTATACTTGTCAGTGGAGCTGTAAGAACAACACCCGTCCAGAACACTACTTCATATCTTCCAACCGCTTTACTAACTTACAAAGGCTATTTTATATAGGTTTTATATGTATCAAATATATTATAAAAATGTTTCGCAATAATTAGTCCCATATTTAACCTTCACCCATGAGTTATTATAACATAATGAGTAGCATATTTGGTCATTGGGATACAAATTAAGAATATATTTATGTTATGTAACACGCTGTTTTCCGCTTTCTGAAACCAAAAGCTTCAAAAGTTGAATTTAGAGGCGAAGCCAAAAATATATCTAATATGAAATAGTTATAATAATTTGAATGGTATTGTAGTTACGCTTCTTAATGGGATCTCAAAACTCATTTAAAATGGGCAGTTAGACAAAGACGCCTCTATCAATTTATTGAACATGAAATACGCCGAACAATAACGATGTTGGAGTAGAAGTAGCGCCTCAATTATATTGGTCTCGTAAACTCTAATAGAGTATAACCTTATTTTATGAAAAATATTCAAGGGAATCATTTAGTGATTAATTATGGGTGTTGAATAAACGATTTAAATGACAGAATCGGAACCTAAAACGTGGTTTATTTTTTATATTCCTCGAAATACAGTTGACGAAGTGTTTTGTTTTTATCAATATACTTTGTATTAATATCAGCTATTACAATTTTTAAATAAGGTTTATTGTTAGTAGGGATTTAGACGTTGCAACGTTGTTGATTCGATTAGTAGAAGTAACAGTAGTATTACATAGTTAAATAGTGGATGTATTGTTTTAGGCTTGGCAGACCGCTAGCCAGTTTGCAGATTAATTTGTATAGATAATTTCTGGGCTTATACCTTAGTTTGAAGTGGGTTTATACTGCACTTAACTTGTAGTTAATTTCAGTAGGCCTGTACAAAATAATAAAGTTAACCTGTGGTTAATATAGGCAACTTTACTGTAAGTAAAGTTAGCCTACTTCACTGCAAATACTATTGCAAATATTACTATTAAAACACTAGCCGCTTTTGAATTTGTATACGCACGCTATTATGGTTAACTAATCTTTTCCGGTAATTGTTAAAGTACGACCCCGTTAACTAGCCAAACTCCTGTTAATATTAACTGATCTTTACATCGAATTACACCTCATCGCATGTAAATTGGCCTTCATTGCCGTTAGTTGCCTTATGACTCCGAGGTTCGACTTTATCTATTTTCACAAAAAGTTTTTCCGTTATAGACCGATGTAGTCCTCTACTTTGGCCATATTAATTAAACAAGTCCGTATCGTCAATAACCTAGCAATTTTCCAATTTACCAACATATCTTTAACTACCTCCACATAATTTAGGCTGACCGAGCTCCCTATTAACGTAGCCTTTGATACCCATAGTTAGCCTATTACTGTATACAAACCTTTTAAGAGCCTTTTTCGGCAATACCTTCGTTATAGTATTAGCAGGATAATCTTTGCCGTTAATTTATCGAAACTCCTTAATCTAGGTTTTTTATAGGTTTCGCGGAATGAAATTACATCGATTATTAGACGTTTCTCGCTAGTACTTTCGAGTTTCGAAAGGTATTCGAATAGGCTCTTCGAATAAGTATAGATTACTATCGGGATTTGAGGAATTTTCAACTGCCTGGTAAAAAAGTGAGGTTTTTACACAATAGCATTCATAAATACAAGCCTACTATTATATAGGAAACCTCAAAAACTTATACGTTTCGTGTAATCCATTTATATTTGACAAAGATTTAGTCAATTGATCCGCTTATAATGCTAAACAAGTCTTCTCGATTTTTTTTATCAACGAAGGTCAGAAGGAAATCGATTTGTAAAAATAAGTCGACGTTATTTACAGAATACCCGTCTATAAAGAAGATTAACTTGGCCTTCAATGAGTCGCTTAAAACTATATTAATTTCTTAGTCTATATCTCGTATTCGCCATTCAATCTTTTTATTAAGCCGGTTGAAGTCGTTACCCTTTGAGTCTTGTGCTTTCGCCGCGATAAAAAGGTCTTAAAGGGCCTCCAGTTGATATAAGGTGGCAATATAGCTGCCACGGGCACGTTATTCCAGGTATATCTGGGCCTTAGTCACATTAGTTTTATAGATTGTAGTTAAATTAGTACCCTGGCCTTTTTGGTGAAAACTGAGGCTAGTATTAATACTAAGCATACGGATTAACGATCCGTTAAAGTTAACTTGATTACTCTTTACGAATGTTTTGACCGGCTTATAATTTTCAAAATTAAAGTTTTTAATTATTTGTTTTTCCGATATTATAAAGCTCATAATTTCGTTAAAAGTTTATCGTTAATTTATATACCTACTAGGCTCAAGTTATTCTTTTACATACTTAATATGCACGAGTCGTATATCGACGATTTTCTATCTAAACATAATTTAAAGTCCAACTAATATGTTAAAAACCAGTAAACATTTATTTTTTGCGATATGTTCAAAAGCTCAATTCATTGTATTAGCTTTTGTAAAAGATAGATAGGCTGTAATTCCTATAACAGTTCCAATAGTACGATTATCTATAAGTTGGTTATAATTACATATAAGCTTACGTTATATTTCAGTTATTAAACGTAAATTTTCTTTCATTTTTAGTTCGTAAACTTGTTACTTCACCAAATACTAGGCGTTATGGAATCTTTTGAATTGTTAACTATTTGGTAAGAATTTAATTTTTACCTTTTTTACTATAGCCTTAAGCGATTTGAAGTGATTTTTCGTACGACCGCTTCTTGGTTTTACCCTTAACTTTATAGATAATTTTCGACTTAAAGATCGTAACGTTTTGGTTTTGAAGGTTGAATAGGTCTTCGACATATATTGTATAACTCCTCGAATTAAGAAACCATTAATCTCCACCTTATAGCTATCCTTAAATGGTTTACAGGAAGTTTGAACAATACCTTACGATCGAAGTTTTAATATCAAGTCTTCATTATCCTTCTCTTTTCTACTTACTTAAGTAGTATTGTAAATACGACCCGGTATATATTCCTTCTTTTTAATGTTATTTTTTAGGGGCCGTCTGCATTAGAGGCGTTTTATCGGCTTATGGATAAAGTATAAAAAGGTTTATACTAGAATTATCGTTGAACTTAAGGATTTTTATCGTTAGTAACTCTGATATAAGGCCTAACCTAGGTAATACTAAAATATATAAAACCGGTAATAGTTTTAAAAACTACTTTAGAGTTAGTGATACTCAAGGTTTTGTATAGACCCTTCTATTTGCCCAGCTTCCGCGATACGAGGACTTCATTTTATGAGGGCAAAGTAAATACTTTGAATATTATAGGGCAGTTCCTAACGTTAAAGTTATCATTGACCTAACAGCGTACCAATTCCTTCTGTAAATCCTTTAAAGCTCTAGCGTTAGCTATAACTCATTTTTAGGTACTTATTAATAGCATAGATTTAATATTTAAGCATAGTTATGCTTTAAAACCCAATAGCGTTAGAACTAGGCTATTAGGGCTTATAGTATAGTTGAGGCCCTTTACCGTTATTTAAAAATGTGCCTCCGGATTCGTAAAGCTGCCAATTTCAAACTCAAGGATATTATTCGCTTGGCGAAGTAAGTCGTATGCCTTTTTAACCTTGATAATACTTTATTAAGCCTTTACAGACACTTGTTTGTACTAAATACCCGTTATTTTGACATCTTTTTAAAACTTCGCTGCTGTAAAATTGGTGCTAGTATCGTAAACAACGACGTTTAGTGAGCCTAAGTACGTATTAATTTGCAACATCTTCAGTGTTTCCCACGTATCCTTTAGCAAAGAGGAATTTGAAAACTTGACTTCATACAAAGAAGGTTAAGGAGTTAACGACGTAAACAATGAGCTTAGTATCGAAGTGAAATATATCGATAAAGACATCGTAATGAAAATCCTCGTCTTTAATATAAACTTGGATTTCCGGGTTATTAAGGCATGTGTTTGGCAATAATGGCAAAGCTCTTGAATAACTTTCATGGTAAAGTATTCTATATATTTATTCCTCACAGATTTTAAGACTTTGTACAGCCTATTAACAATTGGGTAATTAAATCGCCGGTGTAATTAACGTATTTCCGGCTCTATCAGATTTAACACCACCACTTTAGGGCCTTAAAGATAAAACCATAAGAGCCCTTACTTAAAGATGTAGTAAAACCTATAGCCGTTTTAACAAGTTAGTTTTCGTTGACGTTAAAATTGATCTTAAGGGTCTTTATATCCTCTTAAAAAAAAGGAAGTGGTAGGAAACTTGAGAATTTGAAATTTAATCAACTTAATAACAATTTAAATTGCCATTATCCTTAAAAATAATTATTATTCGCCTTTTCCCAAGACATTTTTAACCTTATTAACATTGTAACAATAAATTTTAATAGCCGTTGTGCTTTCTCTTCGTAGTATTACATATTATGAGTAGCCTCTTATTAAGTGTCTTCCTACCCTTGTATTTAGTATGATGCCTTAAAACGTATAATCTGCATAACTATAGCGAATGTTTAAGGGATTGAAGGCTTAATTAAGGTAAAGGTAAACGTTTTTACTACCTAAACGGTATACGAAAGCGTGGTCGGCTAATTACTAGACCGCGTCGGAAGCAGTATCTTTATTTCACTTTATCTGTTTAGGGGTGTTATCACCGTTAATTGGCTCATCGCCCTCGAAGTCTACGATTTATACCAAATAGTTCTGTTTACAAGTGGTAGGTTATTATATACAATACATTATCCTTTCTTTATTTCGCTTCGCAAAGTGATGCCAAGTTAACAAATACTTAAACTTACTACAAATTTAACATCTTTTGCTACTATTATAACAATAATACTTACAGTTGATATATCCGTTTGAATCTTAGCTCTATTGGCGCCAACGTAGCTATTACCTCTAGTCTATAGTCGATAAACTAAATTTTAGGCGTTAAGGGCGCTCGTAGCCGTACTTGCGTTCAACATAATTAACTACCATAAAGTTTTTATTTATCCACGTTTGAAAAGTTGCCTAATTAGAGGTATATACTGGGAGAGTTTGGTGTAGTCGCTATTAGAGTTGTAAGCGAGGAACGCAACTGGCTAAAAAAGCTTTCGCAGGTGGCATTTAAGCATTATAGGGCGCATTCTAACTTGCTAACACCCGTAACTACTATTTGTACCTACTTTCGAAGTGTAGCTTCACTAGCGTAGGCTTTTTCCATTACTTAATGCCATAATATTAGCTTATTCAACATCTAATTAAGCACATTTATTAGTATTTCCTCCTTTTTCTTCTTTTCTATTATCGTAGTCTACCATATAGTAGCTTAATCTATATAGTATTAGGTAAGGTAGACGTCGTGTTTAAAGTGGCTCTTTATACTATTGTAAACTTCGCGAAAGGTGATTGCTCGAGTCAGGAAGGTTAAGTAATAGTCCCTATTGTACCCTGAAAGGATTCTATAAAATAGTAAGTAAAAACCAGAAAGGGGAACCTCTATTCATTTACAAATGTTTAAAAGGGGTATTATTTTCGTTCCAATGATGTTATAAGACTCTCCGTTATATTTATTTATATCGTTTTAAATCTTAGTGAAATCGGTGAAAAGTTTATAATTAATACTAACTATTTTAATAGGTCTTGTGGGCAGGTCGCAATAGTTATCCCAGTCTTCTCTAGTGTTTCCTGGCAGTTTAAGCCTTAAAATATCCGAAGAAGAATATTGGGGGTAATTGTTAGTCTTTTGGCCCGAGGGGTAAAGTTCTATAGTAAGACTTAGTGTAGGCTTACACGTGTAGGCAAACCTGTCGTGAAAATATTTTTAAAGGAATTCACGATTAAAGGGTTAGGGGTTAATAGGGGTTTAAAGTTTCTGAGGAACTTGATGATCCTGATTAACTAATTGGTGTAAAACACCGACGTCTATTCCTATGACAGCGCTGGCGGCTGTTTCTTTATGTTTCCTGCCGCCTCTAAAAGCCTACTTCTCGCTATTGTGTAAAGGTGTTAAGCTGACGAATAGATTAATAGTTTTTTTATCGCCAGCGCGTAAAAAAGGATTCAATTTGGTAAGGATAAATGTGGGGCCCCTTAAATCGCGTATATAGGCGTTAATATTATTTAATACTCTTTTCTTTAAGGCGTGGATCTTAATGGCATACGTTAAAATAGGCCAAACCATAAAGGGTTTTTAGCAGTTTCATAAGATTCATTTTTATCATATAGACCCTTTTTCGTTAAATTTTTTCTTTTAACCTTAATTTAACAACCTTGTAGATGTTTTTCCATATATCAATAGTACTATCATTAAACTTATAATACTTACAAAATGCATGGCTACCGCGGTCAAGATTCCTGCCTTCATCGTGGTTACTTAGATAGGAGCCGATGAAATTAACCAAGTGCCTTTCCGTTAAATCTTAGTCAACTTCGTAGCCCCAAAGCTCTTTATTGAACTATTGAGTAAATTGGGGTCCGAAGGCCTTAATTACCTCCATTTTCTTTTAACTAAAGGTTACTTTGATGTTTTTTCTTTTTTAAAATATGATAGGAGTATAAGGAGTATAGAGAGAGTGACTTGGCAATATTGGGTGTAGGTACTTAGTGTTTTGACATAAAGTTGCGTGGGAACTTGGAAACTTGGCGTTGAGTTACGCGACGTGGATTTTTCGGCGTGACTTGGTGATTCCTGATGTTTTCACCTCAAGCAACGATCTTGATGATTAAATTAGTGTAGGTGAAGTCAATAGAGAGAAGTAGGGGAAAAAGTTTGGTATAGAGGGCAAAGTCGAAGGTCGTTCATTATTATAGGTAAATGTTAAAGGTGGTTTATTATTTTGGCCGTAATTCTTAATCATCTTTTTACAATAGTAGTACACGTAGTAGTAATGGGTTGACTGTTTGCCATTTTTCCGAATTGTTACTTTTAGTGGACAATTTTAACACTTTTGAAAAATGATATTAAAAACATTTATTGGTGTTTTTAATAGCAATACCATCGCTTACTTTTAGATTTCCGTTGTAGACTAGCGCAAATTAAAAATAATCTTTTTTCCCCTGACGTTGGGGACTAGCGCAGTACTAATAAAGGCTCTTCGTAAAAAAAAATTCCTCCACCCTAGCCATCATTATTAATGTAGAGTGTGACCGGAAAGTAGCTTCTTCTTCTACTTAGCTTATCTATGCTTAAACTAATAAGCACTGATCAGTATTGGTAAGGATTTAGACGTTGTAACGCTTTCTATTCGATTAGTCTAAGTAATAGTAGTATTGCGTGTTCAAGTGATGAATGTATTGTTGAAGGTTTGATACACTGCTAGCTGGTCTGCATAGTAATTTATATGGCTAATTATTTGAACTGTATCCTAGTGTAAAGTAGGGCTATGCTGCACTTGACTTGTAGTCAATAACAGTAGGCCCGCACAAAACAATACACTCAAATTGCAGTTAGTATAGTAAACTTTACTGTAAGTAAAGTTAACCTACTACACTGAAATACTACTATTCCAACATTTATATTCGTTATCGGTAACAAAATATTAAAAAGAGAACGATTTACCCTACACGATAATAATCGAAATGAGAATTACACTAAATACAAACGTGTTACTAAAAGCTTTCTAACCTCATAAATTTATAAAATGTGTGGTGTATTCGATTCCAATAAAATTATATCGATAACGATCCGCATAATTATTTAGAAACTTATTACAAAAGCTATCCTTTTAATGAATTATATCAACTTATTTTCCCTGTATAATTACTTCGTTGAATTCGGTCTAGCCAGTAAAAAGCGTTTTATAATCGATATAAAGTTAAAGATAACGGACGCAAGAACCAGGGGAACTCCTAATAAAGCATTAGAAATTTTCGTATCTATCAATACTCTTTTAATCAACGTTATTAAAAATATTTTAAGATGTAACCCCCGATAAACTACTATGATACCTTTTGTTTGTTATGAATTCCATTTGAATTTTAGCTTTTAATTATATTATTGGTTTTTTACATAACATATTATACGTGTAAAACTTACTGTTTATTGTTTTTATTACATAATTTCACTTTTTAGATTTACTATACGTCGTTTATATTACATTTTATCACTCCTTAATTTATCATTTGTCATCTAATTTACACATTTAACTTTATTTTTTCGTTGTTCATTTCCTACATAAAAATTTTGATTTTCGAATTTTTAGTCATGCAGATATTTATTTCCAGACAGGTTTAAACTGGAAAAAAAAAATTAATAGGGGGCAATAATTTGTTTCGCAAATAATACGGAGAAAGAGAAGTAATATTATCATTGTCTTCGTTGTCTTCGTTATCAGCGTCATCGTTATCATCGTCGTTGTTTTTGCTATCGTCGTCGCCTTCACGGGGAATGCTAAACACCTTTAGCATCTTAGGCCACATGCTCTTAGGCAGGAGTCGAGGGGTCGGGTCGCCTTTCTTTCGAGGGCGGGCGAAAACGTCATTGAATGTACTTATATAGAAAAGGTACAAGCCTACACGCTACACGATAATAGCGTTGGAGATCTTAGTAGGCCGCCTGTTGGTGCATGGAAAAAATGAGTTTGAGTTTCAAATTACGCGTTGAAAATGTTAAATAAATTATTGTGAATATTTCAAGTGTATAGAAGAGCGTTAGCGAACTAAATTAGTACGACAGTAACTGGTATATGCCTATTATCACTCTATTCTTAACGATAGTAACGTATAAATTTGCTCCCATTTTAATGATACTTTCCGGATAATTTACCTGCGTCCTCGGAAGCGACGTAGGGTACACAAAGCGTAACGTTAGGAGTACCCTAGACTCAAACCTTAATACGGCGCTTTAACGCTTTACGTATTAAAGCGATTTCTCAGTATACTCTAGCGAAGTGCACCTTCAGACGATGGAGCCACTCCGCTATGTCGGCTTCCTTTACGTAAGTGTTAACATATATCACGGGTTAAAAATTAGATATTACGTACCATACTACAATTCATTAATAATACGCTTACAGATTTTAACACGTACGGCAAGCGACGGCGAAGTTTTAACCCTAGACTAATAGGTAAATTTAATAACCTCGTACTTTTAGTACTACTATTGTTACTCCCTATAATATTTATATCATAATTATTTCCACTCCTTATATTTCTATTATTCATTCAATCAAAATAGGTGAGGGGAATGTGGATTGGTAAGTGGGGGTTGTGGTGAATGATAAGGGAAAATTAAGGGAGGGATTTCTAATGAGTTAAAGGGGTGAAACAGCGACGGCGATGGCTTCGGCGGCGCGCGCGAGTTTCCGCGCCATACTGCGTCGTTTATTACGATATATACGTAAAAACTTACTTTATAATAGTTAGATTCGGTGATACAACGTGAAAGCGCCGTATGGTTGATTGGAGGTTTATCTGGCAATAATAGCAATTTATTAGACGAGGGGGAAAAAATATTCGCCTAAATTAATAGCTATACACTACTTTATATTAACTCCACACCTCGTAACATCTACAATTACGCCTTTATAAGTTTGGCCAAACTTTGGGGAAAATCCATGATCTACACTATATTATTATTACTAAATAATCGATTGGAACCTTAAACTGGATATTGTCACTGTTTTTACTATAAAGGTAATAGTTTCCGTAACTATACTTCAAATAACTATTATCAATACTGGATTATGGGTATTGATGGCTTCATGCATAAAGTAAAAATTATCAGTATAGATAATACTATTTAAGGTAGATACTACTATAGTGAGCAAGCGTGAGAGAAGGTGTTATCAGAGCGCATAGTAGGGTTTACAGATCAGGTGAGAGTATCTATACTCTCATCTGAAGCGTACACTCTCCAGATGCTTCTTCTCCCTCTTGCATCTATTATTAATATCATCTTTGAACACTATATTGTTTTCTTTATACGTTGAAGTACAAATCTACCAGATAATGATGGATCCTCGATGCATTTAGAATGAAGGCATGCTAGATTGAATAGAATTTTCAAGAATAAAAGAAATGACGAAAAGTTATCTTAGCCCAAAAACAAATTGATCTAAATAAAATATAACAAAAAAATAACGGATAGTTTAAGCCCCTCACATACAATGACAACGATAATAGATAACTTCGACCTTTGATTTTTAAATGAAACAAATAGGTATCTAGACCTGAAAACCAACATCAGCACTTAATTGTTATTTTTTAAATAATTCCTTCTTAAGAAGATCTAAATCGTATTGAAAGAATCGTTAAAACTTCTTGAAACGCCTAGAGTTAAACCTACAACAACAAAAAAGAAGACTTTACTAGTGAATACGTCTGATGAGCGGAAATCCAGATTCATATTGAGTTTTAACAAGAATTTATAGTAGAATAAAAAGCTGTTAAAACTTGTAGAAAGGGGAGATATATTATTGTAGTATTGGACTACAATATAGATGAATGCTATCGGGATGAAATCAATTCACAGAATAATATATCTTAAAACCCTATCAAAAACTAACAAATGAATAAGAATTTTTCTTTATACAACCTGACAGAAGTAGGCATATATCAAGACTCATGATGAACTTAATAATATACCAATAGTCGTTGAAATAATCAATGGGACTATACTCACAACTTATAATATATGTATTACAACCGACTTGAATACAACTATAACAAATTTAAGCGTGTGGTTTATATGGGACACTCCTTTCAAAACACATTTAACCCGAGAACGCGAACTTCAAATTCATTGATATTTTTATAAAAACATGGAATTTCCGTGAAAATTACAACTGGAAACATACAACTAATTAGATGTCAAACCTATTATTTTTCGCTGATTAGGCCTTTATTGTTATATCGAAGTTGATTCGAATCTCTGGTAGAAGCAACTAGTGTATTATATTAAAAGTAGTGATGTGTTCTTTCTATATTTGATAGACCGTTTGCCGGTGTTCTTACTAATTTTTATGTTCAATTCTTTGGCCTAAGCTCTAGTGTGAGGTGGGCACCTAATGTATTTAATTAGAAGTCAATTCAGTTAATCCTATAAACTATAGTCAATTCTAAGTTAGTATAATCTACTTGCTTTTAGTATAGTTGACTTGAGTATATTGTTATTGACTGTTTTTTAACACAAGAAACTTTTTGTTTTGTGTGTGTGTGTGTCATTCTGTATAATCACTTACTTGTAATAATCCCTCAAATCACTTCTTACTTCGTAAACTAGACTCCTATTTATATCGATCTGTTTTGTACCCAAATTGACCTTCATCACGGCCCTTTATCATACAGTTCCAAGTTCCGACTTTATTAACTCCCATACACAAGTATTTTGTTATAGACCTTCGCGTATTATGTATTTTATCAATTGCGTACCTTTTAGTAGTATGTTCGAGTATGCTCTTCTTATACATTACTACAGCCACCACCACTGTTACCCTAACAGTCTTACAGTTTGTCAGGGCATTACTGTTCCTTCACGTTACGTGTCAGGCAGTCTACATGGCCTTAAATCTGAAAAGTTAACTTATTTCTGTTTACAAATATTTTTAGGGTGTTATAAAGTATGACTTCAGTTAAAGTATTGGGAGGATTGCTTTTGCCGTTGATTCATCCGAACGTTTTAATTTCTCAGATTTTATATAATTTTTTTCAAATTCATTACATTTATCATCAGACGTTTTTCATTAGTTATACCTAGCTTTGAAAAGTATTTGTAGAGGGTCTAGGAATCATTATGTACAACTATAGGTATCGGAGAAAGTTACTGCTATTTTGTAATAATCCTTACTATGCTGTTAGCTATTATGCTAATATCAAATCCTGTTATTATACCGTGAATTTTTTATGCCAATAATTATCATATTACGTGTTTATATTTGACGGATGTCTAGTATATAACGATACCAGCAACCAGAAATTGGGTATGAGACTTATTTTTGTTTACGAATATTACAGGGAATCCAATTTTTGATGTAAGGTAAATATAATTCGTAACAAAGCCGTTTGTAAAAATTATTAAGTTCGCCGTTATGAAGTCCACTGGTACTGTATTCATATATTTATTCGAATTGTCCATTCATTATTGAGTATGTTTATTTAACTTATTAAAGGTTTTATTTTATACATACTAAATTTGTGCCGTAATCGACTGATCGAAGGATATTTTCAGTTGATATAATATGACTATATAGGCCGTTGAAACCTTTTGCTTTACATCACGTTGTAGTTTTACTTCTTCGGTTTTGCTAATTTCGTTCGGTTTGTATCTTACCGTTCTTATCGTAAGCAAATATACATGTTGCAGATATCATCAATACTATGGAAACAGATTAACGATTCATTGAAGTCATTTTATATATAGTTAGCCAACGTTTTACTCGACTTATAATTGTGAAGACCTAACTCTTTCATGACACGTTATTCTGCTGCTAAAAATTCATCGTTTCCGATGAAAGTATATTATAGGTCTGTATACCAACAATGTCAATGTTTTTACCTTACGAAATTGTTGATCAAAGGTTAAACTTTGACATTTTAAAACAAAATTAGTTTATAACACGTATTTCATACATAGAAAATTAAGAGATACCTGTTTCGGCGAATTTTCTAAAGGTATGACGTATCGTATTACCGTTTCGGCAGGAAATTCATCCACTGGGTTTTTCAGCAATTAAAATAGTATAATCCTTTCAAAATTTATGATGGATTACATATACATTATTATAATGTTACGGAAATGAAGTGAAAACTTACAGTTTATATTAGCAATCAAATTGAAAGAAATATTGATGATTAAAAATTGAGTAATGTTTTAAATTATGGACTATTGAGTCAGGATCCGGTTTTAACTTTTATTACTATATATTTGAGAGATTGAGCTTGATTTTCTGCACGGTCGGTTCGTGGTTTTTCTCTTAACATCGTATACTTTCTTCGATGTAAAAATCGTTAAGTTTTTCCCTTCAAATTGTAACAACGTCAAAAGTTGAATAATTTCTCGTTTAAAGAAGCTGTCGATCTCACATTGGGTACTTTCCTTTAATGAAGTCCCCAGTGTGTTGATAATACATTCAGTTTGCAACTTAAAGGCTACATTTCTTCTAAATATATGCTTTCAAGATACCAACGCCATGAAATATAACTTCCTAGGTTGAAAGTACTTATAACCGTTCTTTTTTCAATGTATATTCTTATTACAGATGGTTTTATACGCCATCGACGTTCCATTGGTTTAATAATAATTAAAATGCAAGGTTTTTATTAACTAAGTCTCTGGGATTGAGGATATTTAACTTGAAAGGTCTTTTTTATACTTAAAGGAATTTTTTTTCAATTTAATATGTATAATACAGAAAGTAATGCGATTGTTCACGGTTTTAATTATTGATTTTCAGTTGGCGATATTTAATATTTTATAGGTTTCATATTATTTACCTGGCTTTCCGCATTAGAATTTTACTTTAAAGAGGTAAAAATAGTACGTTTGTTGTCAATAATCTGTTTCTTGTATTAAAATCATTTGTTGGTAGGCCTTCATCTTTGAAACGTAGTCGATTCGAATCACTGTGGTCGAAGTAGCTAGTGGTGCATTGAAATTGATTCTGGTTAAGTTCTATTTTCCAAGTTTGGCAGACAGTTAGCCGGTCTGCACACTAATTTGTATAGCCAAATGTTTTGACCTGTGCCACACTTTGAGCTGGGCACGTACTGCACTGCATTTGCAGTGCAGTCCCACAAACTGCAGCAAATTTGCAATTAGTACAATCAACTAAACTAACAGTTTAGTTGAGTTGACTTTACTGCATTTGACTGCTATTCTAACAGTATTATTAATTTGGCGGTATACCGATTATGTCTTCAATTCACTCAAATATTTACTGTATGTTACAACTTGCTTTTATATGTTTAACGGTATTAGTAATTTAGTCGTTATACATAGCTACTATTAGTAGGGTCTTAGATCGTTACAACGTTGTCAATTCGTATCGTAGTCGAAGTTACAGTAGTATTGTATTGGTCAAGTGGTGGATGTATTGTTCTAGGTTTGGCAGACCGCTAGCCGGTCTGCACTGTAATTTGTATAGCTAATTGCTTGGCCCGCGCTCTAATGTGAAGTGCAGTGAACTACATTCGATTTACACTCAATGTATTAAGTCCACATAAATAATACGCTTAACTTGCAATTCAGTATAGTGAACTTTATTTACAGTAGAGTTGACCTACTACATTGCATGTAATACTATTTTAATACTGGCGGCTTTTTAGTCTGTCCGTGCACGCTAGTGTGGTTGACTAATCTTTTCGAGTTAGCACTGAATATCCACTTTGTCAACTTGCCATCCCTCTATTAATTCCAATTGACCTCTATCCTGAATTGTACCCAATTTTATGCAAATTAACCCTTTTTAACCTTAATTTCTCTGTTTCTTTGAGGTCCGAGTTTATCAACTACCATAAAAGGTTTTTCCGTCATAGGCCTTTGTAGGCTTCCACTTTGGTCGTACCAATTAAATAGATCGTAATTATTAATTTCTCTACTTCTTTAGTAATGTTTCAGTTTTCCAGCTCATTCCTGACCTCCGTTCCGTGATTTAGGCTTTTCGGGCGGCATATAAACGTAGCCTTTAATACGTATGATTATTCTATTACTATTTAAAACCCTTTTAGGGTATTTTTCCGTGATACCTGTATTAGAGCATTGTAAAAGTTGTCTTCGCCATCAATTTATCGAAATTCCTTCATTTCCTGCCATACGTAGGCTTTACGGAGTGCCATTACGTCGATTATTAAGCGCTTTTCACCGGTGGTTCCAAGCTTTAAAAGTATTCAAAAAGGCATTTCGAATTAGTATAAATTACCACCAGGATTAAAGGAAATTTTAACTACGAAGTAGAAAGGTTAAGGGTCTCCTATAATATTATACCTACGTTAAACCATGTTATTATACCGTAGAACTTCGAAGACAATACGCTTCGTGTGATTCTTTTGCACTTAACGGATGTTTAATAGATTAGGCTGCCGATAATAATAAACTAGTCTTGTCGATTATAGCAAGAATAGTGCCCTAGTCCTCTTAACGAAATTTAAGGTCGGTATTAACATTAAGTATACAGATTAACGATTTATTAAAGTTAAGTTGTCTATTTTCCACCAACATTGTTACTGGCTTACCATTTCAAAACTTAAAGTCCTTTATCACCTATCATTCCGCTACCATAAAGCTAGCCGTTTAGACGAAAAGGGTATTGTTAATTTGTATACCTATTACATCGAAGTCCCTAGTTTACGTTGCCAATAACTTCAGATCGTATATTAAAGACTTTATTGCTAGTCGTAATTTAAAGTGCTATCAATAGGTTGAGAACCAATAAACGTTTGTTTTAACTAATGTGTATAGTAATTTAACATACTGTATTACCGTTTTGAAAATTTAAATAGAAACTAGACCCTATAGTAACTTTAATAGTACGATTTTCTGTTAATTCGTTACTAATTATGTATAGGCTTACGTTATATTATGGTTATTCAACGTAAGCTTGTTTTTAATTTTAGCTAGTAAACCTACTGCTAAAACGAATACCAAGCGCTAACTAATTTATAAATCGTTGGAAACTACATAAGGATCTAATCTTTACCTTTATCGCCGTATCCTTAAGCAACTAGTCGTGACTTTTCTTACAGCCGCCCCGTAGTTTTTCCCTTAACCTCGTAGATAATCCTCGACTTCAAGATCGTAACGTTCGGGTCTCAAAGGTTGAAATCGATTTTAAACACGAATTGTATTACCTTTAGAGTTAGCAGCCCGTTAATTTCATCCTTATCGCTTTCCTTAAAAGGCCTGCCGAAGGTCTTAATAATCCTTTGTACTCGGAGCTTCAGTGCTAAGTATTTGTTATCCTTCTCTTTCCTGCTTACCCAAATAGTATTGTAGATGCAACCCGGTGTGTATTCCTCCACCTCAAAGTTTCTTTTCTTCAGTAGTCGTCCGCGTCAGCGGCATTCCATCGGCTTGTTGAAGGCGGATATTCACTCGTCAGGTATGGGTATACTCTAAAGACTAACAGCGTTAGAACTAGGCCGTTAGAGCCCACAATATTATTTAGGCTTTTCACTGCTATTTATAGGCGTGCTTCTAGATTTATAAAGCTTCTAATTTCTAGCGTAACGATATTATACTCTCGGCGAAATAGGGTGTGTGCCTTTTTAACCTTCTTAATACTCCAGTAGGCTTCTACAGGTACCTGTTTATACTAAATACCTATTATCTTAGTATCTTTTTGAAACTCCGCCGCCGTAATATTGGTACCGGTATCGTGAATCATCAACTTTAGGTGGGGTCAAGTACGTGTCAATCCATAGTATCCTTGGTGTTTCGCACGTATTATTTGCTGAATCAAACTTTAGAAACTTAGCTCCATAAAAAAGGGTTGTAAAATTAACAACGTGAAAAACAAGCAAATTATTCAAGTAAAACACATTGAAAAATATCTTGTCATCGAAATACTTGTCGTTTTTCAATACAAACTTAAATCTTCGAGGGGTTTAAACATACGTTTGGCAGCAGTAATAAAGTTTTTAATAGCTTTGAGGATAAAATATTTCATATCTTTATACCTTAGAGACTTTATAATTTTATATATTCTATTAACGGCTTAGTAATCAAAGCGGCGGTATAATTAACGTATATCCGGCTTTGCTAGGTTTAATACCACTACTTCCGGGCCTTAAAGATAAAATTATAAGTACCTCCACTTAATGGTAAAGGGAAACCTCTAGACGTTTTTAACCAGTTTGTTTACATTAAAGTCAACGTTGACGACAAAAGTCTTTATATCCATCAAGTAAAGAAAAAAAGGGGTAGGGGACTTGAAGAAGTAGAACGTAATTACTCCCACAATAGTTTAAACTATTGTTATCCCTAGTAACGATGAGTATTCGCCTGGTCTAAAGCCAACTTTAACCTTAATAACATTATAACTATTAATTTCAGTGGTTATAATATTTTCTCTTTACAATGCTACATACTATAAATAACCTCTTATTAAGTAACTTACTGCCTCTATATCTGATATAATACCTTGGAACATATTGTTCACATAACGGTCGTAAATATTAAAGGTATATAAAGAGTAAGGGTCTTGGTTAGGGCAAAGGTAAGGGTTTTAACCACCCAAATGGTATAGAAAGGTGTAGTCGGCTAATCACTAGGCTAGGCTAGGAGCAGTATCTTTATACCACTTGATTTACTTAGGTGCATTGTCATCGTCAATTAACTCGTCGCTCTTAAAGTTTTCGATGTAGTCCAGGTAATCCTATTTAAAAGTAGTAGGGTACTAGATATAGTGCATTATCTTTCTGTTATTTCACTCGGCAAGGGAGGTAGAGGGGGGTCTCGAGTTAACCAACAGTCAAACTTGTCATAAATCCAATATTTCTTACTATTATTACGACGATAGTGTTTATGGTTAACAGGTCCGCCAAAATTTTCGGCCTGCTAACGCCTATATAGTCGTTTCATCCAGTTTATTACCGGTAGGCTAGACCTTAAACGTTAAAGACTCCCATAGCCGTATTGACAATCCACTTAATTAATCACCGTAAGGTCTTTTTCATCTGCATTAAGAAAGTTACCAGCTTAAGGGTATATACTAAACGATTTTTTTTTACGTGTTATTATAGTGGTAAATAAGGAACGCAACAAGTTAAAAAAGCCTTTTCAAGTGGTATTTGGACTTTATTAGCTGTATTCGAACTCGCTAACGCCCGTAACTGCTGTCCGTACCTGTTTGCGAAGTGTATATTCGCTAATGTAGGCTTTATCCATTACCTATTAGTATAACATCATTTTTTCAAACATCTAATTAAGGATATTTATTGGTATTTCCTCTTCTTTTCTTTTGGCTATTATTATAATCTACCGCTTAGTAACCTAAATTTTATGGTTTTAGGCAAGATAGACGTCGTTTTTAATGTGGCTCTTTATACCATCGTAAATCTCTCGGAACGTGGTAGCTCGGGTAAAGAATAATAGATAATAGTCTCTGGTATAACCTATAATAATTTTTGGGAATAGTATGTAAAAACCTAAAGGGGAAATCTTTATTAATTTACAAAAATTGAAAAAACATTATCTTAGTATCGAAAAGATTATAGGGTTTTTCGTTATAAATTCCTTTGTCGTTCCAGATATTAGATGAGTTTGTATGGAGTTTGTAATTAGTATTTACCATTCTAATAGGTTTTAGAGGTAGGTCACTATATTTGTCCTAATCTGAATTGGTATTTTCTGGAAATTCAAGCCTTGAAGCCTTCAAGGCACGATATTAGGAGTAATTGTTAGTCGCCTGGCTCGAGGGGTAAATTCCTGAGATAAAACTTGTAATAGGCTTTTTCGTATAGGCAAACCTGCCATAAACAGGTTTTGAAACGGCTTGCTGATTTTAAATGAAGTGTTAAAAGGGAAGGGTGACCTAATAACTTTAAAATACTTAACGATTTTACTTAATTAACTGGTATAAAGCGCTAACGTTAATACTTTTAACTGCGTTAGCGGCCTTTGCTTTACGTACTTTATCACCGCCAAAAGAGTACTCCGCGTTATTACGTAAATGTATTAGGATATCGAACAGTTTAACAGGTTCCTTATCGCTAATACGTAAAAAGGCTTAACTTAATTAGGGGTAAGGGGGAGATTCCCTGTATATTATATAAAGATGTTAAGGTTTTTCAATATCTTTTTACCTAGATCATGGGTTTTATGGGTATTTTTTCAGCTGGGTTAGGTCGAATAAAGTTTTTTCTAACTTGGTGAATCTTTTTTTTTAGGATATAAATCCCGCGTCGTTTAATCTTTACTTTTAATTTAGACTTAACAGTTTTTCAAATCTTCCTTCGTATATTAATAATTTAGTCGTTGAAGAACTTACGATACTTACGAAAGGCACCGCTACCGCGGTCAAAGTTTTCGCCGCCTTCTTACTTAACGATAAAGTTGTCGACGAAATTCACCAGGTATTTTTCCGTTAAGTCTTCCTCAACATCTTTCCCCCAAAGGTTATAGTTATAGTGTTTGGTAAAAGTAGCTCTAAGCGCCCTAATTTCTTATTTCCTAGCAGGGTCAATAATGGCGTCAAAGTGAACTTTAGCGTTAGACATCTTAAGGTTTTGGCCTATATAGAACTTGAAAATCTTGGAGTGTAGAGACTTGATGTTTTAGCGTAGAGTCGTGTAGAAACTTGGCGATTCTTGGTGTTTTCGCTTAAAGTAGCGAACTTAATGATTGAATTGGAGTAGGAGAGGTGAAAAGAGTAAAGTAGGAGCAAAGGTTTGGTGCAAAGGGTAAAGTCGAAGGTTTTTTGTTATTAAAAGTTTTTTGGCGTAGGAAATTAGCCGTTTTTTCTGCTGTATAAGCACCCGTAGTAGTACTAACTTAACCGTTTGCCAAATTACCGAACTTTGAGACTTCTAAAAGTTAATCTTAACGTCTTTAAAAAAGATTCATAAAGATGTTTTAGTGTTTTTAGTAGTGATACCGTAGTTTACTTCTAGATTACCATTATGGACTGGTGCAACCTAAAAGTCTTTTCTATTTTTCTGTGGTTTTGGACTGGCGCAGTACTAATAAAGTCTTTTCGCAAGAATCTTTCCTTTACCCTAGCCGCCATTGTTGACGTAGAGCGTAACCAAAAAAATAGCTTTTTCTTCAACTTAGCTAATTTGTGCTTAACCCAATAAGTACTGATTAGTGTTGGTAGGGCCTTCGATCTTTACAACGTTATCTATTCGAATCGTAATCAAAGTTACAGTAGTATTGCATTTTTCAAGTGGTGGATGTATTGTTCTAGGTTTAGCAGACCGCTAGCTGGTGTGTATTGTAATTTTTATAGCCAATTGCTTGGCCTGTACTCTAATATGAAGTGCAGCATACTGCACTCAACTTACACCCAATACAGTAAGTCCATACAAACAATACGCTCAAATTGCAGTTCAGTATAGTCAACTTTACTTACAGTAAAGTTGACCTACTTCACTGCACGTAGTACTATTACAACAGATATGCTATAAATATCAAAAAAGTGGAAAAAGAGCTGTTAAAACTAACAGTATCGTTAAAACCTTTTACTGTTATTTGTAAGCTTGCCTTTGAGATTGTGGAACTGTCAAGTATGGGTGTAAGGATATTATAGGTCTTTTATAAAATTATATATGCCTTATTGATCTTAATAATACTTTAGTATACCTGAACGGAAATTAATTTACATGAAAGACTTATCTATTCAATATTAATTAAAAATGGTATTGTTATTCATTCAGTACCAGCATTGTAAATTAATATATTTAGGGGTCCTGGTCATGTATTCATTCACGAAAATAATGTCTTTGATGTTTTTTGACGTAATGATTTTAAGGATTTAACATCGTGAAACAACGTTACAAAGTCAATTATATAATGTATAGGCTTGTTGTTTAAGTATAATAAGTCTATGAAGACTTTAGAATTAAAATATTAGATCTTTTATAACATAACATTAGACTTTAGGTGGGGTTGGAAGTATGTTTGGCAATAATTGAAAAGCTATTTATTTGAGTTTAATACTTGAATTCTACATTCTTACAACATGTTTCTTTAAAGACTTTATATAATTTGTTAGTTGTAAGGTAGTTAAACCGTCAATTTAGTTGACAAATATTTGGCCCCGTTTAGATCAATATTACTGTTTTTGGTTTTTAACGGAAAAATCATAAGTGTCTCTATTTCGAATTAAATGAGAACTTCTTGCGTTTACTTTTGACCAGTTCGTTAATTTTAATATTAACGTTAACGTCGAGGTTTTTTTTGAAGGGAAAGAAAAAAAGGGGTTTGAGATTTTAACATATAGAAGACCATAATCCCAAGGACTGTTATTACAGTCGTTGATCACAGTGAAAATGGGTTTTAAGGCCAAATCTAACTCATTCCTTACTGTTATCTACGTGGTTAATTTCTTTAGCAATATTAGTATCACTTCGTAATACCAAGTCATGGGAATAACCTCCAATTAAATACCGTATTACCGTAGAATCTGGTATAATAATTCAAAATATTTTCTTCGTATAACAATCGCAAATATAAAATAAGTGTGTGAGACTAGTGTATTTATTTTTAAGATTATGAGGGTCTTTATCTATTACGCGGTGTAAAAAATCTTGGTCGGCCATTCATTGCGTTTTTTCACAAGCTAATATTTCTATTTCAATTTATAGCCTGGGCTTTTTCTCATTTTATGCCTCGGTTCCTTTAAAGTCTGTGAAGAGTTTAATATATTCTCAATTCAAAGTAAAGAGTTACTAAGTATGATATATTATTTATTTTAATTTCCTTTTAGCAATAGTTTAGCGTGTTAATAAGCAGATTTCTTTGTTACAAATCTTATACTCTTAATTATTTTGGGGAAATTTATGTGGTTAACATGAAGAATTTAAAGAAAAGCAATATTATCCTGTTTATGTATATAGACGGTTAGTCTTCTAAGCCAAGGCCTTTTATTAGCCATATTGTTTGAACCTATCGTATTTGCAGTCAATAAAATGGCTTCTAGTGAAGCCTTTATCGTCGTCTTTAAAGTCGTGAGTTTAGGGGTATATATTGGTTGAGTTTGTTTTCCATGTTATTACCGTTGTAAATAAGGAACTTAATTAACCAAAAAAAATATTACGAGTAGCTTTTATATATTTCAGAACGTATTTAAACTTTTCATAACACGTAACATCTGGTTTGACGTATTGGCATAATGTGGTTTCACCAACTATTATATTCACTATGACTTATAAATAAAACATAATCTTATTCAATATTTATTTAAGGATTTTCATCTTAACTTCCGGCTATTTTTTATAATACCATACTTGAAACCATTTGATGAAGTTCAATGGATGTAATTTTAGGAAAGATTGATATCATATTGAAAATATCTTTTGAAAAGATCGGTGATTTCCCAAAACGATGGATAAATTGTCAAAAATCGATGGTAGTAGTTTTCAGTTTCGCTGGTGAAAATATTGGCAAATAACGAGTGGAAACCTAGTAGCTCAATCTTTATCTGACGTCAAATGTTACAAAAAGTTAATAAATTAATGGCTATGAGGTTGTATAGTTGACCTCTATACTTTTCTTCCATCCACAAATCTTAACGAAGGTCTTGACTTCCACGTAATAAGTATTTATTATGGGAAAATTTCAAGAATGAAAAGTAATTTATTAGTTATAAAAATACTTTATATATTCTCACTGGTAATAATGGGGCTAGTATTCATATTAATAAGCAGGATACTTCCTCTGGCAGAACTTAGTTGAGAAAAGCTAGTGGTCGTATTTATAGTAGGATCGCGCGTAAAGACGCTCCTTTCTTCTCGAACTTGCTCAAGATGAACATATTGAGAGCCTTAAAAATTTCTGTGGGGAAATTAAGGTTTTCTATGGATTTGGTAATAGTCCTATAAATATCAAGGCAGTCTCTGGGGTTCTCGTTTAATTTAACTTTAATTATGGACTTAAAAGTTTACCCCTTTTGGATTAATTGATTATTCGTCTTTATTGAAGGTATTAATTCGTTGGCGGTTTTTAAGTAGAAGAGTTGAAAAAACTCATTTTAAATTAAGCTTAATTTTACCCAAGTTTGTAAAAGCGTTAAGGGATATTGTCGCTAGCGATACCTTTACCCTTTTTTCATCGTATCTATTAAAGGTAATTACTTGTGGCACATTTGTACAATATCTCGAGTAGCCTGCCTTTTTTCCTAAGTTTTATGGAAAGTGAAATCCCCCCTTTACATAAATTAACCCTTAATTGAACACTAAAAAACTTTTTTTTTCATATTTATGCATTAATCTTTGAAAAAATCGACAAAATCGTTCAAGGTTTTAACAACGGAGTTTTAATGGTTGTTGTTAATGTTGAGAATAAAGTGTCCAACGTAATTAATTATTTCTTTAGGCGTAAAGACGTCGTGAATTTTTGTCAACCATAAAAAATCGTCATAAACAATCGTTTAATTGTTTGACGAATGTAGATCGGAGGTTTTTAATTGCGTTTTTCTCTAACAAAGCCGATGAAAAAGTCGATCTTAGTGTTCTTAGTATCCATATTAAGAGAAATATTAACTTAATGTAAGGGAACGAGTTTGATGTAGGGTAGTATAGGTTGTTTGTCTTTCAAGTTGTTATTTATAGTTATATGTTGTAGAAGTTAGTTGTTTTTTCGATTTGAAATTTGCAGTTGTAGTACCGGTACTAGTAGCGATTTAGTTGTTTGCCAAATTTGGTAATTTGAAGATCTTTACACTTTCAAGCTGTTAATTTCAACGATCAAAAACTCGTTTAATGAAGATTCTTTGGTGTTTTAGATAAATTAGTGATACCGTCGCCACTCTAACTGCACATAGACAGGAAAACACTCAACAATATTTCTTTTTGTCACTTGTGAACATGAGGTGTAACAAAAGGAGCCCTTTGCAATAATCTTTCTCCTACCTTATGCAATTGCAAAGTTTTACCAGAAAGTAGCCTTTTCTTTTACCTAGATTATTTATACTTAACTTCTTAAGAACTATTCAGTGTTTTGTAACTTTATAGTTGCAACGAAGTCGATTCTGATCTCTAGTTGAATTAACTGGTATATTGCATTGAAAGTCGTGATATGTTCGTTCTTAGTTTGGCATACCTCATGCCGGCCTGCACACTAATTTGTATAGCAAATTACTTGGCTCGTACCCTAGACTGAATTGGGCACCTGATGCAGTTGATTCGCAGTGAACCCATAAATAACACAGTCAACTTACAGTTAGTACAATAAACTTACAGTTCATATAGTTGACTTGTTTATACTGAAATTAACTGTTATTCCAATAATTATATTATAATCAATCGATGGCTTGAAACTAGCTAAGAGTTTAAGTTCAATTATTTAATTTTTGTAATTCCAATTGAGCATTAAATATATAATTCAATACACGTATTCTTTGTATTGTAACGTTTGAGGTATATATTTTGATAAATACTTAAATGCTATCCTGATATATGTGATGTTAAGCATAGTTTGGCTTATTATCGTATTATGTTCTTATATTCAAGATTATCCGGTATTTTTGATATTAGAAAAGGGTTTTTTTATGCATTCAATGAAGTCTAGATAATGATTTCACTACAACAAATGCAAACAGTAAAAGGTGACACTCGTTTTGGTATAAAAGTATCAATTATTATTTGAAGTTTTTTAATTTAATGTACTTGTTAAAAATATGGGTGGTACGATTATCTATGTACGTTATACCGGTTATTTTAATAATATCGATAGCACATCTTTTTAAATGAAGGTTATTTTCATAGCTTGGGTGCTAATAACAATTACTCCTGTTTTGTACTATAAAGATTACAGATTAACAAGCTTTCAAATTCTATATTTATTCGATGTAGTGTTGATGTTACTATGTAAGAAGATGTTGTATAGGCTTATAGATTTATTAATACCTAGAATCTGCAGTAGAACGTTTTGATATATTACAAAGATCACGAGAATCCTTATAGAAATCTTTATCATCACAATCGAGACTCTATACTAGTCAATACTAGTACCTCATACTAGTAAGCACTTATACCCCTGTACTAGTAAGTGCTATTATACAGGTGTCATCTTCTTCTCAATCTTCATTACTAGTCAGTACTATGAACTTGTATTAGTATATACTAATACTCCTGTACTAGTAAGTACTATTATATAAGTCTCATCTCTATCTCTATCCTTCCACACCTTATTATCCTACTATCTAGTCCTCTCAATAGTGTTTCTAGTAGTGCTCCAGTGGATATTCTCATCTACGGAGTATTTTTTTTATCTTTAATGTAGTGACGTACCAATTACCTACTATCTCTACTGTTAGTATAGGCTGTACCTGTTTTATTTTTAATGCACCCTATTAACAGGTACTATTTGCTTAGTGGGAGTAAAGAAACAGAAGAGTTAAATGAAACGTAGTGTAAATCTTGAAGCTTGGAAGATACAAAAACTAATAAGACTTGTCTAGTTAAATTTAAGCCGATGACATTTATAGTATTCTTTGTTAATATTTATAAATTTTTAATAATAACTATTTTACCATGTCAAACTCGTAATATCATAACGTAACCTAAAGTATAAAGGTTTATAAACCATAGATTATCAACCTTAGTTTAAGTTAACTCAATTGAGCTGAGATGTTGGATTGGTATTTTGTATTTTATCCTTGGAAATAGCTTTGTTAATCTATTAGTTAGCTGTATATTTCTAAAAAATAAACTTGATATATATAGTACGACGTCTCACCTCATTATTAACAAGTTAATTCTCGAGGTGAAGATGTTTTTTTTCTGAGTAATAATTTAGGACTTTTAAAAATGTAATAGATTCCTGATTATTATAGTATATAGTACCGATAATAGTAATATATAGCTTTATAAACAAGTTCCCTATCCAAAGGGTATTTTGAGTGACTTTTATAATAGTTATAGATTTAGTATTCATAGAAGTGAGGCATACTTTAGAACCGCTTTTGAATATCTAATTAACTATATTGTTGACGATTCAAATTTTATATCCATAGGTATGTTTTCTAATAACCTAATCTTACCTTTAGTCGGAATCGCATTATCCGTTAATTTGAGGTCTGTGAGAATCATCATTATCGTTTTGGGCAAAGCTAATAGCATTCTAACACGGTTATATTTAAATTGCTTTCTTTTCCACTTATCATCCATGGTTTTTATATTATTGAATGTTTTAAAGTCATATTTCATAAGTTCGATATTCTTACATAAGGAATTATATGTGAAACGTAGAAGTACTAATATAAAGAAAGCGATATCCGACCTAATTTATCACATTACATAGTCAACAGCCTCAACATTTAACTAATACTTTTTGGTTTGTAATATATTCGTCTGGCTTTTAAGGTCATATAGTAAATTAGTCATCTTGCCGTAATAAGAATATAGGCCGGGTGTTAAGGTCATAGAGTAAATTAGTCATCTTGCCGTAATAAGAATATTGGCCGGGTGTTTTTTTAGTTCCTTTATTCTAAAGTCGAATTCTACTTGAATATAGGAGTTTAAGGTTAAAAAAATTATATATATATATATATATATATATTTCTTCAAAGACGTAATCCTACTAATAGTTTTTATTATTTCGAGTTTTTATACTTGAAGTTCTTTTTATATCCATCTCAAAAGCTAAAATAACCCTCAAAATAGTATTCAAAATGAAGAAGTGGTTGACATAAAAACTTTCCGTTGAAAAAGGTTAAATTGATGTTAATTTAGTTAAAATACTAGTTATAAAGGGCAACGAACGTAAAAAAGATTCTCCACGTTCAAAACTTTATTATGGCGGTAGATTTTATAGCGTTATTAACACCATAGCAGTATTTAAATTATTTAATGTTAATCTTAAATCCTTCTATTTTACTATCATTATCTTTCTTAAGGTTAATTATTTATTTTACAATTAAAGCATAGAAATCAATATTCTTTTTAATGGCCTTGAAACCCTTCAAAAACAGAAATTTGAGTAATTTACTGTAAAGGAGTTTTTTCTAATATTGGGCATCTAGATCCATTAAATCTTCCTTTATAATAAGTTCTTTTTTATTTACTTACTGAACGCACAAACTATAATATGTCATTATTGATAATGGTATTTCATGCCGCATCTTAAGGCAAGCTGTTTACTTTCTTCATTCCTGTTAAAAGTATATTTATTGTGGGCTCAAATTTCGAAATAAACTTTAAAATGTTATAATGAATACCAATCTTTATAATATCTTTTTTCCTCATAATTTTAGATTTACAGCGTTTCGTCATGATTTATCTCAAAACCGTTTAGCTTAAATGGTTAAAATTCTTCCTAATTGGGTTTCTGAGTTGGTTGAGCAAGTCATTTACAGAAAAATATCAAAGTTTAGTGCCTTTTTCAAAACTACTACAAGAACGTATTCCCTTTTTTATAATTAAATCAGTTTTTTAACCTGGTTCCCTGTTTTACTAAGGGTATATAAACAATAACAGCTAAACCGATAGTAAAGATAAACAAAACGTTAAGTTTGTAATTGACTTGTCGTTTTACTTTAAATTAAATCATTTTATAAGGAATAAATTAGTAAATTCGGTTTTTGTTATTAACCATCAAATTATCCGTAACTGTTGGAATAGTATTATATGCAGTGCAGTAGGTCAACTTTACAGCAAGTAAAGTTAACAGAACTGCAAGTGTATTCCTTTGTGCAGACTTACCGCATTAGGTGTAAGTCGAGTACAGTATGCTGCACTTCACTCTAGGATATAGGCCAAGCAATTGGTCTACAATTTACAGTGAAGACTGGCTAGCGGTCTGCCAAACCTAGAACAATACATCTACCATCTGACCACTGCAATACTACAGTTACTTCGACTAATTTAATCGACAACGTTGAAACTTCAAAGGCCTACCATCAATAACAATAACTATTTAAAACAATTAAAGCTTCAAGTAATATGTTAATTTTATAGAAATGATCTAGGTTTACATCTTTTTCAATATCACTCTATTGTAACGTTCTAAAATCACATTTTCCTTCAAGGTATTGAACGAAATAAATGAAGAAAAAAAAGTAATTTATAAACATTTTGTTAATTGAATAATCAATGATCTTACTATTATCGTTAAAAATGTATGAAACTAAAAAAAAACTAAATACGTGTAATAATTTCATTTAATATATAACAAACGACTCTTAGTGTTTTACTTAAAGAGTTAATAATTTTATTATAAAGTTTAAAGACATACTTAACTTTAATAGCTATTAAGTCATTACTTTTGCCCCTTTAACCCAATTCCTTTTTCAAGATGCTGTCAAATATCCATAAAAACCCTTTCCTTTCCTGGCTTCTATATTAGAAACTTGCTCGTCATCGAAAAATCTTGAAACGCTTATAAAAATGCATATAAAGTCAAAATATTCGTTTCCTTAATTTCTTTTAAAGTAGTCCAACACCTAAAGTAATTTTTCATTAACTTTAGAATAGTATAACCAAATTCAATATGTTAAAAGCAAAATATTAAATTACTTGAAAGAAACCATGGCGATAAAGTAGCAATGGAACTGCTTCATAAATTCGATAATTATATTATCGCTAATTATAATTAAGATTAATTTTTTAGTTAACGATCCAATCATAACACTGTCTGTAATACTAATACCTAGGTTATTAATTTCAAAACAGCTTATAATATTTAAAATAAATTTGAAATAATAGATACAATTGTATGAAATTAAGGTATTTTAATCTTTAATAAATTTTAATAATATTTATAATATCCGTTATCTTATATGTTAAATTATATTATTCCGCATTCGTACTCAAGTGTAATTATTACCTTATATATCAAGTTTAAAAACAGTTCTTGACGACAACTTATAGTAATATAAGCATGAATCAACTTTTACAATAATTCGAACATAAAACTTATCAATTGCAAAATAATGTAGCGGTGTAAAAAAAGAGTGAAATTCACAAGACTTAACGTTAAGATTAAATGGCTTAACATTGAATGTAAGGCCCAGAAGTCAGAACTACCCGATTTTAATACGGCTTTTAATTAGTCGTTTCAACGGACTAGCAGTAAAATTAGAGATTTTAACATTGAAAATAAATACCTTAAAACAGGAGTACTCATGTAAAATGCGGCTTTTTATTAGCTAATTATTTCCTATATAAGGTGTTGTAAGGTAAACTGGTTGAATGGAATATTTAATAGGATTACCAATACCATAAAATTGTATTATTGCTTATGTTGAAGTCAAATTTTACCGTTATTGCCTATAATAATATTCGACTTTTCTTGCTTCAAATTACCGAATATTTTTTTTTATCATTTTAACTGAAAAATGCCATATGTTTCAGTTTCAAACATAATAAGCCTATTCTGAATAATCTATATATAATCTGGTGATACGGTTTCTTCTCAACTGAATAATTTGTTGGTTATTCTTGGTAGAGCTTTAGACTTTGCAACGTTGTCGATTCGATTGGTCGAAGTAACAGTAGTATTGCGTGGGAAGATGTTGGATGTATTGTTTTATGTTTGTTAAACCTCTAACTGGTCTGCACTGTAATTTGTTTGGCCAACTGTTTGGCCCGTTCCCTAGAGTAAAGTGCAACTTACTACTTACACTTAATGCGATAAGTTCACACAAAGTAATACACTTATAGTACGGTAAACTTTACTTACAGTAAAGTTAACCTACTTCAATATATATAATATTATTCCAATATTAGCGGCTTTTTATTTTGTACTTATACGTTAGTTTAGCTAATCAATCTTTTCTAGTTACCACTAAATTGCTTTCTTGTTAACTAGTCAAACCCCTATTAATTTCAGTTCTCTTTTATAATAAATTACACTTGATTATATTTAAATTGATCCTATTTGTCTTTAATTATTTCATTGTTACGAGGTCAGAGTTTGTTAACTCCTAGAAAAATTTCTTTTGTTACAGGCTTTTATAAGCGTACACTTGAACTGTATTTCTTAAACAAATTACAATTATCAATCCCCTGGCAGTATTTTAGTCTGCCAGCACATCCCTATCGGCCATCACATGATTTAAGCTTTTTAGTCAGCCTATTAACGTAGCCCTCGATACGTATAATTAGCCTATCGTTATTTACAAACCTTTCTAAAGCCTTATTTGGCACAAACTTTGTCATAACATCTACAGGATTGTCTTTACCATTGATTTATCGGAACTCCTGAATCTTTCTTCCTTTGTACGCTTTACGAAGTACCATTACGTCGATTACCAGATGTTTTTCGCTAGTGGTTCCGAGTTTCGAAAGGCATTAGAAAAGGATTCTTAAGTCGGTACAAATTATCATCGAAATAGGAGGAATCTTGAACTTCCTGGTAATAATATTAAGGGTTTCCCACAATACCATACCTATGTTATAGCCTACCATTATTTCGTAAACCTCTGATACCAATAGGTTTCGTGTAATCTTTTTACAATTAATAAAGGTTTAGTGGATTAGACTACCAATAATATTAAACTGGTCTCCCCGTTTATCTTTATTAATAAAAGTTATTAGGACTCTAATCTGTAAAAACAAATCGATATTATTTATTAAGAACTCGTCCATAAAGATTATTAACTTGGCTTTTAACAAGTCGATTAGGAGTATATTGATTCCGCGGTACAACTTTCGCATTTGCCACTCGAACCTTTTATTTAATCGGTTAAAATTTTCATTCGTTGGTTTTTATACTTATGCGATGATGGATAGGTCGTAAAAGGCTTCCAGTCAACATAAAGTAGTGATATAATTATATCGAACACGCTATTCTAAGTAGTATTAAGCCTTTTCTTCGTTATTTTTATCAATTATAATCAAAATAACGTCTTAACCCTTTTCACGAAAGCTAAGGCCAGTATTAATACTAAGTATACGAATTAACGATTCATTAAAGTCAAATTAGCTGCCCTTCGTCAACGTTATCTCCGGCTTGTAATTTTAAAACTTAAAACCCTTAATTACCTGTTATTCCAGTGTTATAAAGCTAGTCGTTTCGATGAAAAGGGTATCGTTAGTTTATATACCTACTACGCCGAAATCCTTTTCTTACGTTACCAAAAAATACGGGTCGCATATTAAAGACTTTATTGCTAATCAGTATTTAAAGTGTAGCTGATAGGTTAGGAACCAAGAAACGCCTGTTTCAACCAATCCGTGTAGTGTATTAATATATCGCATTACTGTGCTTAAAAGATAAATAATACGGAGTTCTTGTGATAGTTTTAATAATACAATCTGTTGTAAATTCATTTTTAATTAGATGTAAGCTTACAGTATATCATCATTATTTATCTTAAACTTACCTTTAGTCTTAATTAGCAAACTTGATGCCAAAATGACTATCAAACGCTAACTAATCTTTTAAATCGTTAACGATTATATAAGTATCTAGTCTTTGAATTTATTACCATATTATTAAACAATCAAACGTAATTTTTCGTATAATCGCCTCATAGTTTTACCTTTAACCTCGAAAATAATCCTTGACTTAAATATCGTAACTTTTAGGTTTTAAAAATTGAAGTCTGTCTTTATTACGAATTATATAACCCCTCGAGTTAGTAAAACGCTAATCTCAACCTTATTGCTCTTTTAAAGGGTTTGCCGAAAGTTTTGATAATCTCTTCTATTCGAAGTTTTAATATCAAGTCTTCTTTATCCTTCTCTTCTTTACTTACCTAAAAAGTATTAGAAATACGACCTGGTATATATTTATTCTCTTTAATGTTTTTCTTTTTCTAAAGGTCTTCCACACTGGAGTCGTTTTATCGGCTTATCAATAATGGGTAAAGAAGGTTTGTATTAGCGCGATTACTTAATTTAAATGTTTTCATCGTTAATAATCATAATGTAAGGTTTAACCTAAATGGTTTGGAAAAGTATAGAACCGTTAATAGTTTCGATAACTACTTAGGAGTTTACGATATTTAATATCTTATACTGGCCCTTTTATTTACCTGGATTCCGTTATACGAAAACTTTACTTTGTAACGGCAAAGCTAATACGTTAATTATTGTAAGGCCGTTTTTGGTATTAAGGGCCTTATTAATCTGGTGGCGTACCGATTTTCTTCGTAACTCTTTTAAAGCTTTACTATAGGCCGCAACACGTTTTTAAGTACTTATCGAAGGTAGAAATTCACTCGTTAGGCTTAGATACTCTCTAAATACTAATAGCGTTGTTACTAAGCCGTTAAGGCTTACAATATTGTTTAGGCCCTGTATTATCATTTATAGGCATGTCCACAGATTCATAAAACTTCTAATTTCCAACGTAAGGATATTATATGCTCGGCTAAGTAAGGCATATACCCTTTCGACCTTTCGAATACTTTAGTGGGTTTTTACAGGTATATGTTTATATTGATTACATATTATTTTAATGTATTCCTTAAACTCCGTCGTCGTAAAGTTAGTGCCGGTATCGTGGACAACTTCTTTAGATGTGCCCAGATACGTGTTAATTCACAGCATCCTGAGCGTTTCCCACGTATTTTTTTCCGAAAGGTACTTTAATAACTTCGCTTGGTAAAAAAGGGGTACAGAGTAAACGACATAAAAAAATGATTATTATTCAAGTAAAATATGTTAATGAAGATTTCGTAATTGAATTTCCTATCATCTTCTAATGTGAACTTAAATCTCCAGGGAGTTTAGGCATACGTTCAATAGTAATGGCAAAGTCTTTGAATAACTTTTAGGGTAAAGTATTTTACATTCTTATGCTTTACGGACTTTAGTATTTTATATAGCCTATTAACATTTGGATAGTTAAATAGCTGGTATAGTTAACGCATTTCTGACTTTTTTAGGTTTAATAACACTACTTCTGGGCCTTTAAGCTAAAATTATAAGTATTTCTATTTAAAAGCGAGGGGAAATCTCTAGCTGTTTTTAACCAATTCGTTTACGTTAACTTTAACTTTAATACCGAAAGTCTTTATATCCTCCAAGTAAATTAAAAAAAGGGTAACGGATTCAAGGACATGACAATTAACCTCTCCTATAACAGTTTAAATTACCGTTGTCACTAGTAACGATAGTTATTCGACTGAACCAAAGACAACTTTGACTGTGCTAGTATCTTGGCGATTAATTTCAGTGACTATAGTGTTTTCCTTCTGTAATACTATATACTGCGAATAACCTCCTATTAAGTACCTCATTATTCCTGTATTTGGTATAATACCTTAAAATGTATGGTTCGCGTAATAATCTCGAAGGTTAAAGGTTTATAAGGGATTAAGGGCTTGGTTAAGGTAAAGGTAAAGGTTTTTACCAGCTAAATGGTATAGAGAGGCATAATCGGCTAACTATAAAGCCTTATTAGGACTATTATCTTCGTACTACTTAATTTTCCTAAGGGTGTTAACGTCGTCAACTGGCTCGTTATCTTCGAAGTTTGCTATTTGATCTATGTAGTCTTATTTAAAAGCAATGTGGTGTTAGGTGTAATATACTGGTTTTTTATTGTTACGCTTGGCTAGGAGGTGTCGAGTTAACTAATAGCTAGATTTTCTACAAATCTAATACCTTTTACTATCATTACAACAACAGTTTTTACGGTTAATAGACCCGTCTAAATATTAGCCCTACTGACATTAGTATAACTATTACCTTTAGTTTATAAGCGGTAGGCCATACTTTAGGCGTTATAGGCGCCCGTATTTGCGGTCAACGTAATTAACCACCATAAGGTCTTTTTTTTTCACGTTAAGGAAGTTGTTAACTAAGGAATATATACCAAGCGAGTTTAGTATAAACGCTATTACGGTGGAAAGAGAAGAATGTAACTAATTAAAAACGTCTTCGTAAGTGGTATTTGGACGTTATAAAGCGTATTCGAACTCTCTAATACCCGTAACTATTGTCCATACCTATTCACTAAGAGTGGTTTCGCTAATGTAGGCTTTTCTTATTGTTTTTTGACATAACATCAACTTGTTAAGCATCTAATTAAAAACGTCCATTGGTTTTTCCTCCTATTTCTTCTTCGTTATTATTATATTTTACCGCGTTGTGGCCCAATTTATACAATATTACGTGAATTGAATATCGTATTCGAAGTAGCCCTTTATTCTATAATGAATCCCGCGAAACTTGATAGCCTTAGTAAAAAAAAATTGAAGGAATAGTTCCTAACGTATTTTATAATGATTTCGGGGAATAGTAAGTAAAAACCTAAAGGTAAAACCTCTATTTATTTACAAATGTTTAAAAAGTGTATTATTTTGGAGTTGAGAAGGTTATAAAGCTTTCTGTCATACTTTTTACGTCGTTCTAAATATTAACGAAGTTCTTAAAAAGCTTTTAATTAATGTTCACTATCTTGACAGGTTTTAAGGGAAGGTCGCGATAATTATCTCAGCGTTAAGTGGTATTTCCGAGTAGTTTAAGCCTTAGAGCTTTTAAGGAATGATATTAAGGGTAATTGCCAATCGTTAAGCCCGAGGGGTAAATTCCTATAGTAAAACCTGTAGTAGGCTATTGCGCGTAGGTAAATCAAAAGGGGGAAGGCTTTTAAAAGGCTTGGCGATTAAATTACTAAAGTGAAATAGGTATTTAAAGGTTTTGGAAGGCCTAACAATCTTGCTTAATTTACTGGTGTAAATCGTCAACGTTAATACCTATAACCACGTTGTCGGCTATTGCTTTACATGCCTTAGTATCGCTAAGAGCGTATTTCGCGTTATTATGTAAAGGTACTAAACTGCCGAATAGGTTAATAGGTTTTTTATCTCTAGCATATAAAAAGTTTTAACATAACCAAAGATAAACTAACGGTTTTTCAAAACGTGTATATAGGCGTTAAAATCTTTTAACACCTTTTTTTTTTCCTTAAAAGTTTTAAAAATTTAGGTTTTAAGGGAAATCTTTTTATTAAACCAGTTCGGAAAAAAAAAATCGGCAATCTTACCGGGGTCATTTTAGGAATATAGATACCACGACGTGTAATCTCCTTTTTTTATCCTGGTCTTAACCAAGCGCTAGATCATTTTTCATATATCAAGAGTCCAATAGTTGAAAAAAATTCGAAAATCTTAAAAATCATGGGCGTCACGACTATAATCCTTACCGAAATCCGTTTCGATAATGTATTTCCCACATAAATTGATTATGTGAACTTTAATTAAGGTTTCTTTAATATCCATAATCTAAAGTTATTAATCGTATTAATTGATAAAAATTATTTCAAGGGCTTTAACTTTCCTTATATATTCCTAACTTAAAGGTATTTTAACAGTATGATCTGTAAAGAATGTGTAAGATGCGTAAAAAGAGGGACTTGGTAATTTTTAAACGTAAGGGTTTGGTGTCTTTACGTAACGTTTAGTAGGAACTTAGCAACTTGATAATTTTGGATAAAGTCGAAAGACGTAACTTTTTCGGTGCGATTTAACGATTCTTAATGTTTTCACTCAAAGTAGCGAACTTAATAATTAAATTGGCATGGAAAAAGCAGAAAAGAGTATAGTAAAGGTAAAATTTCAATGTAAAAGATAAAGTCGAAGGTTGTTATTAGTAGTAAAGAGCGAGTGCTATTTGTTGTTATAAGTTATTTAACGTAGGGACTTGGTCGTTTTTATAATGTTAATACTTATAATAGTATTAAATTAGCCGTTTGTGAATTTTCCGGACTTCAAAACTTATAATAATTAATCTGAACGTCTTTAAAAAATATTAATAAAGATTTTCTGGTGTTTTTCGATAGCGATACCGTCGTTACCTTTAAGCTGCTGTAAAAACCCGACGTAGTAGTAGAAGCCTTTTGTAAGAATCTTATCTTTACCTTACTCTTCTATAAAGTGTAACTAGAAAGTAGCTTCTTCTTTTACTCAGCTAATCTGTGCTTAAGCTAATAGGCACTAATTAGTATTAATAGGTATTTAGACGTTATAACGTTATCTATTCGATTAGTCTAAGTAACAGGAGTATTACGTGGTCAGATATTGGATGTATTGTTCTAGGTTTGGCAGACCGCTATCCAGTCTGCACTGTAATTTATATGGCCAACTGTTTGGCCCATGCCCTAAAGTGAAGTGCAGCGTACTGCAATCGACTCACACTCAATGTGGTAAGTCCACACAAAGCAATACACTTGCAGTATAGTCAACTTTACTTACAGTAAAGTTGACCTACTGCACTATATGCAATACTATTCAAACAGTTTTAGTTAATATGCTTGTTTTTTGGTCTCCCTTACAAGATGGACTTTTTTTGTTTTTCTGCTTTGAGAACGATTTAAACTTCAAAATTAAACTGTGATTCACGAAATATTAAGGGAACTACTTTCTTCAATTTATTTTATATACGAAATACCCAAACAAAAAAACATGGGCTTAATACAGATCAAAAACTAAAGAAAATATTCATTATTTTTAACCTCATAACCTTAATAGGTAAGGATTCTTGAAATGTTTTGAAAAGCTGCCATAAAGAAAGTAAAGTCGAAAAGGTGTAAAGGACGAAGGAAACAAAAAATCTAAGAAGTTCTTGACTATAGACCGATTTAGTGCCTTAGCATATGCTAATAAAATTCAAAAGAGCTTCACACGGATCCGTAATGCTAACGATACCAGTTGAAGGGTCTGAAATAATAATAAAAATAATCATCCTATAAGCCCGGATTCGTATACGCATATTGTTTTAAGTTTTTGCCATACAATAATTGATAGGAGTGAGTAAATGAATGTAATTCGTTTACGTGAAGACTGTATTGATCCTTATCTTGAAGATTCCTTCCAATATATCAAAACAGTCATTGTGTAAATTAGGCTCTGAGAGCAGCCTTCTATCTTTAACGTTGAAGAAGGGATTCTTGTTCTCTTTCTTTGGGGTGGTTCCTGTCGATTCTGTGTTTCGTTCCGGCTTCGGTGTCTGAGGTGTCTAAGGAAATATTTCAAGGCGTTCCTCAAGCTTAGTTAACAGTCTGTCGTATAATTTGATAGCTGACCTAAGTTCTTTCTCATGTGGGTGATCTAGAGCATTGACGGCCCTAGCCTCTGCCTCCTTGTCAGCAAGATTAGCAACATTGACAGCTGAAAACTCTTGCTCAGCTCTAGCCCTACGGGCCTCGCGAGCTGCCTGTCGCCCATTCCTCAACAGGGCTTCAGGTTCCAATACCCCTGAGGCCACTGGAACAAAATTTTCTCTAAAACGAAGGAAACGAAGAAAAGGAGATTCAGCTGGGGGAACAAAGAAACCTAAAGGTCCAGAGGAACCTGAGGCACCGGAAGCAATAACAGTCCTCTGAAATAAAGGACCATCATCACTGGTACTACCGTAAAACACACCTGGTAGTGGGTACAAAGACCCACGAGGTGCTGGGGCTACTATAGCTGGAGCATTCTTAAAGGTGTCAGAAGATCCGGGAAAAGTAGACATTTTGATCTGTGCTGAAGGTAAAACATAAAACTAAAATCAGTTAAAAAGTGGGACACAATCGTACTGATAATGTGTTGAAGTTATTATGCAAGAAGATGTTGTATAGGCTTGTAGATTCAGGAATACCTAGAATACCTAGAATCTATAGGAGAACTTCTTGATATATAATCAAGATTAATAAAATCCTCATGGAGATCTCGATCATCACGATCAAGACTCTGTATTAGTCAATACTAATACTTCGTACTAGTAAACACTATTACCCCTGTACTAGTAAGTACTAGTATACAGGTGTCATCTCCATCTCGATCCTCCTATACCTTAGTATACTATTCCCTAGTCCTCTCACTAGTGTTCCTACTAGTGCTCTGGTGGATATCCTCATCTTCGGAGTATTCTTTATCTTTGGTGTAGAGACCCACCAAGTACTGACTGTCGCTATTGCTGGGTACAGACTGTGCTTGTTGTATTCTCAACACGTAGGCCAAATAATTACTAGCTAAAAAATATTAACATTGATTTAATCTATAAAAATGCTAACAGTGGGTACAATCATTTTAGTAACGTCACTGATATTATTAGCGTTATATATAAAGCTCTACTAAAGGAAAAAAACTAGTTTTAGGCGACAGCATAGCAACTATTACAACGGATAACAACAACAGTTTCGTATTTTGACTCACAGAAACTACTATGAAATTCGACAAAAAGGAAATCCACTCCAAATATAAGAAAGGTTGACTATAAGCAAAAAAGATCAATTAATATAATCAAGAACGAACTGAATAAAAGTCAATATATAATACAAGGGAAAAAAATATTGATAAGGAATGCATTGGGTGAAATGTAAATATAATTTGTAAACCCTATAACCAAATTGTCAAGTTTTCTACCTTGAGCCCAAGGTTTAAAGCGATTAGCTTAGGGGAAGCCTTAATACGTAGACCGCGGCCAGACAGGTTGTCTTCTGCACTCCCCACGTAGACCATGATCAATTTCATATTTGTAATTTTACGGTGAGTTCGTAGTATATAAAGAGAACATACGACTGCTATCCAAATTCCCGTCTTCGGTTGGGTTACTGTGTTCATTTGAACGTCATAATGGGATATTTCATAGATCATAAATGAAAATTGAACAAAATCAAACCACGTATATAGGAGGTAAAAAAATTGGTAATAGTCGTACTTATTTTGGGAAGAAGGATTAGACTTGGGAAGTAGTAGGTCTTTCCCATTCTACTCGCAGTATTATGGGGACCGTACGCTGACTACAGGCCAGAGCCACACCAAAGCCACATTATCATACAAACACGCCTAAGCTTTATTACTGTTTCAAAATCATTTCTATACAAGTCTCCGACTCCGTAAATTAGGCGATCAAATATACTAGTCCGGTTTCCAACACATATGCATAATGCATCGTACACGATCACATCTCCGTTTGGACGCGCCACCACTCGGCACAACTGTATCGCAACCTCGGTGGCTTCCCATTGTTTTCGCTTCCGAGGCCCATCAGTACAATCTTGGGCCCATTGATCCGGGGAATTTTCTTTGGAATCCCCCGAAGCTGCCACCCAGAATCGTTCCCCACCAAATTGTTCTGTGCCAGCGAGCCAGGGCTAGTGAAGCTAGCATGTGTTGAGAAATTGGGCGGCATCATCCATTGCTCACCAGTAAAACCATTCCGAGGACTCGTCGTGCCCCCCTTGCGTCCATTGAGATACTTAGCAACGTACAAAATCATGATCGATCAGTTCAAACGTCCTAGATACGACCTCCGGACGTAGCTGCCAAGGCCGTAGTTGCTTATATCGCATCTCACGTGACACTTCGTGAGACGCACGAGGCGGTGGCACTACACAACACCGGTCTTCTAACCAATACAGATATGGCAAGCGCCGGCCATTCATGTGAGGGTGAGAGCTAATACGCATTGCCCATTGTTCCGAGGCTGTTGAGGCCCGGCCTTGGTTGTTGTGCAACCGGCCTGGGAGGCGTTGAAGGTAGTACCGGTAGGTATATACAGCGCCGGGGATCTGCAGTCTGCAGCTAGGCTACTCTACACTGGCGTAGGACAACGGATGGCTGGATCATATTTGCGCCCAGCTTCGTAAACGGCTACTTGCCTTGCATCCCACGTGAGATCGAGTAAGTGGGGGATAAGGCACTTGATAGCAGTGTCCGCCACCGCCTTTTGTTGATTGGTGTGGCGGCTTGTGGCGGACGAATCGGCTCAGCAGAGACAGGCAGCCGCTAGTAGTTGTGGTTGCTCATTGGGAGTCTTGCAACGACCTCAGGCGGTGTGGTAGCTCCCCAGGTCGGTTGCGAATCGGAAGCTGGACCAAGGACATGGAGTGGCTTGATCAAGCTACCGGTGGCAGGGCTGTCAACCTCCAGGCTGTATGCGTTTGGATGTAAGTAAGCCCCTTTGTCTATATACAATGATGGATCCGGGCGTCAAGCCGTCGTGGGAAGGTTTTCACTGTGCTTCCACCCCAATCCTCGTGCTGAGCCAGTACAGGTACAGCAAGTCTTCCATCTGCGCCCATTGGAAAGCGAGAGCAGTCATACAAGCTGGGAAGACAAGGCTCAACAACTCAGCCAAGGTCATACTTTCCAACCGTTGTTTATCATATTCCATTTGTCATTTGCATCGATCACTTGAGCATGCTGCATGCGCCAGCCCGGGTCTTTGGTCGGCTTTGATTCTGGGAAGGCTTGGCAACACCAGCAGGTCGTTCAGTATTGGTTCCGGCCATCTGACAGCACCTTTCTGTTGTTCCCTAGCGCTGATAGTCAGTGGTTCTTATGTGTGATGATCATCGTTTCCCCGTGGATAGACTGCGGGCTCGCAGCCTTGCTCGCAGCGCATTGCACAGGACCAAGGCAAGTCGGTTGACGTGCGGTTGTATAGTAATCTGGGGGAGAAGGGGGGGGGAACTGCTCCAAGGCCCTGATTCCACCCCATGTAACCATCAGTTCAAACCGCTTCAGCAGCAAACGCGTTGTTCCCTCCCTAGCTTCGGGACACCCGACTGAGCTCCTACAGATGACCGGATCGGTCAACGTGACGCCCCAAGGAAGCTGCCACGTACGCGACGTAGGCATGTCAAATGATGCAGACAACAGGCCTTCTCATCGGCAAACAGTGGTCCGGTCAGCATTGAAACTGCGTCCGGCCCGTCACCCCCCGAGCAGGAGGAATCTGGGTCCGATCCTGGGGCCTGAGTCCGGTTCTCGTGCAAGCAACCGTGCGTTGACGACATGTAAGTCAGGCTTGCAATACAAGGGCCTAGTTCAACTTGGACTTGATCCGATTTTGGTCACTTCTATGTACCAAGCTGCATGATGCTGTACAAGTTCACTGCATATACAGTACAACGTAGCGGATACACCATGTACAGGGGGCCTACGAACACAAATGAAAGAGACAAGGGAGAACAGAATACTATCACAATGAAAATAACATCGAGTAGGGGCAGGAAATAACATAGACGAGAGAACGAAAAGGCTTATAAGATGGAACAAAACATAGGACACAAAACGACCATGGAAAGTCGAACATAACATAAATCTCAGAATGCCACAATCTGGAAGGAGACGTGACACAAAATGTAGAGTACAATATATGTGAAATCAAAAAAAATGTAAGAACGCTGTCAATGGTATAGATACTCACAATTTTCAATGTTTTCATTTCTTCAAAATACTCACCGCAAAGTGTGACTTGTGCTGGCACATGTCCTTTGTGAATGAACGGGACCCAACGATCCATCTGTATCAATGCCCACAGCTTTCATCGCTACCATGGGATTCGCGATGGCAATCATGCTTCCGATGACCAAATGTGAAAAACATGTGTAAGATCGGGATTTGATGCCGGTTTCTCGACGCAACTGCGTGACAACTGCGTGACAACTGCGTGACAACTGGATCCTGTAGAAGCCTGGTGTAAGGATGCACGACCTCAAAGAGCCGATCTGTCAAGAACCAAGACAACACGGAAGAGTGCTAAGTTCTCCCACTTTGATTTCTAAACTGGCCGCACGCTGTGCATGTAAGTTGTGTCACGGCACAGCCCAAGCCGCGAAGAGTGTAGAGTCTAGGCACGGACAAGTAAAGCCAAGGTAAAGAGCGTGTCGTGGGTTCACGACATGTGGACCATGAGTCCATGACTGCCATGTTCAACAAGGGCAGGCCAGACACCATGTAGATCGTATGTCTTTCTCCAAGATGAACAGTTCTAACCTGGGAGTGACTATGCATAACGGCGTGAAAAGGAGCCGGTGCGAGTGAAAAACGAAAGGCCCGAGTGGTTGATATGGATTGATTGGTTGATGAAGAACCTATCGCCGCCACGCACACTTCATCGTAAGCCATATATGGAAAGAATTTACCCTGATGCTATACATTCGATCAAGATACAACGTCAGAATAGGATCGTCTTGACCTAGGGCAATCACACGAATGACAGACATGAATTAGCCTCCAAAAAATGATAACCTGGACATCCATTGCCCCGACGTGCACATATATGTAGCCGGGACAAACGACCAACGAATGACCATCACATGAATAATAATCATAATTCATCTCCAAGACACCGCTGCTGCTACGATCCAGGCATATACCGGTACCCCTTTCTACCTCTTTTTCAACCCAATGAAACCCGCTTTACGCCTGAAGAATGTCGCATAGAGTGGGTAGTACACATACACATACACATATATAGACACTATATGCCCTCGCCCTTCCAAGCCTGTCCCTGGCTCACGCGCCACACCGTATAAGAAATGTGCTACAAGCGCCGCCGCCGGCTCCTCGAACGACTTGTCTGGAAGTCGGTCCGGCCAGCCCTACGACCGCTCCGCCTCACAACGCCACGGCCCGTGCGAATTCCACCCGGCGTCGAGGCAATGCGAACTTTCTCGGTCATCCTTTGTCCAAGCGACAGGAATGGAATGTGTGTTTCGTTCCAACCTCACTGCAGAGGATGCCAGGACCGGTGAGATGGCCCACGTACCACCCTCGGTGAGTCCGAGCCCAGCATGCCTTCCACGACCAAGGCGATCGTGTGCAGCGTCGGAGGTGACTGACTGCCTGGGCCTAGCCTCTCCGAAACCAGTGGCCACGTTGTATTCGACTGCACTTCTCGGGGCTTTCGCGGCTGCACTTGGCGTCTACACGAGTATCCCACGAGATGAACGGCCCTGAGCAGGGGACCAGTCGGGTCATCATGATCATCTTCCCTGGCAGCCGCCCGGGCCATGATGACAAGTCACGGAGACTGCTGACTGAGAAATCCAATCTGTCGGTGTGGTGGACTGGTGTCCAAGAAAATCATCCATATGTGTATGTGTATATATAGTGACGGAGAGAGGGCGCCAGCCAAGACAGAATGAGAATGGCACACTGCGAAGACAGGCCAAGCTGTGAACCGTGACCGCATGAGCATCCAGCTACGACGTTGAGCCTTTCCATTTCAGCGTTTGAGAAATACTCGAAGCTTCACGAAACCATGTCAGGCCAGGCCCAGCTGAGGCTCTGTCTATTCGGAGACCAGACGCTCGACATCAACCCACACTTCAAGGACTTACTCCAGAGCCGAGACAATCCAGTGCTCGACGCTTTTCTTACCAGAGCCTACGATGCAGTCCGTGGCGAGATCTTCCGTCTCTCGGACGACCTTCGACAAGACCTCCCCCGCCTTACTTGCGTCGAGGACCTCGTCCACTGGCACCATGATGGAACGCGGTACATGGCACTCGATATGGCCGTCACCTGCATGTACCAGCTGGGGTTCTTCATCAGGTATGGGCATGAAGCCTCCGGATAGCACATGCCACGCGGGAAGCCATGCTTGGAACTGACGCATATTGTGCCCCCACAGCCACGCCGACGCGTCGTTCTACGGCGAAGACGGCGCAGGCTGTGCGCGGCTTGGCCTTTGCACCGGGGCTTTGGCTGCGGCAGCAGTCAGCTGCAGTCAAAACACCCTGGACCTGCTTCCCATGGCCGTCGACGCCGTGGTCGTGGCTTTCAGGACAGGCATGCGTGTGGACGATGTGGTGGGACGGATATCGCGGCCGTCTCAGCCGTCTACGGCCGGGCAGAGCTGGTCGATCGTCGTTCCAGGACGGACTGCTGTGGCAGCAGTCGACGAGTTCTGCACCAAGACCGTACGTGAGCCTCTGTGCCTGAGCCCCTGTTCTCGGTGACTCTTGCAAGCCGTCCAGCACGTTGCTCGCGTTTCTCGCGTTGCTCGCGCATACATTTCAGCTGATGTGGTCGCCTTCAGATGCTGCCCCCCACCAGCAAGCCCTATGTCAGTGCCTTCTCGCCCCACGGCATCACCGTCAGCGGACCTCCGGCCTCGCTCGACCAGTTGGTGCGTTCCGAGAGCTTCCACGGGCTCCGGTACAAGGAAATCGCAATCTACGGCCCGTACCATGCACCACATCTGTACTCTGCTGTGGATGCCGCCGAGATTGTGGGCGTGATTGGGTCCGACGAAGCCAGGTCGGGGTCCAGGAGCCGGAAGGCGCGCAACACCTTGTTCTCGGGCGCTGGAGGCCCTCTGGAGGGGGGGTTCCAGGTGCTCCTGAAGGCTGCCGTGGCCCAAATCCTGCTCCAGCCCATCCGATGGAGCGAGACGCTGGACGGCATCCGGTCCTGGATCCAGCATGTCGCGCCCAAGTCGTTCACCGTCCTGCCCGTGGGGACGTCGGCGGACCAGATCATCTCGACAGCCTTGAAGCAGGCACGGCTATGCGACCTGGCGCCGCCCACGGCGCCCGCGCCCGCGCCCGCGGCCGCGGCCACGAGCACGGCGGGCGGCGGGCGGCCGTCCAAGCCGCGGCTGGCGATCATCGGCATGGCGGGGCGGTTCCCGGGCGCCGCGGACCACGAGGCGTTCTGGGCGCTGCTGCAGCAGGGCCTCGACGTGCACAAGCCGGCGCCGGCGCTGCGTTGGGATGCGGCCACGCACGTGGACGCGGCCGGGCGGCGCAAGAACACGAGCGCCACCGCGCTCGGCTGCTGGCTCGACGACCCGGCCGGGTTCGACGCGCGCTTCTTCAGCATCTCGCCGCGCGAGGCGCCGCAGATCGACCCGGCGCAGCGCCTGGCGCTGCTGACGGCGTACGAGGCCCTCGAGCAGGCCGGCGTCGTGGCGGACGCGACGCCGTCGACGCGGCGCGACCGCGTCGGCGTCTTCTACGGCGTCACGAGCAACGACTGGATGGAGACCAACAGCGCCCAGGACATCGACACCTACTTCATCCCGGGCGGCAACCGGGCCTTCATCCCCGGCCGCATCAACTACTGCTTCAAGTTCAGCGGGCCGAGCTATGCGGTCGACACCGCATGCTCCTCCAGTCTCGCGGCCATCCACCTGGCTTGCAACGCGCTGTGGACCAAGGACATCGACACGGCCATTGCCGGCGGCACCAACGTGCTCACCAACCCGGACTTCACCGCCGGCCTTGACCGCGGGCATTTCCTGTCGCGGACGGGCAACTGCAAGACCTTTGACGACACCGCGGACGGCTACTGCCGTGGCGAGGGCGTCGGCACCGTGATCATCAAGCGCCTGGACGATGCCCTCGCAGACAAGGACCCCATCCTGGGCCTGGTTCTGGGCGCGTCCACGAACCACTCGGCCGAGTCAGCGTCCATCACGCGTCCGCACGTGGGAGCCCAGCGGGACATCTTCGGCAAGATCCTGAAGGAAGCCGGCGTGGATCCTTCCACCGTCAGCTACGTGGAGATGCACGGAACGTGAGTACAGCGCAAGCCTCGCCCGCCGTCCCGACGCTCTTGCTGACCCTGCTGGCCCTGCCGGCCCTGCTGCTCACAGAGGTACGCAAGCTGGTGATGCTGGGGAGATGAGCAGTGTTCTCGACACGTTTGCGCCGCCTGTGTCGCTGGTGAAGAAGCGCAGAAGCAGTGAGAAAGCCCTCTATCTTGGCTCGGCCAAGGCCAACATCGGCGTAAGCTCCCGACGAGGCTCCCGACGAGGCTCCAGACGAGGCTGCAGACGCCTGCTGCTGCATGGGCCATCCGCTGACCAGGGAATCCATAGCACGGAGAGGCTGCCTCGGGCGTGTCCAGCCTCGTCAAGGTGCTGATGATGATGCAAAAGAACACCATCGTGCCGCATTGCGGAATCAAGACCAAGATCAACCACCGGTTTCCCACCGACCTTGCGGAGCGAAACGTCCACATTGCCACCAGGCCCACGCCCTGGAACAGAAACGCCGACGCTTGTCGCCCGAGACGCGTCTTCGTCAACAACTTCAGTGCTGCTGGAGGCAACTCGGCCCTGCTGATCGAGGACGCGCCCCCTTCGCAGGAGCCGGTCACGGCCGACGTCGACCCACGCACCCACCATCTCATTGCCATCTCGGCCAAGGCCGGCGTCTCTCTGCAGGGCAATCTCCGGTCCATGCTTGGCTATCTGAAGCAGAACCCCGACGTCGATCTGGGCCAGCTGTCCTACACCACCACAGCCCGCCGCCAGCACCACCCCCACCGGGTCATGCTCGCCGGCGCCAGCCGCGACGACATCGCAGCCCAGATCGACGACGCCCTCCGCGCCAAGCTGGGCATGACCAGGCCCAAGCAGGCGCCCCGGGTCGTGTTCACCTTCACCGGCCAGGGCGCGCAGTACCCCGGCATGGGCCACGAGCTGCTGCGGCACTTCTCGCGCTTCCGCACCGAGATGGGTCGCCTGGACCGGCTCGCGCAGAGCCTGGGCTTCCCCGCGGTGCTGCCGGTGCTCGAGGCCCCGGCGCACGCCGACCTGGGCGCCTTCTCGCCCTGTGCGGTGCAGCTAGCGAGCACGTGCATGCAGATGGCGCTCAGCAAGCTGTGGCGCGCGTGGGGCATCGCGCCGGCGGCGGTGGTCGGCCACAGCCTGGGCGAGTACGCGGCGCTCCACACGGCGGGCGTGCTGTCGGATGCCGACGCCATCTACCTGGTCGGCATGCGGGCGCGGCTGCTCCAGGCGAAGTGCGCGCGAGACAGCCACGCGATGCTCGTCGTCAAGGCCGCGGCGGACACGATCGCAGCCCAGCTCCAAGGCAAGCAGTACGAGACCGCCTGCATCAACTCCCCGGTGGAAACGGTGCTGGCAGGGCCGGCCGAGGAGGTCTCTGCCCTGCAGCAGGCTCTGGCCGAGGCGGGCCTGAAGAGCACCTTGCTGCGAGTTCCCTACGCCTTCCACTCCTCGCAAATGGACCCCATTCTGGCCGACTTCACAGCGCTGGCGCGCGGCGTCACCTTCGCCAAGGCCAAGGTCAGCATCGTCTGTCCCCTCGACGGCACCATCGTCCGGCCCGGCGCCATCGGCAGCATCGGACCCGACTATCTGGCCAGCCACTGCAGGCAGCCCGTCCACATGCACAAGGCGCTGCTGGTCGCGCACCACGACGGCCTCCTGGCCGAGCAGGCCGCCGTGCTCGAGATCGGCCCGCACCCGGCCGTCGCAGGCATGGTGAGGGCCGTGCTCGGCGCACGCGCGACGACGCTGGCCTCGGCGCAACGCGGCCGGTCCGCCTGGCAGGTCCTCGGCCCCGCGCTCGGGGCCCTCTACACCGCCGGCGCGCCCGTCCGCTGGCGCGAGTACCAGCGCGACTTTGGCGCGTCCCACAAGGTGCTCGCGCTGCCGGCGTACAGCTGGGACCTCCAGGAGTACTGGCTGCCGTACGTCCACGACTGGTCGCTGCGCAAGGGCGACCCGCCGCTCGTCGTGGGCACCGCCGCCGCGGCCGCCGCCGCGCCGGTGCTCGCGAGCACCACGATCCACCGCGTGCTCGAGGAGGCCGGCGACGCCGCCCGCGGTCGCGTCGTCGTGGAGGCGGACATCGCGCGCGCGGACCTCGCGCCGCTCGTGCAGGGCCACGAGGTGGACGGGGTTCCGCTCTGCACGCCGTCCGTCTACGCCGACATGGCCCTGCGTCTTGGGACCTATCTTCTGCGGCGCTACAGGCCAGGCCAGACCGAGGACCTCGTGGATGTGTCCGACATGACCATCTCCAAGGCTTTGATTCTGCGGGCTGGCGCCGCAACGCAGCTTCTTCAAGCCCATGCCGACGTCGACTGGGCAACGCAATCTGCGACGGTCCAGTTCCTGTCGTTTGACGTGAGTTGACTTCGTTTTCCTTTGCCCAGCCACGCCTCGCCTTGCCTGAACATGCCTAATGTCCTGTTCCGAGGAACAGCACAAGCAGAAGCTACAGGAGCATTCGCGGTGCGTCCTCCGCTTCCGAGACCGGAGCCTTCAAGAGAGGCTCCAGAAAGAGGCAGCAAAGACCAGACAGAAGATGCAGGCCCTCCGAGATGGTATTGCCCTGGGCACTTCGGCTCGCTTCAACCGACCGATGGTGTACCGTGCCATCCGGCCACTGGCACGGTTCCACGACGACTACCGCGGCATCGACGAAGTTGTGATGAACAGCCACACATTCGAGGCATCCAGTCGTCTCAGCTTCGGCAGCGTCAAGCGCGGAGGCACGTTCCACACACACCCAGCCCTCATCGACTCCTTGAGTCAGTCGTGTGGCTTCGCCATGAACTGCAATGATGCCACGGACCTCGACGTGCAAGTGTTCATGAACCACGGGTGGGGATCCCTCCAGCTGTTCGAGCCCCTGGCCTTCGACAGAGAATACACCACATACACGCAAATGACTGAGCGAGCCGACAAGCTGTGGGTCGGCGACGTTGTCGTCCTGGACGGCGACAAGATTGTGGCCTTCCTGGGACAGGTTGCGGTTCGTGCTCCCGTCGTCGTCTTCGCTGCCGTTCCTCCCATGTCTCCACGCTTGCTGACGAGCTTGTCCAGATCCAAGGCGTGCCTCGCCGTGTCTTGAAGGTGATCCTGTCCATCGAAAGCGGAGCCAAGACGGCGAAAGGGCAGCCTGTGCCTGCTGTGGCCACAGACGCCGACTCGGCCTCACGCCAGATGTCCAACCGAGTGCCCACATCGACCAAGGTCGCCAGGGCCATGGCCATCCTCGCCGAAGAAAGTGGGCTTGCCTTGTCCGACCTGACGGACAGTACCTGCTTCGGCGATGTGGGCGTCGACTCGCTGCTTGGCTTGACCATCTCGGCCCGCTTCCGAGAAGAACTGGAGACCGACCTCGACTTCGACGCCCTCTTCCTCGAATACCCAACCGTCGGTTCCCTGAAGGCCTTCCTCGGCGAGGACCCCACCGTCCCAAACGGCAGCCCTCCCGACTCGGCACCCGGCACGGCCAAGACCAGCGCCGCCGGCACCGGGGCTGCAACCCCGGCCACGGATGAGCAGTCGGCCACGCCCCGGTTCGCGTTTGCCAAGGCCCTCCGCATCGTCGCGGAGGAGAGCGGCATCGCGGTGGAGGAGCTGACGGGCGAGATCAACTTCGCCGACGCGGGCGTTGACTCGCTGCTGTCGCTCGTCATCGTCAGCCGGCTGCGCGACGAGCTCGAGCTGGACATCCAGCACGAGAGCCTCTTCCTCGACTGCCCCACCGTGGCCGATCTGGAGCAGCTGCTGGGCGGAGGCTCCGATGCGGACAAGAGCGCCATGCCGCGCGACGAGCGTCCGGGCGGGTTGAGTGCTGGACGAGGCCCGACCCCCGAGGAGGCGGAGGGAGAGCAGATGGGTGCCATCGCACTCGCTTCTCAGGGCAAGGGCGCGGACGCGGACGCGGACGCGGACGCGGAAGCGAACGCTGAAGCTGGGGGAGCTGGGGAAGAAGGAGAAGAGGCTTTCCAAGCCCGCGAGAAGGCTGTGGAGGAGTACATCCAGAAACACACCGCCGGATTCAGTGTGCCTGCTCCGTCGCCCACCGCGTCCGCACCCAAAGACGACGAGAAGGTCGTGCTCATCACCGGCGCCACCGGCAGCCTGGGCAGCCACCTGGTGTACCACATCGCACAGCTGCCGGACGTCGCCCGGGTCGTCTGCCTCAACCGCGCGCACCGGACGGAGCCGTACCTGCGCCAGGAGAAGGCCATGCGCGACAAGGGCCTCCGCTTCCCGGCCGCGCTGCGGCCCAAGCTGCTCGTCCTGCAGGCCGACAGCGCGCAGCCGCGCCTGGGCCTCCCCCGCCGCCAGTACGACGACCTCGCCGCGGCCGTCACCCACCTCATCCACAACGCCTGGCCCATGAGCGCCAAGCGTGCCCTGCCCGGCTTCGAGCCCCAGTTCCGCGTCATGCGCAACCTGCTCGACCTCGCCGCCGCCGCCGCCGCCGGCCGCCCGCCCGGCGCCGCCGTCACCTTCCAGCTGGTCTCGTCCATCGGCGTCGTCGGCCGCTACGGACTCGGCCGCGACGCGGCCAGCGGCCAGCAGCAGCAGCAGCAGCAGGCGCGCACGCTCGTGCCCGAGGCGCGCGTCGGCCTCACCGCCGCGCTGCCCAACGGCTACGCCACCGCCAAGTGGGCCTGCGAGCGCATGCTCGACCGCACGTTGCACGCGCACAACGCGGCGGCCGCGCTAGCGCCACCGCCGCAGCCGCCGCAGCCGCCGCAGCCGCCGCAGCCGCCGCAGCCGCCGCAGCCGCCGCAGCCGCCGCAGCCGCCGCAGCCGCCGCAGCCGCCGCAGCCGCCGCAGCCGCCGCAGCCGCCGCAGCCGCCGCAGCCGCCGCAGCCGCGCTTCCGCGCCATGGCCGTGCGCCTCGGCCAGATCGCCGGCGCCACGACGAGCGGCTACTGGAACCCGATGGAGCACTTCGGCTTCGTGGTGCGCTCGGCGCAGACGCTCGGCGCACTGCCGGCGGCGCCGGGCGCCGCCTTCTGGACGCCCGTCAACGCCGTCGCCGGCGCGCTGGCGGACCTCGCGCTGCGGCGGCCCGCGGCGGCGGCGGCGCCGCGCGCCGTCTACCACGTCGACAACCCGGTCGGGCAGCCGTGGGCGGCGCTGAACGCGGTGCTGGCGGACGCGCTCGGGCTGCCCGCGGGGGCCGCGGTGCCGTTCGCGGAGTGGGTCGCGCGCGTGCGCTCGGCGCCGGCGCGCAACAACCCGGCCGCGGCGCTGACGGACTTCCTGGACAGCAACTACGAGCGCATGTCGTGCGGCGGGCTGGTGCTGGACGTGCAGCATGCGGTGGCGCAGTCCAGGACGCTGGCGGCGGTGGGGCCGGTCAGCGACGACGTGGTGCGCAAGTACATCCACATCTGGCGCGAGATAGGCTTCTTGGACCACCCCATCTCCGGCGGGACGGGGCCCGTTTGCCGCTGCTCGTTCTGTGACAAGAAGGCTGCGCCGGCGTCGTGATTTCTTTTCGAACGGTGAGATTACCTCTCCTTGGTCGTGTTCGTCTCGGTTCTCTGTCTATAGCGGCCTTAGATCAGGGACCCATGTCATCTGTGCTATCTGTCTTCTGGCGCGAATCGCTTGCTCGTTGTTATTTGGTATTTGTTATTCCTGCTTGCTACAGTATGTCCCTCGACTTGGGTGCTCCGCGGGGCGGCCAGTGATCTTATGAAGGCCCTTCCCGTCAGGGTACTGTAGGGTACTGTAGTATTTGTTATATCGGCGGTATGAATTGTCTGTTTGGTGGTCATTTTAGGGATTCATTCTTTCATGAGTTGGCATCGAGTCGTTTCTGTAAAACTGAACACCATTTTCATGTGACTTTTCCGGGCCCGCCAGAGCGGATGGCCCGAAGTCGGTCCCGGGATGGATGCGGACCCCGGCGCCGGGACGGGGCCGGTCTCGGCTCCGCTCGCCCCTGTGAACCTTCAGTACTACCAAGTTACTACGTACGTAGTACTACGTTTAGTTACGTGTAGGTTGTATCCATTCACCATTTGCACATCGCCTTGGTCAACCCCCCGCATTTCTTCCCACCATCTGACCACCACCATTGTCTTCAATCACACCCTTTCTATCCACCCCTTCTCTCCCATTTTGACGACACCCCTACCTCTTCCATCACGACCATCTCGGTCGTGATCCACGCCCGCCTCAACAACAACCACCATGGTCCGACCTCCAATGCTCCGACCCCGCGTCCGCGCACTCGCTCGGATCGAGGCCCGCCCCTTCGGCACCACGCGCCCCACCCACTCCTCCTCGCCGCTCTTCAACCTCCACGGTCTCGCCCACGCGCGCGAGACCCAGTACCTCTCCCAAGAACGCGGCCTCCCCCGCTCCGAGTTCTCCTCCACCCACCACCTCATCCGCGCCAGCGAGGTCGACCCCTTCGGGCCCGACGCCCCCGGTGCCTCCCACCTCGCCGCCACCGCCACCAACCCCAACAGCAGCACCAACGCGCCCCCGCGCGGCCGCCTAGACCAGCTGTCCGCTCCGCGGCCCCCCCACGGCCTCTGCACGGCCGCCGACGCCGTCGCCGACCCCAGCAGGCAGATCCTCGACGTCCTCTCCGACCGCGCCCAGCCGGCCGTGGCCCGCGCCGCCATCGAGAGGCTCATCGCGCAGCTGGTCGCCGCCAGGCAGGAGACCACGCGGCTCCGTGCCGAGCTGGACGGGCTCCGCGAGACGGTGGCTTCCGTCGTCCAGCAGCACGCCCTGGGCGCGACGCGGCACGAGCGGCGGGCCGTTTTCGTCCTGCTGGCCTGGATGGTGGTGCTGCTGGGGTGGAGCGAGTACCGACTGCGTGCTGCCGTGAGGAGCCGGCTTGCCCGGGCGGACGCGGTCGATGGGGGCGCCGCGCAGGCTGTGCAGGCGCAAGCGCGGGGGCCTGCGGACGCGGCGCCGCTGATGCCGACAGCCCGCCTGGATCCTGTGGGCGATGTGCTTGGTGCGGCGGCTGGGCGGTACCCAGCTTCCAGTCCCGAAGACGCTGCTGCTGAGACGCACGAGTCGCCTGCGCCTACTAGCACGCAGGGATGGGCCCCCTTTCGCTTTCTGTGGGCCTCGTCGTCGTCCGGAGGGGGCGGGGAATTCGGACGCTCTCACTAGAGGCGAGGAAGCTTTCCTTTGGAGAGTTCGTACGCGCCGGCGCAACAAATGGCCGTCTACAGGAGGTTTGGGCATGCTGCTTTTGCAATGCGTCGGAACATACACGAACCACCAACACAGCGAAGAGGCTGCGGGGCTTGGCAGGCTCACAGGCTGGGCAACGAGACTCGCCATTCTGTAACTTGCCTTTTTTTTTCCCCACCTTGCGGGTTCTCATAACCGCAGTCTCAGGCCAGCACAAGCCTTGTAGAAGGTCGCGGAGCTGGTGCGACACGGAGTTGTGCAAGGTAAGGGAGTGGAGGAGCAAGCCGGCTGGCTGGTGGCGGCATGGACCGCACAGGAAACTGCCTGACAGGACAGATCTTTGTCCCGGGCTTGCCGAGCCCATCAACACATGCACTGGATATTCTTATGAAGGAGCCTCTCCACTCCTCCCAGGCGTACACAGAATACGCTGGTATCGTTAGCTAACAATCACGGTCTTGACAGCCCTGTTCCTCCATCCCACTTGATCCCCATCCTTCGTGAACGGATTGGGCACCGTGGACTCCCCCAGAGCAGCTAACATGCCCAAAAACACAAAGGCCCTTGGTTGCTGCGCCGGCGCCTACCGTGGGGATATCCTTCGGCCTCCAAGGCAATCCGCCGCCGCCGTGGTCCTGCCACTGGCCCGGCTACCGCTACCGCTCTGTGGCAGTATACAGGGGTACCCCCTATAATCCTTACCACGGGTAGCAGCTACTGTATTTAGCTACTTATTGACCGCCAAACCTAAACTTAGCTTTTGCCTCTTACTACTTTAATAATATTCTTGTTTTTGGTTTTAACTTTTAAAATCTTAGAATGTTACCATAAATGGTAGCTGTAAACTTTCCTATAAACCTCACCAATTTAACCCTTTGAGCTTACTTTATAAAGGAACTAGGCCAGAGCTACCGTTTAAGGCGGTCGAATATTGTCTATAATCCTTAATAAAGAAGAGAGGAAGAAACCCTTGCTAAAGAGCTGTTACGGAACTAGTAAAAAGAAACGACTCAGTCACATAACTAATTATATAGTAGGGGTACACTTAGATATAGTTTGGGAGCGTTGTAAAAGCATGGTAACCGCTAAAACTAGATCTTTGGCAACTACTAGCTTAAGCACCAGCCTATAATATTACTCACAGCTTATATATATATATATATAAAAAAAGGGGGGGGGGGTCTTTACAATTGTAAGATGTGTTTTTAGCCTGTAAAATGTTTTGGCATCTTATAAAAAGTGGTAAAAAACGTTAACGTAATAATAGCAATAAGTTACTTATTTACAAGTGGTATGAAATATTATAATGATGTGTAAAATATATCCTTCTTCCGTAAAATATGTCGGAAAGCGTTTCTTTCCCTTGTTAATTAGCTGGAAGACGCGTTATACTTATTTATAAGCAGTGTAACATATTATAATAATATGTGAAACGCTTTTGCGATAAATTCTTATAGCATGTTATAAAAGGTACCAGTAATAATCCACTATTACTTTCCTTATAAATAGTTCTCATAATACTCGAAATACAAAAACTTTCCTTTTTTAACAATTCTTTTTCCTTTAATATAGTATTGTACCTTTTTAGTTTCTATAATCCCGTTTTAACCGTATTTATTTATGTGATTTTATATTGTTTGATCACTAGGCACTGTTAATTGTAAAGTAGTGTACTAGCTGTTACGAAATAAACCAGTAGATACCGGCGGAAGAGATCGTAACGAGAGGCCACTGGGGCCGCTATGGGCCGCTAAGGCCCCTCGCTATCTCTCTAATCAAAATCTTAGGATGCCTTATAGTTTATAAACCCGAAGGCGAATAAATTTTAGCTTGGGTTAGGCCGTAAGAAAACGGCTGTTTTAGTACACACCCGGTATTCGCTTGCGTTAGAAATACAATTATATAAGCCTTTTAAAGAAAAGAGGGTCTTATAAAAAAAGATGTAAGGCGTAAGTCAAACGCGTATATAATAACGCGTATGCATCATAAATTATGTTATGTATGTTGTTAAAGAAATCCCTATATACGCGTTAATCGATACGATATGTCCCTTAAATAAAAGTCATTTATTGATATAACCCCTAATATTAAATCCTTTTTTATATGGTACTAAAACGTAACCAAAGTTAGTAAATACATATACATACCTTTATGACCCTTACATTTTAATGTAAATTACCTATACTAATACAAATAATAGCTCTTTTACGTTAAGACTGTGTGATATATACGAGGGCCCGGTGTATACGAGCTCGTACATAAGAACCCTTGGTTTCCAAATAGGCGAAACGCGTTCTTAACGATCGCCCCCCTCTTTCGAATATTTCCTACTTCTTTTTCTCACTCTTCTTAACTAGTGTAGCCCCTATTTACCTTATCATTGTTAGCAAAATATTTCCTACTTCTTTTCCTTACTCTTCCCAACTAGTGTAGCCCATATTTACCTTACCATTGTTAGCAAAAAGTAATTATATATAGGTTACATATAGTTCTTACTAATAAAGATTAATGATAGTATTTATATAAGTAGAGAAAGAGGTGTTAAATATACTGGTTATGCATATATAAGACTTAATAATTTCGTTAAAGTTCGTATAATAGGATTTAATATCAATATATAGTAATTACAAAACGTAAAATCGGGTGTATTTCTGTTGCCGTTAACGTCATTAAACCATTAGCCGCCTACCGCGTCGTTTTTACGACAGAGGTGTCTTTCGAGCATTTGATCGCACTATAACGTTTCTTTAGCGCTGCCATTGAGGCAGCGAAGGGGGCTGCATGGCCTAAGTCGCTACCGCGGTGTTATTAGCGCGACAAGGTGCTACTATCAGCAGAGCCGGAGCTAACGTAGGCGGTGGTAATGACGACGTTAACAGTGGCAGAAATACAAGCCTTATCTCTAATTAGCTCATGCTTCCTACCCCTATTGTTGCCTCAGTTACCCCCCGCATCGCCGGTTCTTTCGCCGTCCCAAATCCTTTTCTGGAATCCGTTACCCCTTGCCGGTAAGAATGGACTCTTCGGGCAACAGCTATTAAAATATTAGAAATAATCGTAATAGAATTAATGAAGGGATACGTTTTTCGATTGGTTATTAGTATTATAGTAATAGTGGTAGCTATATGTGTCCAAACTGGCGAATATTTTATGTAAATGTTAATGAACATAAAGTTTTATAGTTACTAATACATGGAATCATAAGCTTATTAAGTGATAATTCAACTTCGTCTCTTTGAAAAAAATGCTATATAGGTAAAAGCTTGGAAATTGACAGGATTCGAAACAACTATTTATATGAATATTACATATTCGTTTTAGGGGCTTTTTAAATGGCACGGTAAAAATTTCACAATCTTTATACAAGTCGAGTAATATATTAAGTAGGCGATATTTCATTTATTACCGTATCGAACGTAATGTTCATCCTTTTTCAAAAGTCAAAAATGTTAATGATACGACGTAAAATACCTGAACCTAGATTTTATGGTGAAAACCAATATAATAAAGATTATTATAATTGAGTTAAGGGAGAGAAAAGGTTTAAACTTTGACATTTGCAGAATTAAAATCTTTATTTAATTCAATATGTAAAACCTTAACAATTATATTAAGGGTATAATTTAACGTTGATATTCGAGAGTTTGTTCATAATTTCGCGTTCTTCGATACCTATATGCCCCATGTTTTGTTTTATTGTGATAAGTTTCGAATATAATTCGATTATAATGTTGAAATGCAAGAATACTTATCGGAAAAATGTAGTGAAATCTACTTTCAACTCACAAGTCACAAGGGTATTATTGATATATACTGTTGTTTTCTTTAATATAATACGAATATTTTTTTAGGCCATAGAAAGCATCGATAACCTTTATATCGAAGATTCATATAATAAGTTATAGGTTATTAAACCTCTTTAAAATAATGAAGCCGTTACGAAAAAGAATGTATTCGTATTCAAAGTAACCTTATGTATCGAAACGTTATTGGGATTTTTTAATGAGTATTGTTATATGGTTTAAGTTAATATTCAAATATTAATCCTTCAAAGTCAAGATAATAATATCTTTTGTTTATACGCTTTTAAGAGAATCGTTTAATCTGGGAACAAACCGTAAAACTGATAGTATAGGTCATGTAAAATCGATAAACTCCCCGTTAACCTTGAATAAACGTGACTAAATCCTAACCAATGCATTTATCCAGCCACGCAACTAAGAAATATTTACGAAATCAAGAAAAATGTATTATATCGTTAACTTTATTTAAATCTTTGTAAAACGCCAGAATACGGTTATAATACTGTAGATTAAACATCTATCTATTAACGCCGTTATAGGGGTATGAAACGCAGTATTTAGTAATTAAATTGTAAAAGATGTAGTGATATGTTATATAAATAAGTATCTAGCGTTAATAGTTTTTGAACGAAAAGAAAAACAAAGGCTTGATTATTAGAAAACTACTTTACCGAAAGGCAAATTGAAATGCTGAAAGGTGGTGGCATGAGGCGAAATTTTATGAAATAGGATTATCGCCTTTACCATAAGAATTAACGGGACTTTAAGTTATGTGTCGAAGCTTTTTACCTATATTCAAAGTACCAACTTTCAAAGTAATAAGTAAGTAAAGCTAAAACCACGATGACTACAACTGTACATAAAAGGTATAGAAAAAACCTATTTCTCGTATATAAGAGTCCCTTATAATAATAGGCAACTTTCAACGACCTCGCCACGCATTCTCCGACATATACCCATGCTAATAAGTCTCGGTCAAATCAAAATATAAGTAATCATATATTGGAAAACTTAGTATATAGAAACAGGTTTGTATTCAAATCAACCTGTTTTGTAAAGGTATGGATGTAAGGACTTTGACGTTTTGTAAAGTTAGAAAAACTCTTAATTCTGTTAATATACAAAACCTTAACTTTTTGGAGGTAAATACAACTTTATTATTAGTTGCCTATAAGTCTACCTTTCGTAAAACAACATTAATGCCTATAATATGTAATTTTGAAAATTCGAAAGTTTGTAAAACAACATACGTCGTTAACTTATATAAATATACGATTCAAGTAAAATTTAATGAGATTTGGTAAATAAATTACATAAAAGAGAGTAAAAAAGGGGGGTTTTTATGGGGTATTGTAGTTAAAATTTTTGAATCCTATAATTTCTATTGAATATACAATCTTTATTACTTTATCTATTAAAAAACTTTCACTAAGGTGAGTAGGTTTTAATAAAACCCTAATTGTTTCATATTTTATATTTGTAGGCTGTGAAATAGGTTGTTGAGGGCGTTTCGTGTATTGCGAAAAAAATCGATACGGTTTTAGCCTCGGTTGTAGAGGATTTTATATTGTAAGTAAAACACGTAATAAGGTTCATGTTGGTATGCCTTGCCTTTAATAGGCCTTTAGATATTGTAACGTTATCGATTCGTTTAGTTGAAGTAACATTAGTATTGCGTGATTAAGTAGTGGATATATTGTTTTAGGTTTGACTGACAACTAGCCGGTTTATACAGTAATTTGTATAACTAATTACTTATCACGAGCCTTGGTGTGAAGTGTTCATACGCTGTACTTTATTCGTAGTGAAGGAAGTAAACCCAATAAATATAGTCAACTTGCAGTCAGTATAGTTAATTTTACTGTAAGTAAAGTTCACTTATTGCAATGCAAATACTACTATCTCAATACTTGCGAACTTTTGTGTTGTACGCGTACGCCAATATAGTTGACGAATCTTTTCCAGTTACTAGTAAATTATGCCCTCGTCAACTAGCATGATCCCAGTTAATCCCACAGTTAAATTAACCCTAATTACCTTCATTGATCCCATGGTTTTAAGTTTCGACTTTATTAATTTCCGCAAATATATTTTTGCCATAGATTTTTGCAAACCTTAAATCCAACTATAACAATTAAACAAGTATCCAACCTCAAATCACTAACAATTTTCAAATTTGTTATATAATTATTCACTAACACATAACTTACCTTTATTTGGTAGCTTATCAATGTAGCTCTCGATATGTATAATGAATATATTACTATTTGCAAACTTTTTAAGGACTTTTTTTTAACGATATCTTCGTTATAGTATTAACAGAATTATTTTTGCCATCAATCTTTCGGAATTACTTGTTCTCAATATCTTCCTAAGTTTGACAGAGTACTATTATATCGATTATTAAGCGTCTTGCATTTGTAGTCTCGAGTTTTAAAAGGTATGTAAATAGGCTACTCGAGTCGGTATAAATCACCACCTAAATAAACGTAATACTTAGTTACTTGGTAACGAAGTTTGATAGTTCCTATAATATTATACCTATATCGAAACAGGTCATCATACCATAAAACTTTAAAGATAATACGCTAGGTGGAATCCTTCTGCATTAAATAAAAGTCTAATAAATCAATATTTTGAAAATTTTAAACTGGTTCTCTTATCTTCCTTTATTATTGAAATTCAATTGAAACTCAATCTATAACGGTAGGTTGATATTTTTCGTAAATGAGCCGTTTGCAAAAATTATCCAAAGATTTTATAAATATTCTTGTTTCTTCGAAATGATTTATCGATTTGTACCTAATTGGTTTTTTCATTATGAATTAACTTGATCTGAATATGAAAAGGCTTTCCTACTAATTGATTTATTGTTTGAGAAGTCGTTGAATACCTTAAAAGTATTATAAGTATATGAAATTCGTAAAAAAATAATAAATAGGTAAACTGTACCTCGGAGGTTCATGTTCCATACTATTTAATAGTTTATAATTTGTAAAATCATTTTATCAAAATTTTCATAATAATATTAGATGTGTAATAAACAAAGAAAGTAATAATTTATTAACCGTAAATCATTATAATTGTTTCGGTAAAGTAGATAGCTTTTAAAAGTTAATTGAAATAGTTGGCCTTGAAAAGGCTTTTCTGGTTAAGGTCTCATTATGAAAAGACTAGTTCAAAAACGAAGTAAATACTAAGCCTTTTAAAAGTATTTTTTTTAGTCAATAGTATTGAAGGGTCGCTGATTATTAAATAATGCTAAAATATTGCCAATAAAATCAATGAGACCTAGAAAACCTCATACTTTTAGTACTGACGTAAAAGCTATTTATTTGCGGATAACGCGTAAATTTTCCGGGTTTATGTATATTTTGACTACTGATTTAATAATGAACCCCAAGTAAATACTCTTTTTGACCTCTAATTTACATTTGTATATATGAAAATTCCGGTTATTAATGCTTCATATGTTTCATATTTGTTAAAGTTTAACATTATACGCGTTTAAAGTATTACTTCAATAAATCAAAGTATTTTTAAGGAAAACCGATTCAAAAAAAAAAAGAAAAAAGACGTAATACATTTTTAATATATTCTTAACAGATTGTTGATATAATAGAAAAACCAAAAGTGATAACCAATGATTCAAAAAGTTTAGAACTTGTATGGAATGCTGTCTTATATTCATCACCCTTCTTCATATAAAGCTAGTAAAAAACGAATTTAATATTAAGATTCATAAACTATTTAATTCGTTAAATATTCATGAGTGTTTCCTCAATTAGGAGAAAGAGGTTACAGTCGGCGTCTATTATAAAGTTAAGTTTACGGTAATCGATACATAAGTAAGAACCGTTTTTAGGTTTTAAAACGAAGAGCACGGGATTACCCCTTAAGAAACTAGTCTCGTAAATATAACTTGTGTTTAGTAATCCGATTAACGTTTTTTATAATACTAGGAGTTTTCTTTTGTAACATACCGTATAACGTACCCTAAAAATTGTAATGGTTGGCTTTAATTATAGTTTTAAAAGACCATTTTGAAATAGGTTTCGAAGCCATAAAAATGTATTTTTTTCCTACATTTTATTGAATAAAGTTACGATCTTTTTTATGGTATGAAGAAGTTAATCTTTGAAAAACCAGTTAACTTCGGGGCTAATATTTTGTTGATTTTTTCGAAAAAGATGGCGACAAATTTGGTAGTAATGACTTAGTCGTTCGGGGCTTTATGAAGGTGGCGGCGCTAATACTCTTAGGTTTCTTTCATGTAGGCTTAAATCTCTGTTCCTATACGTAGTGGTTACCTATTCATTTCACAAGTGATAAATTTCTCAAAACGGCGTAAGTTACCTGTTTATATTTTATTCAATATTTATATAAAATTATGTTGTATTGTATCTAAGGAATTATATAGATTAAAGTTTTATATCAATATTAATCGAAGTAAACGTTGAAATAATGTAGAAGAAAATCGTAGGCAGGTTTTAAATATGTAGCGGGTAATTTCATTAAACCAATAGGATGGAATAAGAATATAAAGAATTTTAATCGTCAGATAAACCATTTACTCATAACTTTATAGCATTTACAACACATATTTACTAAAACGTAAACAACATGAATGAAATTAAAAAATAAATTTACTATAACTAGAATTTTGTTTAAAGACTCGTGGTAAGTTACTAGGTCAAATTACAGTTTTTTAACGTATATAAAAAACTGTATATAAAATTTATAATTTTCTCTTTAAAAGGTTGATGAAATATTTGAAAAAAAAGAAGGTAAATACTTTTATTAGCTTCAATACCAAATTTATTTGAGCGTTACACGAGATCCTGTAGACCGGTACAAATGCAATAACTATTAACGCCATATTTTAACAATAAGCTAAGGCTTTAGCAATAGGAGAGTTTTGAATAGTTGACGCAAGGAACGCGTTGTTAGAAACCAGCTCAAAAGGCGTTTACGCCGGTTATAAAAATATTTTTAAGGTATCTCGAACGGACGTGTAGCCGTCGCTATTAATGTTAAGAATAATACCATCGATACCAATATTACTAACGTAACAAACGTTAATATATAGAATACAAAAGTTGTAAAGTAGTTTATTAATAAATTAGACGCGCATAACCTTATTTTTATAATTCACGATTTTATCGGAAGGGAGTAATGTCTTAGTTAACCTATAATTAATATCTTCTTTGAAAATAGCGAGTTTAGCGGCGGATTTCTAGGCCATATCATCAACTTTCGTAAAGAAGGTTGTTTAAATATTGAAGAAAACGTAGAACCGTTTACGAGCCTTTTATTTTAAGTTCGTAAACCGAACGATAGTTGCTCTTATAGTGTTTGGGTCGCACTGATACGCGTGAAGTATTACTATAAAAGTGTTAAGGTTGTTCTTACTTCCGTCACCACCAAATGAAAACTTTCCATAACAGTGTTCATAAACCTTTGAAATTATTGAAAAAAAATATAAAGGAGATCTTTCTTCATAATAGAAAACTTTTTACTTTTATGTAATTTACGTAATTCCGTAACTTTTAATATAAAACATCGTAATTAAATACTGGAAAATTTAATCGATCAGTCGAAAAGCCTACGTTTAATTTACTAACGTTTAATATTGTCACGTAGACCGTTAGTATTATAGTCGCAATCAAAAAAAATTAGATTATCATTATCGTTAAGGAAGTTGACGCTTTTTTCGGTGGGGAATAGCGCGGTAATTACATTGTTAATAAGTAGCATGAGAACGGAATCCCTTTAGGGGGGCAGAGGGGAGTGGTTCGAAAATATGGATAAACAACTAGTTTTTAATTGCCGTAGTAAGTTAATTAACCTAATTTATACATCGGTATTACGTTGTTTTATTTATAAAACATATTAGCGAGAGATTTAGTCCTGTCAATGAACTTCGTACGAAAGGTTTTGGTGAATCGTCCGTATTAAATATTGAAATGGTTTTATTACATTGTTAGGGTACCTTGAAGCTGATACCTCATACGTTTGTGAAGAACTGTTTTATAGTCTAAGGGTTTTGATTCCAAAGGTCGAAATTTATACCTTTAGATAATAACTGTCTATAAGTAATTAAGATATTTTCGGGAGGAAAGGTCTTGGATTATATTTAAAAGAACTAAGTTGAAGTTGTCGTTTAAGGCGGTCGAATATTATTCATCATCCTCGATAAAGAAAATGAGTAGAAACTATATTAGGTAACTATTACGGAACTATAGATAAATAGGTGTTCCAGTTATATAACAGATATAAAAGCATGCTACCAAATAGCTTCGGAGTATCGTAGGAGCATGGTAACCACCAGGGTTAGATTTCTAGTAACCATTAACTCAGGTACCAGCCTGTGACACTTATGGACTTTTCAGCTGTATGTGTAAGTTTGTAAGTGGCAAATTTTTCGCTAGATTATCGAGATATTTGTATTGATTTTATCCCGAAACATAAGCGTGGAGATTAACGATTTAAAAAAATTAAAGTTCCTAAAGTTCTTCCAATCTTCGAAGCTTTAAATTAAGAATCGACCATCAAAGTTATTAAGATACCAAAGTTAGCAAATAGCTAATTCGTTACTATTACTATTACTGAAAATCGAAAATCGCAAATCGCAAACCACTAAATCCGAAAACCACTTCAACAAGCTATCATACTAATTTTTTCCTCTACCATAATAAATTTATTGAACTGGGAAATAAAATCTCAAGACGGTTACCAAATACCCCCAGATAGATATTGTCATATATCCAGCCCAGAAAAAAGGAATTATAAACCTGGGATATATGTTTGTTAAACCCTTGGAAAAAAAATATAAAAACGGTTATTCACAAAAACTTAAATTTGGATTATCTAAAGAATTACTCGAGCTAATCTATTTTCGAATTGAACCTAGTAGGATTTGAAAAACCAACTAACGCATTAGAGAATTTATGCGAATGATTTAATAAGTATACTTTAAAAATATGGAAAACGGTAAACAAGCAAGTTAAAATTAGATAGAAAGTTTAATTAAATATAATAGTAATCTACCTTCTAATGGAGAAGGAGAAGGATAGAAATTTGGCTAACGTACTTTACGAATAATATATAAATAAAGATCATTAATAGGTAAGTAAAGATGATGGTAAAGGTACTAATAGTCATATTATTATATAACAACCTTACATACGTTTAAAAGGTTCCTCTCAAGCTATAAGTTCTTTTATCATTCCTAGATAAGTATTTTAACAAGTCATTTCTTCCGGGAACGACGAAAATTTAATTGATTTGGAAGTGGTGAGTAATGAAGTCAACTAGTCTAATAATTAAAAAACATATAAGAAAGCCACTTAATTTTAGTAAAACTATTACGTTTATAGAAATACTTAAAAATCGCTTTAGTGCTCTTTTGACCTCTAGTACCTCTTCTAATACTTTTAGTTCCAATAGATTCGCCAGCATAACAAACTATAGAGAAGGAGCGGTTTTACATACGAATTAATAGTGTATATAATTATTAGTTTTTTCCCCCTCAAACTTTGTAAGAGATAATTAACTTATTTACTGATATAAAAATTGGAATGTCTAATCGAAAGATTTATATGTGCCTTATGACTAGTACAGCACTTGATCCGCTCAAAATGTTGCTATAGTGGATACAGATTATATAGAAATGACAAATTTCGTAAAGATTCGGGAAATTAGCAAAAAGTATAATGATAATCCGTATAACTCTTTCAACATCAAGTTGCGACTATATTTTAACATTTACCATTAGACGAGAATTGAGTTACTAAGTTTCCACTCATTTTTTTCTTATATACTTACTGGTTAAATCAAAGATTGTTACCTTCATTACCTAATGAATTATTTGTTTTTTGGGAGATTTACGATATTCTGAAAGGTTAATTCAAGCACGATATTAACCTCAACAATTATGATGTAAATTGAAATATCATTGAGAGGTGGTAAATTTTGGCGTATGAAAAAGAGTTGAAAACTAAGCTTGACTATAGATATGATTATATATCGATTTAGTTAGTAAGTGATCACGCCGCAAGGTGAAGCTTCTAGATGCACTCTTGCAGAGTGCATAATAACGTGTAGCGCTGCAGGATTCACTCTTACAGAGTGCATGATAATGTGCCACGCTCTAGAAGAGACGTTGGCGGAGTGTATGGTAGAGTGCAACGCTCTGGGTGAGAGCTTATAAGCTCTTATCTGAAGCGTGCACTCTCCGGATACCTCTTCTCTATCAAAACTATCAATCAATCATCAATACTATTCTATATTCTACTTTCTTTTTACATTGACGTATAAAATAAAAAGACTTTAACAATATTGAACTCATCAATTAAATAATTAATTGAGTGATTGTTTGTTAATAAATAATGATGAATGTAAGAGTTTGACAATTTATACTATACCAAAAGGTTAGCCCAGCTATCAAGGGGTACAAAAAGTTTAAATAGGCTTAATAGTGCCTTAACATCACCTGCAAGATCTTGTTTGACTAATTGCGGTTGTCGATTGCGATTGTGATCATACGTGTGTTAAGTTTAGCTGGTTTATACCCCGAAACTTCTAATTGTAGCGAAGAAAATTAAAATCCCGCGCTTATTTGTTACATAAACCATAAGTATAAGAGGCCCAAGCAGTTCAAATAGTGAAAAACTTGGGATTGGAAGACCAAACGGTACCGCACGCAAGTAAGATACTATGGTATAAACCAAAATCTTTCCTGTAAATTTAAGAACAAAAATGAGGTGGTTGGTTAATACTTCAAATTGTTGTGAAATATCGATTGAAGCAGGTGATATATTATATTCAATACCCCTTTATATTCGAGTAAGGGCATATTCAATTTGTTTCAAACTTTGAGGACATAGATGGAAAATATGAGGAAGAAATACCTAAAGTTATTAGTCGGTATAAGAATACTAACTTCGAACCTAAAGCATTATTATAGTCAATTTATGACGTTTTTATATATCTCCTGACGGGTGAAAACCCCTATTATCTTTATGATAATCATAATAATATACATAATTATTTGTTTAACATTCTTGATTATTATGTGAAGCCTATCTTCAAAGATATTATACCGGATATTGTGGCAATACGACATTTAACAGGAGATTATTCGTAGTATGTTATATGACGACAGGATAATTATACAGTTATATAATTCAAGTATACGAATACCGATAAGGTTAGAGTTGGATTTGGTTTTCAAAAGAAACCTTTCTTCTTTGAGTTGACGATTATGACTATAATTGTTAGACCTATTGATATCAGCATTTTAAAATACTCTTTTACTTTCCCTTATATATAGAAGATAAAAAGAACTTTGGTGTTAGCGTTGATATTCGAACTAATGAATTAATGAAAGATAACGAATAAAGGTTCCTACACATTTTAAAATAGGAACGTTTATAGTGTTATCTTTAAGAGTTGGAGGCAACATTATTGAATTTAACTCAGTCGGAACTTCGTTAATTATACTGAAGGTTTAATTACCCCGTTACAAATAGGCTGTATTAAGTCTTTAAAGTAGTTTATTATGAAGATATATATTTGTCCCTATTAGAAAAGATTGAAAAGTTTTGCTACTATTGGAAAACGTACTGATAACTCCGCTTAAAAATCAAATTCACATTAAATCAAAATTAAGACTTCAACTTTCAAGTTTCTGTTAGCATATTTCAATTGAACGGTAAGCTTCTACTTTATGTTAGCAGTTTTGTAACGGCGTATCTTCGACCTAATATCAACTTTTTTGACATAGGTGTACGGACCACTTTATGAAGAAAGGTTAGGGGCTTACACTATAAACCTTAATAGTACCCACCTTTGAAAAAAAAATTCAGGTCCAGCCGCTTTTAACATCATCACTTCATATACACCAAATTCTGCTAAAACATCACTAATCAACTCTATCACCACTTGAATCTTTTGCGGCGAACCCTACATCAAATTTCTTAGCATGGATGCATAGAATAACTTGTTAAGAAAATTTAGGGGTCTACAGTGTACACTCTAACAATGCCCACCTTCGCGAATTTTTTTCAAGTTTAGTCACTTTTAATATCATCACTTTACATGCCCCATATTCTACCACAATATTGCTAAATAAGCTTTACCACTACTTGAATCTTTTCCAACAACCTCTTTTTGACTACAAAAATCGTCGTCAGCCCGGCGCACCACCCTTCTAACACTATATCCAAAGAATAGCCTTTATAAACAACGATTATATCTCTCGTTCCTTATGCTAAAGTGGCTTTTTAAACTTGTATTACGATATAACTAAAGTCTGGTTCCTTTTACATTTAAAATTTGTCAAAACTTTTATTATATACATTCGCTTTCGATGGACCTTTTATAGTTATCACCATTTACACCGGCGCCCCGCCCGCTTCGCGGAGCCTTCGAATTTACTTTGGATAGTTTAGCTGTCTACGGAAGATTTTTCTTGGAAAATCATTCGTTCAGTTGTGTACTTCTTTTTACTTTCTTTTAAACTCCTTGGTTTAACAGCTTTTAGCAAAAAGGTAGCTCGCTGAACGAGTTGTAGTGTTAATCTTACCTATTGCTAAGGGTTTTGGATCAGGGTATATATGTTTTAAAAGTTTTTTCACTTTTTTAGGATTGCTGTCGAATCTTCGATACGATTAGGAGTCGAACAGAAACTGCTAAGACCAAATATAACGGCTCGACTAAGGTTATAGTCTTTACGTCTATATAATTTTATGAGCTTCTAAACTTTAAGGAACTTTGAAGCTTTATTTGGAGGGTTGGGTTAGGGGTTCGATTTTGGGTATAAAGTTTGATTTATAGTTTCGTTTCTTAAGTAAATATTATTAATGAAAAGCGAAATACTCCGCTACAATATAAGTATATTGGGTTGAAACCTTTTCTAAATACCTAGTGATGACCTTTCTCTTTTTAGTACGTAGGCAAACTTATATAAATGCGGATTATATTCGTAATATTGTTTGGTTTTCAGCACATTATGAGGATTAAAATGGTTGATATAATACTCTATCAATATTCAATAATTATATATATCATATTGCCTGGAAATAGACTACAGGTGAATAGTATTCGTTTCTCAACTATGCTTATTTGTCTTAGTAAAGGATTATGAGGCTTGTGTTTATGATGGTTTTTTCAACAGATTATATGGAAGAACTTAGAGAGTGTGATTTCTAAATAAAGAAGTTGTTATAAAATTGGAATATACAAGTTGAGATTCTTCCCGCCAGCATTTGTACTTAGTTTACAATACCAAGCGTCGCACAATACTGGATATGTAGCAGGAACTGCTTGATGATAGTAAATTAAAAAAAAGAAATAAGACTGATGATATATTTATGATCATTACCAAATAGTTAGTATCACTTCCGAAGGGTATAAGAAATATTTTCATAGTTGACGAAAATGAAAAAAAAAAAATTGATAATAAATATATTCGTATTAGGAGAGGTATACAAAAATCGAAAGATACACGAGTTGAAATCGATGAATGATAGGTATAACTTTTCTAACGTTATAACTCAAGTTATTCCTAATCACGTCCTGAAACTTTGGTAGATAATAATAGACTGCTTTTATAAATTAATAGATACGAACACCAACCATCTCATAACGTTAGAAAAAAATACCTCAGTAATTTAGAATACTGTGAGGGAAGTAATATAAAACACGTACCTATATTTACTGACGAAAGATATGTGATTAATATAGTAAAAGCTTTTGACGAAAGACTTATGTGTATGAATAGAGGAAGTCGATGTTTGGAATTATGGAGTGGAAAATTGTAATCGGAGTGTATTTTGTGTACGAAATAGGTTGGGACCAATGGTGTTATTGCTGAAAGAAATGGGAAGGAGTTTAGCGATTACCTTTGGTAAGTGACTGGCCCCACTGGCGTGCACGTATAGAATAAAAAGTCGGCAGTGTTTAAATAGCAGTCGATTGCAGTAAAGCTAAGTCAACATTACTGACTTGGAGTGCCCAATTCAATGTAAGGAACGGGCTAAGCAGTTGCACATACAAATCAGTGTGTAGACTGGCTAGCGGTTTGAAAAACTTAAAAGAAATCACATCATCACTTTCAATACAATACACCAGTAACTTCAACCATGATTCGAATCAACTACATTTAAACGATAAAGGCCTACCAATATATCTATTATTTTTAGTGTTGATGGCATCTTTAACTAAGGACTTTACAAATTTCTTTCTTAATTCTTTCAGTATTTCATTGTTCATTCTAACTCTTTTCTAAGTTATTCTTAATAAAAGTGATTCGATCTTTAAATAAGAATATGATTTAAAGATCAATAGTATCGATAACAAGCTATTAGGTTCAATAGTGTTATTGAAGCCTTTATCGCTATTTCAAGACGTTCTTTTTGGTTTGTAGAATTTCCGATATTTAGGGTAGAGATTTAATACGTTTTACTATATAGCGTATATATCATTTGAAATTTTCTGATACTTTAAAAACCTTGTTAAAATACCAATTAATATTAAATCCCATTATTGTGATATTATTTTTTAACTTCCTTATTATGAAATCAGTGTTAACTTTGTGAACAATATTATCTGATGATTACATATACAAATTGATCAATAGCATTTTTAACATATTCTGAATCATTTTTTTCCTCTAAGAACCAAGGAATTTAATTTGTTGAAAGAAGGTTTTCGAGTTTATTTCGTAAGAACCAGGTTTAGTTTCCAAGTAATCGATACTAACAAATATTTTTAAATTATATTTTTCTTTGTTTTTGAAAATAAATTTGAATCTTACTAGAGTTTGGGTTTTATGTTTGGGAATGGTAACAAAGCTTTTCGATGGCGCTCAATACTAAGTAATCAATATTTTTAAATTTTACAGATTTGAAGATTTAATATATCTCATTGAAAACTACGTTATCAAAGCATTGGTATAGGTAACATATCTTGGACTTCATCAGATTTATAACAATTAATTTGAATCATGAGATGTAAAACTACAGGTACCCTTTTTTGAGAATCAAGGGGAAATTTCGGGTATCGTTAACCAGCTTCTCAAGATTGACATAAAGATTAACTATAACGATAATCATTCACTCGAAATTAATCATTACTTTCTTAGGCTAAAGCTAACTTTAGCTTTACTAACATCTCTCCCATCAATCTTCATAATAGTAATACGTTCCTGTTGTGAAGTAATATATCACTAAAGACCTCCTGGGAAAGTTTATTACCACCGCTATATTTGGTAAAATTCTTTCAAATATAGGATTAGAATGACAATTCCAAAGGTTTAATAAGTGTAGAGAATTAGGATTTTCATTATTTTGAGGATACTATGGGTTTTCACATATTGAAATATATTAAAAAACGTAATGGGTTAGTTATGCGGTTCTTTTAATAATAATATATTTCTATCACACAAGTTGCTGTAACATTTTTTTTCTTAGTTTAATGCGCTTTGTCTCTCTTGAATTGCGATGTGGTGGAGATCCACGTTTTATCAAAAATGTAATATTAAATATAATACATCATCTGTTTTTCGTAACGTTTAACAGCTGAGTAATAACTTAATTAGCTTCTTGACATACTATAAATCCAATATTTCTTATTATTATTACTACTATGACTTCTGCGATTGCTGTATGCGCTCAAGTTTTATTCACGTTATTCATTTTACTTTCAATTCATGTTTTAAACCAGGTCTCTTATATTTGAGTTTACTGTACTTGCTATCGATATAATAATTGATTAAAATGTTTTTATTATCTCAATCCCGAAAACTGTTTGTTTAAGGAAACATATAAGTTAAGTTTAGAATAAATATTATGATAGTCGTAACAATGATATTAACTGGATAAAGAGGTTTTGAAAAAATAGTACATGGGCGTTATAAAATGTATTCAAATTTGCGTGCACTTGAAACAGTTGCACGAATGTATTCGCGTAATGCAACTTCCTTAACGTATGTTTGGCTCATTACTTATTCTAAACCATCAATTTATGAAGAGTTTAATTAAAAATATCCATCGGTATTTCTCCTGTTACTTCACAGCTATTATTTTTCTCAATCGTATTGGAACTCAATTCGTATGATTTTACGTAACGTGGATGTTCTAGTCGTAATGAAATTTCATCATGTTACGAGTTTCTCGTAAATTACGTGTTTTTAAAAGGAAAGTAAGGTACTTGTTTTCAGCGTACCTAATGAAAATTCCTGGGACTATTATATGGAAATCTGAAGATAAAACCTCTAGATTATAAGGAATTTATCGTTGCAATGTAGTTGATTAGAATTGTGGTCAAAGAAACTATTGTATTGCATTGAAGGTGGTTATATTTTACTTTTAAGTTTGTCAGACCAGTAGCTGGTTTATATACTAATTTATATGGTCAATTGCTTAGCCTATGTTTTAGTTTGAAGTGAGCACCAACTGTACTTAATTTGAAGTTCATTCTACTAATTATAGTCAATTTGCAGTTTTTTAGTATATTTGAATTGACTGTATTGCAATTGATTCCTGTTTTAATACTGGCGGCGTTTGTTTTGTGCGTGTATACCAGTATGGCTAATCACTTCTTTGCGGTAAGTTCTGACCTTCCTCCTTAATTCACATGTCAGATACAAATACGCTTCGCATTACATGTTAATAAATGGCGAATATCAAATATACGAGGTAACTAGTACTTGTAAATTACCTATTAGATATATTCTCATAAAAAAACACCATAAAGAGCCCGACGTGCAATATTAATTTGGTATTATTCGTAAAAAAACGATCTCCAAAATTACTAACTTTGTCACTATTAAATTCACAGGTAAAATGTTAATAACTTAATTCGAAATATTGATTTTCCATTCAATCTACTTCTGAAACCAATTAAAGTTTTTATTTTTGAAATTTTAATATTATTTCGTAATAGATAAATAGTAGGATGATTTCGGTTGCAATAGTGTGGCGACATAAGTCATTCGTGTATTTTACTCCAAGTATCATTATAATCCTACCCTATTATTCTTGCTAATTTTCGCTAATCTAGTGGCTTAGCTTGTTGAACGTAAATTACAATACGTATTACAAATATTGTTCACACGATAAATACGGATCAATCATTCGTTCAAGCTTATCTATGCACTTTTTAATAATTTATGAATAAATTTACCCTTTTCAAGGCCCGAATTTTTGATTATATGGAATTCTATCGCTGTAAATCTAACGTTTTCAAGAAAGTATTTTTTGTTAATTTCCATGATAATGAAACCGCAATCTTAAACTTACGTAATTAAGAAACAAATATTGAATATTTATGTTTTAATACCTAATTTATTTCTAAGATGACTTTAATACTTCAAAAATTATTCAATTCCTCCCTTGATAAATTATTATTGAGATTTAACGCATCATATCATCGAAAAGGCAGAAATCCAATCCCTTGGTTCATTCGTAAATTTCAATAGTCAAGAATTCGTGGAGGATTGTGTAAATGTTTGCGCAATATCATAGTTATTAAAGGTGACCTTACTACTTACACAAACAATTAAACTAGCAGTAATTACGACTATTCAACGCTAACTAATCCTTTATATTGTCAAGGATGAAGTTAAAATCTAGATTTTGCCTTCATTACCGTATTCTTAAACCATTATCCGAAGTATTTCGTATAACTGATGCGTGATCTTACCCTTAACCTTGTCAACTATTCTTTATTTAAAAATATAGATATCTTTCCTTTTAAATTTTGTTAAATACACTAATTGAACAACTACGTGTATAAAAAATCCGTCGATTTTAACTTGGTCGGTTAACTTAAAAGATTCATCCGATGTATTAATAATACATTTAATTCTTGATTGAAGGATAGGATCTCTATTGAAATTTTCTTTTTAAAATATCTATACCGTTATATATGTCTTTCCAAGCTTGTAATTCACATTATAGTTCTCTGTCTCGGTATATATCCTCTATTTAAATTAGTTTATATGCTGTTAACGTCGTATTAGCTAATTAAAAATCATTTTAAAAAGGTTATTTTAGTTATTTCGCTCGGTCTAAAGATCTTTGATTTTGAACTTTCTATCAGATTCAAAAGGTTTTCTATAGGATTTAACATACTTAATATAGTATGTCACGATCCCATTATCAATTTTGGTCACTATGTTTAAAAAATGATACTTAATATTTTATAAAGTCTATCTCATATACCTCATTCCCCTCACGAATGGATTTCACTCTGAAAAGGCATAAACATAACCTTTATTATCAATAATACATTCTCGGTTTTAAAGGTATCGTTGAATTAACGGAGTATAGATTTTTTCCTGAATTCCTTTAGAATTTTACTTTATTTAGTAACCCGCTTTTGTGTATTTGACATTAGTTGCAATTAAGTCGTCATACGTATGTATTCCCAAAATAATAATAAAGTTAACATAGAACCCTTATGGATAATAACGTGATTCAAAGCTTTCAATTTTACGTATAATAGTACTGTTAAACTTGTGAAATTGTGAATGTTGAAAATAAAAATAACGTAAACTCTTAGTCAATATACGTAAGTCCGTTCCATCTTATCAATACCTTATTAAGCCATAAAAGAAACCTGTTTACACTGAATACTTATCGATTTAATATTAACATAGAACTTCATCGCACCAAAATCAATACCAATATCGTAAACTAATAGATTTAGTACCCAAAAAATATCAATCCATGAAATAAATAATGTATTCTCCATTGTTTTCACTGTAATGGTTTCAACAAACTTGGCGTTATAAAACTTAGTTACGAAGTTAATAACATCCAGTATAAGTATACCGTCCAAATTAAATACATTGATAAAAACTTTAAATTTGAAATTTTTCTTGTCTTTCAAAATAAACTTATACCTCAAACAGGTTTGGAAATGTATTTAGTAATAATAATATAACCATTCAATTACCTCCAGAGTTGGTAAGTCCATATATTTATAATCAATCGACTTAAAAACTTTATATAACCTGTTAGTTGCTGGATGGTTAAACTGTCGATATAATTCATGAAATTCTGATTTCGTTCAATTGAACTTCACTTTTAACCCTTGAAAGTTAAACCATAAATATCCCTATTTCAAGTTAATTGAAAACCTTCAACCGACATTAAACTCATTCATTGATTTAAATATTCACGACAATGCAGATATTCTTCATATCTTGGCAGCAACGGAGTATAGGGGTAAACGATTCTTAAATGCAGAAAACAATAAACCCCAAAACTTTAATATAAATATTATAAACTTATAAACTTACATAAAGCGGTTTATAAGTTATTATCAGCAATTTTACTGTTTTTTTCGTATAATTATTAATAGTTGAGGTTTAAATTCGATCGACGGGTTTTGAAAACGCCTTTACAACTTAAAGAGAATAGAGTATCATCTAAACCCTATATTATACCCCAAAAAACGATGCTATCAAATATACTAATTGTGAAGTTTCAATGTACTTAAGTTTTTTTTTTGTTATTTACACTTAGTAATAGTAAATAAGTGTATAGAGCCAAAATGCTCATTTTTATAGCGACGATAAAGGTTTTGACATATCAAGTGGTACACAAAAACGTGATTAGCCAGTTATTACGATACTTCCAAGCCAATACAAATATCTTTAAATCAATACATAACCTTAAATTTATTTTCCTCAAATTATTTCTCCTAACCTCGAAAATCTATAACACGTTGAATATATTCTCAATAAACAATGAAAAAGTACTGAATATCATACATTACCTATTTCGATTCCTGTTCCGTAACAATATAATGTATTAACTAATAACCTTGTTTATCAAAAATACAGAATCTGTTGGAATTGTAAAGACACTTATGTAATTAGCTTAAAACTCTTGGGGAAAGGAATATCCCCCCTTTTGCATACCTCGATAGTTAGGCTCCCAAATGGTGTCAAGTCACTGTAAAACGTATTTAAAATCTTTACAACCGGTAACAACTTGCCCAACTTTCTGACATAATATAATTTCGCTAACTCCCACGATCCACATAACTTATTATAAAAACATCAGCTTATTAAATATTCAATTAAAGAGATCCATCTTACTTTACGATTCTGTTTCATGATCCAACATGTAAAACCACTAGATAATATTTTAATCCGTAAAGTATTAAGAAATGTTAACGTAGTATTCATATTAAGCCTTGAAACTATCGTAAATCTCTCGAAATAAAAAGCTATTCGTCAAGTACCAGAAGTAATAATCCTTGGTATAGCCGGTAAGAAACATTGGAAAACAGCGAATGAAAGCCTAATAACTCAATATTTATTTAACGGAAAAAAATGAAAAAGAAAAAGTCGCAACATGATGTCGAGAACGTTATATAATTTATCATCATATTGCTTCTTCTCTCCTCGTATATTAACAAAAACCGCGATTACTTGGCAATCTGTATTTACCACAAGGATATCTCGAAGGGGGGAAATAATTTACTAGTTGTGAAAACCCTCTAAATCTATCGACAAATAATGTTGGTGAAAACACTAATGTTAACAGGCAAAATAGTTACTTTGAGCAAAATTTCAAGAAAAAAATCCCGTAATCAAACCTATGGTAAACTCGCGCTTAAAAAGGCTCATTTCTTAAAATTAGTGCTCTCGGGCTTAGTAAAACTAAACGTACTGAGGAACTTAAAGATTGCCTTATGACACTTAAAAATAATCCTCTTGATATTAAAGGGATCTCTGAGGTTTTTGCTTAATTAACTAGTAGACTTGAGGGCGGGTATGAACCTAAGGATTTGCCACGCGTGAGTCAATTCATTTCTTATAATTTCCAATAATACTGGAGCATGGGAGTCTTGAGGCAAAAGGGTTTGAAGAAATCATATAGATTTGGTCATAACATTACCAATGGGTACGAAGGCATTAAGAAATACTATTGCTAGAGATACCTTTACTATTGCGCTTATATATCTACTCAAGGTCCTCATCTATTACACAATAGTATAGTATGTTTATCAAATTACATCCTTTCCCTTTCCTTTCAAAGAGATTTACGCATCAATTCAATATTTTAGTATTTAGCTCAATATCAACCTGTTTATTTGCCGTTTTCTATATATCTGGGGCACAATTTCTAAATCAATATTGAAAGTTTTCGAATAACTTCAACTTTTGTTTAGTTTCAGTATGTTCCAAGTTGAGAATATAATAGCTTATTCCATTGGTCAGATATTTAATTAAAAAGTCTTTGGCGTTCGTAAATAAGAGGTCTTTATTGTAATATTAAGCGAACATAATACCAAGGTTTTTAATTACCTAATTTCTAAAAGTTTCGACAATAATATCAATTAAAAAATATTGAAAGGTCATCGTAATGATGATCAATCAGTATAAGGGAAAAGAAATAAACATAGAAGGGGAGATTGCAAATTATTTTCCGTTAAAGTAATCATTTGTAATAAAATATCGTAGAACTCAATTGTTTTTCAATCAATTTTTCTTTCATGATAGTACTCGAAATAGTACCAACTTGGCCGTTGTACAACTTAACTTAGCCTTTTGTGGAATTAACGATCTTATGCTTCTTAATGGTTAATCCAAACTCTTTTCTTCCAATATTAGTTCAAAAAAAATTTCTTAGTATTTTAGATAATAGTGTGAAGGGACTAGGCTAAAGAAGTTGCTCAAAGTAGTCGGATGCTGTATAATCCTCGATGAAAAATAAATGAGAAACCCTTATTAAGTAACTATTATTAAACTATAGAAAAAGGGTGTGACCCGACCACATAACAGGTTAAAGCATACTTACTATCGACTTTATAGCACCATAATAGTATTGAAACCACCAAGGTTAAATCACTGGTAACCATGAGCCGAGGTACCAGCTTATAAGATTACCCCCCAGTTTACCCCCCCCNCCTTCCAGTATAAAGGGCGATAAAAGGTGTTAGTAAATTATAAAGATATAGAGAGTAAGTGATAACTGTTTCGGAGCGGCTGGAAATACCATAAAATCGAATAGAAAGTTCTAACCATCGAATTGTTTGGTATTATGTAAAAATCGTTAGTAATAGCCTCTATATCGTCTTTCCTATAAATAATCCCGTAAACCCCTCCCTAAAAATTTAAAACTTTTCCATCTTATACCACCTTTTCCTATTGATAGTATAGTTACCTCACCCTAATATCTGCTTGTTTCGTAGAGTGAACCGAGAAAAAAGAATTAACATCATGAAACTAGCTGTTAAGATATACTCTCACCTTACCTTCGAGATTGATAAATCTATCAAAGATGTAAGTGTACCTGCTTTAGAGTCGCTAACTTCCTGTTAATGAGTATGGAATTCCATACGGTATGTTTGATTAAAATATATCTAAACGGTACCCAAGAATAGATATTATTCAAATATGTATATAGGATAGCTTATTACTCAAAAAACCTTTACTAAGAGATTAAGAATAAGTATAAACTCGAATACCAACTTGAAAATAGTTTATAAGCAGTAATACGCTGGTGTTAAATGCCGCTTGTACTTTTTTGAGACGATTAGCTGTAAGTTTAGTTACATATATATTTTTTGAAATTTTAATTCAGATATAAACGACGTAATAGAAGAGTTATTCAAAGTTTCCCCGGAATTTAACGTTTAAAATTGGAGTAAATTATTTTTATAGGTCTTTTTCCACGTATTAACGAGCATTTAGATATCGTGTAAACCTATGTAGTTGTTGCAAAATATAAAATAATGGTATGTCTGGCTAATTAACGTAAAGTGGATATTAGTAACGGTAAAGGATCGATTTTAACTATTTTCATTTTCTTCAGCGGTCTTCGTATCATAGGAATTATTAATGAAGACCTTGGTTTTTAAATAGGTAAAATATATTAAAAGTAAGTTTATGTAAAGAGGTTAACGATCAGGTAAGAAGCGCAATCAACAGTTACTAAGTTGCTAGTCGATATTTGTAAACGTATTAATGGTAAGCTAGGTTGTATTAATGTCAAGTTCGGTAAATTTATTAATAAAGGTAAAACGTTACTAGTCGTTAATGGTTTGGAGCATTATTTGAAGGACAACAAATACGAAAATGTAGTCAAATAGTCCCGGTCGTAATATTAATATAAGTTTTTTGTGTACTAGGTATCCATGAAATAACGTTTTCGTTGCCGTTCAGTAATATTAAACGTAATATATTAAACCCTTTTATGGGAAAAAAAAGAAAAGCTTTGTAATATAGTCGGCTCAACCATAACGTAAATATGAATTTTTAGGGTTATAATATTCAAATTTTTTAAAAGAGACTCCTAACTTGAATATATATAACCTACCTATTTAGCGAAAACTAGTCATTCTAAAGGCTCGTTAAAATAGGAGCAGTTTACGTGAGATTTATTCATAGTTCGTAAAATGCTTTAAACGTAATACTTCTATTTTGTTTCGTTATATTTATTTATAACGTCAATAGCTAGTAGCTTAAAATCGCAAGCGTGGTAGTTCATAAACATGTCCGAAGCAATTTGGATGAGTTAATTTATATAAAATTGGGGATGTTTCCTTTATGAAATATTAAATTCGATAACGTTGAAATCTATAATATATATAATACTTTATATACGATAAAGTTAATATCAGTATTTCGAAAACTTATTTACCTTATAAAATTTGAGAAAAATAGACGTTCTTACGTACCTAATATCGTTTCGAAGAAAAAAGTTATTTATTCTCGGTTTTTTTCTTAATTCATTGTATAACTGTTATTTTAACTTATACGAATTTCTTAACATCATAGATAGGTTAGATGAAATCATTAACCTTTATATGAGGTTTTGTAATTAAAATAAGAGAATATTAAACTATTTATATAAAATCGAAGTGATAGCTATATGCTATAAAAACGGGTTAATACTAATAATATTTATATCCTTATTATTTAACGCCAATTAATAATCGGTTAATAAAGAGATTTAATTAAATTAAGTGTAAATAAGAGAAAAAACGTAATTATATTTCAATTTACCAATTAATATATTTGGTAGAATCGTTTTATTGAAGGTATAATACAGTGTTGAGGCGTTAATCTATCTTTTTTCAGTTGTAAAGGTGTTTTGAAAACCCATGAGTCTAATTCAAACCCCAATCATTGATAATTGTACGAAAAAAAAATGTAAAATAGCTAATAATGACTTATATACCGCTTTAAGTAGGTTTAAGCGTTTATAATATTTATTATGTAATGAAGATCATCGATACATTTTTTAGGGAAATCGACTATCAAGTCGATAAAAAACTAGTTTTAAAATCACTGAAAATTAGTTAAGGTTAGAAGGATTCTTTCTTACGATAATTGAAATAAGTCGTGTATTTATAAAGTTAATAATATAAATAAAAACACCAAACCATATTGAGTAACCCGGGTTAAAGGTGTATTTTGGAAAGAATAATGGATGTAATATCGCGACCTGGATAGCTAATAAGAAGTAAATCGTAGATAATTTAAATTGATAAAGTAGTACACGAGTTGTAAGTGGGTATTTCAATGCCATTACGAAATCATGAAACGTTATTATCATTCAAAAAATATTTGGAAAAAAAAATATCAAGTATTTGGTCGTTATTAATACAATTTTCTATTAGAAAATTTCGTTTATTTCTATGTATCGCGCGAATTAAACGTGGGTAAATAAAATCCCGGTTAATAACAGTATCATAGCTATCTGAAAGGTCGATATTAGTAAAATATTCGCAACCTTTCGGAATAAATTTCTTAACAACGGTTTACCGGGAGACTTATATATACGGAAATTACTTCTAATGTCTTTTTTGGTGGCATAAAAATCATAACTCTCGACTGGAAATAATGGGGTCGTAAAGGCTTTTAAAATATCTTAATTTCGATGGGACAGTATATTAGGTCGTTGATAATGAGCCCTCTCATTATTAACTAATTGAAATAAAAATAAGAAAAAGAATTTTGCTTTACAAATTTGTTATTCGGAGAGTTATCTAGTCATAATCAAATATTTTAACTTTTTAAAATTGGTAAGAATAATGAATGGGCGGATGGTACTCAAAAACACAACGTTTTAATCTTTTAAAAAATTTATTACCCTGAAAAATTTTTCATAATGAATTTCATAATTAGATTTGTCAGGCAACAAATAATTAAAGTATCATATTAATGGATGTTGGTTACTATAATCGTCACGTTAAAGTATATAGTCCTTTAAAATCTAACCAAAGTAGTCACATTTTAAAAAGATTTTGCGGTCGAGGTTCTATTACACAATAACGGGTTTAAAAAGAAAGTAAATGTGAAGTCATTCAAAAGCACATTTTTCTAGGATCGGAAATAAAAAGGGGTATCCTTTCTGATCAATCAAATTAAAGGCTTAACGATTATCAAATCATCGTAAATAAATTATCGGTAAAGTTTAACGATGCTGAGAAAACCTCGTACCCCTAATACAAATATGGAAACCGCTCATTTTCAATTAACGCATCGATTTTCTTGGTTTATACCTTACCGAATTCCATTTGAATAACGAATCCTAGGTATTTTTTCATTTAAACGCCGAATTCACCTTTCAATATATCAAGGTTTATATTCGTAAAACTCAACGCATTTATCATTTGCTTAAAGTTAACGTTGTCGTTATTAAAAGTAGTCCTAAAATTTACCAATGTGATATTAGTATGAACAAAAAAAAATATTGAGGAAAACACGGAATGAAGTTTTCATATACTATTGAAATATACCTAGTATGTTAAATATTCTGAATCGGGTATTATTGATTCTACAAATTCAATATATATGCAAAACGTAATTTTCCTATTGTTTTCCTTTTTAATACAGAGCTTATAAAAAGAGGCTTTGACGTATAACTGATTAAATTACTCACTTCTGAAGATATTCGAAAGCTTTTTTCTGTTAATTAGAGGAATAGGATAATATTCTACCTTTATAATAATGTTAAGATTACGGTAATAAATATAAAATCGTAACCTACCCCCTGGGTTTTCAACGACAAGTATAGGGGTATCCGTTAAAAATATATTCGTATAGATATAACTTTAGTTTAATGATTTAATTATCTTTTTCGTTAATACAAAAGGCTATTTTCGCAACATACCATATAACGGGCCCTGTGGAACGTCTAAAAGTTAGCGTTGATTATCGTTGTAAAGGACGATTTCATAATCGGCATCGAAGCGGTAAAAGAATAACTTGTCTTTTGGTCTCTTGTTGAATAAGGGCTCAAACTATTTAAAGTATCGGGGAGTTTATCGGTAACGGGAATAAATAACTTTAGGGCGAACTTTTCATCAATATTTTCGAAGGAAACGGTAGCGAGTCGCATTATAGCGGTTTGATTCATCTGGGTTTTTCAAAGAATAATATGAAAATTGGCGGTACTACCTCCCTTAAGTTTCTTTTGTATTGACGTAAACTACCGTTTCCATAAAAAATAGTTGACCATTCCTTCAAAGAACAGTATATATTGCGGAATGATAAAAATTACCTATTAATATTTTATTTAAACTTTACCCCAAATAACATCTCATTATAAACAAGAAATGATATATGCTCAAACTTGATACCAATAACCGTCAAGATAAATATTTTAAAAAGTGATAAAATAATTAAACTTAAACCAGTCCCAAATACGTAACCAATGGCTTTGTCAAGTTGTTAGAATGAAATAGAAATACATAGTAACTTTAATTGATGAGTAAGTTACTTACTCCAGACGTTAAAAAATTTATAACCTATATTTCCTAAAACGTTGACAAACTCAATCAAATTACAAAATAAATTTAATATAAATGGAATGTTATTTAAAAGCTAGTGATGAGCTATTGGGTCGAATTGAAGTTTCTTCAAGTTTAATATACGATTATATAGAAAAATCACGATTTTCTATCCTAAAGTTTAATAAAGTTATCGGCAAAGATGAGGTGAATATTTAAGTTAGCTTTGATACGAGAGCGGTTCGAACGTTGCGCGGAATCCTTTAGGTAGGTACAAATACGATAACTTTCTGCGTTATACATTAAGTATGAAATAAAATTCTTATAACGAGAAAATTCCAAATAATTAATCCAGGTAACGCGTTGCTTAAAAGCGGTTCGGAAAACGCTTACGCCATTATAATAACGTTTTCATAAGTATCGCGAACAAGTACGTCACCGTTACCACTCCCGATATAAGCAATACTTCCTGTACTAACAATGCTCATATAACTTATACTACCTTATCGAATACAAAAATTGTAAATTGACCAATTAATAAGTTAGGGTCAGACAACTTACCTATTGTAATCCGCAAGTATATTAAGAGGGAGCAACGTATTAGCTATGGTGTCGTTAAAAAAACCCTTCTAAAAAAAGAATTTGGTAACGATTACCAAGCTATGCCACGACTTTTGGTGAGTAAGGCTTCTTAAATGTTAAAAAATACATTAAATTGTTTATAAACCCCTGATTTAATACTTATAAACCCGTAAATCATGTATTTAGTTTTAGTATTGTTTTCATGATACACATAAAATATTATTTTCAAAATATTAAGGTTGTTAATATTACTATCGCTGTCATGGGAATCGTAGTTTTTTATAATTATTTTCGTAAGGCTTTCCAATTATTAAAAAATAGCATAAAAGTGATTTTTTTCAGTAACTATATACTTTCAATCCCTATAAAAATCACGTAATATTATAGTTTTTCATACCAAAGAGCGTAATTTAACGTTTTAAAACTTAACGGGCTCATTAAAAGGCTTACATTTACGTTATTAATCTTTAATGGTATCGAATAAAGCATCCATATTGTCATCAAAATCGGAGAAATTCGAATCGTTATCGTTATTGGGTAAAGAGACTCTGATCCCGAAAGAGAACTGAAAAGTAATTACATTATTTATAAATAGCGTAATGGAATCTCCTCTGGGAGGAGGGGGGGGTCATTCCGAAAACGTAAACGTATCAACGACTTTAAACTACCTGTCTTCGTATAGCAGTCAAATGCAGTACAGCTAAATCAACTTTACTGGCAGTAAAGTTGATTGTACGTACAGTAAATTGACTGCAATTTATGGGATTTGAATACAATGTATTTCAAGTGTAGTGCAGTAGGTGCCAACTTCAAAGTAGTGTATAAGCTAAAGAGTTAAGCCATACAAATTGGTATGCAGACCGGGTAGCAGTCTTCCAAACTTAGCGCCAATACATCGCAATCAACGATATCAATGCATTACCAGTTACTTCGACCACAGTGATTAAAATCGACTACGTTGCAATGATAATAACCTACTAATATTGATCAGTGTTTATTAGGTGAAGAAAATATTGGTTAAGTAAGTAAAGAAGATGCTTTCCGGTTGTTACTCTTTATTTAGGCAAGGTAAAGGAAAAGGTTTTACGAAGCGCCCTTATAGTATTGTATCGTCTTTGTGGCAGTACGTAGGGAAAACTTTTGTATTATGTCGACTTCGTGGCAATTTCGTAGTAGGCGACGGTATCGCCATTAAAAAACACCAATAAATATTTATTGATTCTTTTTAAAAGAGATAAAATTAACCGTCTAAAAACCTTAAAGATTACTAAGCCGGTAAGTTGATAAATGGTTAAATCAGTACTATTAAAGCTACTATTACAGGCATTACTATTACAAATCGTGAAAAAGACTAAGTTTTACGACTTTTAATTTACACAAACTTTAATGGTGAACCTATGACCTTTTACTTTACACTACATTTTTTACCCTATGACTCTTGAACTTTCATTGCGATAACTTTGAAACTTACTGAAATAAATGTCATTACAAACCCTATTAGGAAAAAATAATTAAATTTTTTAGCGACATTTTCAAAAAGAGCTACAACGAAGACCTTTGGTATACAAATGCCGACAAAAACTCTTTAACCGAACACTTTACCAACATAATCGGCCGTTTCGGTTATAAATTAAACCTTATCGAAATTAATTGAGGATCCATAGCTTTCGACGATTTTGAAAAATGGTTTCGCGATTAAATCTTGGATATATGAATAAAAGACAGACAAGTAAGCTAAAACAAAGATAAAGACTAAACTCTTTAATCGAAAAGTTAAACTCCCTACGAAATAAGAGAATTAGAGTAATTTGGCTAACCTACTTTACGAATACGGCACGGATTAATACCCTTAATAAACTTGAGTAAAGGGTAGAGGAATTACTAGCTATAGTAATCCTTAACGCCCTTATATAAGCTTGTAAAAACCCATCCAAGCCTAAATAAGTTTTTCAGATCCTATTGCACATGATTTTCAACGTACTATCATTACTAAACGTAAGGAATTTATCAAATCATGCGCCGCAAACCCTTTACTCTATTATTTAACGAAATAGGAACCCCGCTGTACTTCTTGACAATAAAAGGATTATTATCAAGTTCTTTGTGACAAAAACTATTAAGTTCTTTTTCCTAAATATCTTTAATACGTTTAGTTTCAACAATCAATCTAAAGACTAACTAGCTTTTTATGCGAGCCCATAATAAATAAGACTACTAGTTTTTTTCCTCCAAACTTTACTAAAGGTAATTATCCTCCCCATTTATACTAGTAGCCTTAATACTTCCTCCAATACTAGTACAAAGTTTAAAAGGTTTTTACAACTGATATATTACCCTTCCCCCTCGACGTGTTTCCATAGTAGATTCGGATTACGCTGCAATTACTACGTGCATTAAAATCTAAAAAGGAAAGAAAAAGTATAACGATAAACCGTACAACTTTTTCGACGTTAAGTTACATCCATTCTATAACATTTACCGCTAGATAAAAGTTAAATTAACAGTCTTCTACTCGTTATTTACTAGTACTCTTACCGGCCAGGCTGAGGATCATTACCTCCGATATTCAACGAATTGAGTCTCTTCTCGCGAAATCTACGATAGCGTAAATGATTCCTTATAATACGAAGTTACTTTTATTTAATACCATACCAATTGGAATATTATCAAGTGATCATATATATTGCATTACAAAAAAAGTCAGAAAATAACATAAAACACCTGAATCAAATGATTAACAAATTAATTCCTTACTAATAAGCAATAGGAAACGTGGAAATTAGCGAAAGTACCCTATGCTAATAAGTCCGGCAGGCTGTTACGGGTAATAAAAGACTCGAATACGCCTTTTAATACCCAGATAGCACTTACGAAGGGTTTTTTAACCAAATACATTCCTCGCTAACAACCGTAACAACTCGAGTGTTCGATTCGACCGGTATATAGCTTTAAGATCCGAAATTCAATAACGAAGGAGAAGACCCTTCTCAATCGTATAACATTAATCCAAGGTAGGAAATTCCTAGACCTTTATCTACGGAAAAGGGTAATCCTGTTGTTTAAGGTCTTCAAATAGGCTAAAACATATTATTTCAACCGTAAAAAAATACTGCATTTACGGAGAATAAGGCCGTTAGATAACACGTTATCCTACTACCATACTTTAAGTAAAATAGGTAATGTATTGCATACTATTCCCATTTACTTTTAACGAGGACTACGTCGAGTAAGTTACATAATTTAAAGGTAATGAACTTAAAGAAAAAGAAGATAAATTAAAGGTTATCGGTTGGCATGAAGATAATGGTATTGATATTAGCTCAGAAATAACTTAATAACTCGTTGATTATGCCTTTTTATTACACCTTACAGGTGAAGACCCCTACCGCCGGAATAACGATAAAAACTCTAGTCCTACACACATTTTTACCATTTAAAATCGTTACGCGAAGCAGGTCTTTTAAAGGATTGTTACGGATACAAAGGCGATACGGTACTTAATAAAACGTTATTCATAATACGTTGCGTTACAAAAGAATACTAATAATGTTATGGAATTCGATTACGCGCATGATAGTAAAGTTATAGTTGGCTTTAACCTTGTAAAAGAGCTATTTTGATTAGAATCGACGACGGTGAAGATTGTTATTAATATTATGATTTTCCAGATTTTAAAATTTCCTACCATCTTTCTCCTTTACTTTAAAAACATTAAAAACCACGACGTTAATGTTAACGTTTAGACTAACGAGCTAATACTTATTAAGGCTAGTAAAAGGTTTTTTTCTTAACCTTAAATAGGGGCACCTCTAATTTTATTATTAAAGGCCAAAAGATGTAATATCAAACCTAAAAAAGATAAAACTTGGTTGATTACATCATAAATTTAACCCGCCAGCGATTAATTAACTTTATAATGTCTTAAAAGTAACGAGCTACAAAAATATAAGCTTATCAACGCTAAAGGTAATTAAACGGCTTTACCACTATGACTACTTAAATTTCTAAGTCCTTTGAAATTATCAATTTACGTTAAAGAAAAACTAAGACTTTCATTCTAAAGTTTTCATTGACGTATTTTACCTAAATCACAAGCTATTATTATATGTTATGAACTCTATTACGGCTTTTCACAACGCTAAGTTCCTTAAAACTACTACGGCAATAGAAACTTAAAAGGTACTACGCGCTCTAAAAAATTAACATATACCTTGAGTTATTGAACGTACTAGTTTACGACGTTGACACCAACCTTATTACAATAGAATTTTCAATTAAAGTAAGGTTAATGAGGATTTAATATAAACAAGTTCTTATTAAGGTTTACTAAGGTATTGGCAAGATCAAAAAGGATATGCACTCCTAAAAAAGGCCTACGATATCTTTATATTGAAAATTAAAATCTTTAAAAATTTAAAAAAAAACACGGCTTTCAATGGCAGTAAAAGGCATTAGCGATACTATTATCCTTAATGGACATATAATAACTTTATTGGTATTTGGGGTTTACTTATGTATAACAACAGATTCATTACACTTATCAAATACCCAAAAACGCGTCATGGTATATAATAAAACCCTAAAGGAATTAATAAAGGAATCGGTACGTTTTCAGGTTAACAATACCCTTAATAACAGGAACAGATTATTAGCAATAAAATTATTATTTCTCTCCCTTTAAAGAGAAATTTTTACGCATTAAGAGTCAGGTAAATAGAATGAACCGTATAAGATCTTAAGTATCCTCAACTTAAACATAGTAGTTAAAATTACTAATGGTTTTATAACTTTCCAAACTATACATGTTCAGCCGTATCAAATGATCCCTAGGCCCCTTAAGTCCAATAAATATCTTAACGTTTATAACCTATAAACAGAACGAATTGGCTAATACAATCTTCCCAAACCGACCGATAATAAGCTAATAAAACGTCGACAGCGTGGAAAACCACCTAAAAAAGGGATATATACGAAAAAAAGATAATGATAGGTATTACAGGCCTAATAAGATATATAGAACGGTGTAAATATGTTAAAAGGAAAAGTCCACTGAAAACGTTACCCTTAACTTAAGTGTCGAAAATATTATCAATACACCCAGCAAGCCTTATAAAAAAATTAAGTAAAGATTAACGGCTTTTTTTTACGAGAATTTATATAATTTGTACCATTAACGATATTTGAAAACCAAAAAGTTACTGTCTTTAAGTCGAGGATAATTTACAAGGTTAAATGTAATATTACGGACCAGCCATACGAAAAGTTCCAACTAATTGCTTGAAGATATGGTAATTAAGGTAAGAATTAAATCCATACTAAATCACTTACCATTCAGAAAATGAACTAACGTTTAATAGTCTTAATTACTACCAATTTAATTAACAATACAAAAATTTAGTTTATACTTAATAGCCGGGATATCTCGTAAGCATATACGCAATTTGCCACCAATTTACAACGGATTATATTACTAAAACTGCCGAAAAAACTCAAGTATATGATTTCGGCCAATACGATAATGAAATGTATCAAATTTTTATACGGACCGGTCGAGGAAGGCGTTTGATAGTTTCTTACGTACCAAGCGCACCTTAAAAATAGGTTAGGTATAAATACTTTAATGTTTCACCCGTGTCTATCAATTATAAAAAACAAATGTTTTGGTATCTTGGGTATATAAATTAACGATACCTTTTTTTCTTCGAGAATATTGGGTTTATAGCGCCGAAATGGCGTAATATCGAAAAGTTGAGCCTTTGAAAATGTAAGCTAATCTATATATTGATTTAACGCATACAACTTAACTTTAATAAATCGTCCATCCATATATAAAATATAAAGACGAAAAACAGCACTTACATAAGCTTACGTTAAAAAAAAGCAAGCTATAAGCCTAAATATTATATATAACGCCAACGACGTAAATTTATAAAGATAGCTGAAATGAAAGGCACTTACGGCCTATATCGCCACGTTATATTGATCGAAGATATCTTACGATTTTTTCATTATAATACAGGGATTATAACATCAAAATAAAGACTTTAATATATTAAATAAGCCGATTTAGTAACAAATGAACTACGTAAAAAAAGAAATTAACATAGTATTTATAAATCTTATAAAAGGGAAGTTATTAATCTTTACGAACGGGTTATTTACCAATAATACTAGCTTTACATCGTGAATAAGTTGTCCAATAACGTTTGTCAACGATGATAGATTTTAAAAATAATTTATAATTGCTGGAAACCTTATATATTAGACATTAGTTCAATCAAAACGTATAACTTGTAACATAATGGCCCTCAAAGTCTACGATATAATAGCAGGCTTTAATATCGACATAATGACCAATGGTATACTAAGAATTAATACTAAATAATTAAGAATACTTTCGAGACTTATAGTAATATATACTAATTTTCGAAGCCTTTACGAATACTTATTAAAACTAGGTACGACCAATGAAAAACGTTTAATGATAAACGTAATAGCTTTAAGGGAGGTATAAAAAGCCCGAGAAATCGATAAATTTCGGTATATTCACGGTAAGAATACCTACTAACGCTGTAAATAATGTTATGCCTCATAACGCCCTAAAAAGTTTTGTAAATATCAATACTCTAATTTTACAAATTAAGGGCTACGTAAACCGCCCGGAACGTAACGCGATAAAATAGGGTAGCTCTAGGAAACTGTAAAATTGCTAAGGTAATAAAGATAATGGCAAAGGTGGTAATGGTAGTAGTTTAAACTACTGGCAAAAGGTACGTTATTAGTAACGTGCTTAATTTATATAAGTTTATAACAAAAACCTATAAACGGGAATTGAGGAACGAATGCCTCAGAAAAGTGGAGAAAAAAGGGCACAAAAAGCGGTAATAAAGGTTGATTTCAATACCAATTAATTGGAATTAACAGGGTTCTGGATTATTAATAGCTTACGAATTAAGGAGGGTTCTCAGAGGTTGCCACCAATTGATAACAAGCCACGCTAGCGTATAGATACAAAATAAAAAGCCGCCAGTATTGGAATAGAAGTCGAATGCAGTACAGCAAAGTTAACTTCACTAGCAGTAAAGTTAATTATACGTACTGCAAATTAACTGCAATTTGTGAGATTTAAGTACACTGCACTGCAAGTGCAGTGTAGTAGGTTCCCACTTTAAAGTGAGGCACAGGAAAAAGTGTTTGGCCATACAAATTAGTGTGCAGACCGGCTAGCAATCTGCCAAACTTAGAACTAACACATCTCAATCAACAATATCAACGCAGGACCAGTTACTTCAACTACAGTGATTCGAATCTACTACGTTGCAACAACAAAAACCTACCAACAACCGGATTATATTTTTCAACGTATTGAATATGTTGGTATTATATTGTTTTAAATATAAAGCGTACTTGCAAACAGCTCAATCCTGTTTAACAAACCTCATACATAGGATTTTGGTAAAACTTCGGTTTTGAACAGTTGAATAATCCTATGAAGCCATTAGATCGTTTTCAAATGAATCACTTACACGTACATTGAACAAAAAATCCAAAGCCTAAAGGATTAACTTCGCAGGGTCGAAAAATAAAACCCTAGGCTATAACGATTAACAAATAATGAAAATATCATGGAAGAAAAGATCGATGATTATATATAAAGGGATAAAGATAAAGCTGTTGCTTAAAATAATTGTTTTATGTTTATAATCTTCGATGAAAAAAAAAAGATAAACCCTTGCAAAGTAGCTGCTACGGAGCTACATAAAAAGGGGGTGATCCAGTCATGTGACAGATGAGGGCATGCTTCCGAGCAGCTCCAGAGTACCGTAGGAGCATGGCATCTACAAGGGCTAGATCCTTGGTAACCATTAGCCCAGGCATCAGCCTGTGATAAATAGTAGCGATACTGTTGCTACTTTTTGACTGCCGCGAACAACTACATAGTCTATAAACTCCCTATTTTATTCTACGAACAACTATATAGCATATAGAGGCACTTCGCAAAAAGATTTCCTATAACTCTTTAAAACAAGTGTAACAACCGGAAATTAACTTATTCTTCTACCTAACTTATTTTTACTTAACCTAATAACCACTAATCAGTGTTCGTAGGCCTCTATAGTTCCAATATATTCCATTCGAATCATGGTTGAAGTAACTGGTATATTGAATTGAAAGTAGTGATGTGTTACTTCTAAGTTTGGCAGACCGCTAGCCGGTTTACACACTAATTTGTATGGCTGATTGCTTGACCCATGCACTAGTTCGAAGTAGGTACCTACTACTAGACTTCCGGTTAATCACATAAATTACAGTCAATTTGCAGTTAATATCATCAACTAACTGTCAGTGTAATTAACTTGACTATACCTAAATTAACTGCTTTTTCAACACTATCTATTTGCATATATTGAATAATATCATTATTTATAGTAATAAATTTTATTCCAAATTTTAAATAAGTTTACTCGGGATTCATAATTAATATTAAAATTTCCACTGGTTCAAAAGATGATTTTCTATGATTATCTCAATTGTTGTTAGTATATTTAACAATTGTTCCAAGTTTTAATCTCTTTAATTCTAGTTAATGAATATAATTATCAATTATTTAACCCAATATGTCAAGTTTTGTAGTAAGGTTTCTTATAATTTATAGTGTATCAATGTATCTATTGTTAAATTCATAATGATATATATTACAAGCTTGTTCCTGGGATAATGGTTACCAGGGATCTAGCTTTAGTAGTTTCTATGAATACTCCTATAGTGCTTTGGAGCTGCTTGGATGCCGTACTAGAGCATGATCTCACCTTTTATGTGACCTGGTCACCTCTCTTCTTTGGTTCCGTAGCAGCTTCCCAGTAGGGGTTTTCCTCTTCCTTCTTCATCAGGGATTATAGACAGTATCCGACCACCTTAAGGGATAGCTCTAGCCTAGTTTCTTTAAATGTATTTTTTTTACCCAAAGTTGTTTTCATTACTTACAAGCGGTTATAACCTATGGTTATATTTTTCTTTTTAGACCCCTCGAACTTAAATTTTTAGGCCCTGAAGTAATTTTTCGATATATACGTAAAGAAGTTGCTTTCAACGGCTATATCAACTTTATACCATACTTTACTACCTGATATAAAACTTTTACGGATTCCCTACGTATAAAGCTCATTGAACGGATTTAAACCCTTTATGAATACGCCTTACGCTTCAAATAATATAATACTAACGTAATGAATACGTTAACAAATATAATCCAGCAAGTTAAAGCTATCGGTTCACCTACGTTTTCGAAATAAATTCCCCTTTAAAGAGGTCCAATTATATTAACTACTAATCATGTAACTATTACAAGGTTTTCACCCCGAAATTACGTTAATTTATTCGACGACAACAACTCGGATTCATTCAACTTCGATTACAATGTGAACTCCCCATTCGATAAACATTAACGACCTAAACATAAACTTTTCAATTAATAGGTTAAGCTTTCCGACATTAAGTTGCTTTTTCCGGTATTAAAAGTTACGTTATTACGTAAACTTCGTAAAATCAGAATTTTATCGGTATTAAAACAATTACCTTTACCATTTTTTTTCAATAATTGAAAGGTTTTGTTAAAACCACTATAAAATGCTATTAAGCCCGTGGTAAGAACAGCGGTATTAATAACTCTAATATCATTATAATAATACTTTATACTGATTACTACAACCTAAATGCGGTAAAAACTGTCATCGTTCGACTATCGATATAAAAGAAAAAAATTGTAAACGTTTTTACCTTCTTTTCAACGATTGAAAATCTTTATTCATAAATATTAACGGTATGGACTTGGAATAGGCCATGAAACTTACTATATTAAAGTGAATTGTTAACGATACTTTCATCAATATAATATTTTTTTCGATATAACCGCGGATTACAACGAATAAATCGCCTGTGTTTAATATATTAAATGGTTATTTTATAACCTTCGAATTCGGTACAGTGACAACAGTCAATTTAACGTTATTAGTACCAGGAATACGATAGGTAACGGGACTAGCGGCGGCGATATACCCGTTTGCAATAATTAGGGGGATGTTATTATTAATAGTGTAAATGATCAATAAGATGTTTTTAAATGGCGCATTACTTATGTTAATCATTTGGAAATTTTTAGTTGTAAAAACTCTGATTTATATTTATAGTACAACGAGAATATTTATTATATTAGTACCTCCTTATTGGATTCATCGTAACGCCCTATTAATTCCAGTATCACAACTGATATAGGCATTTACCTTACCTATAACGAAAGTATTACTATTTTTTAGGAGGAAAAAGCGTAGCTTTTATTCATAGTAGCGTATAAGAGTTAGAATAACTTTAATTCGATTGGGTAAACTACCCCTCAATTTTAATTTACTGTTCGTTCATAATAAATTCACTTTTTAAATTTTTTTTATTCGTGAAATTTTCAATAAATATGATGTAACAATATTATAATATTATGAGAAAATAGCTTTTTAATCAATTGAAGTCACTGCGCATTTCTTTTGTACTCCAACGACTTGGAGAAACCATACGTTTTATATCTGGTTCCTATCTACGGTTTATTTATCTTATAATATTTTTAAATATCAACTTCCATAAATACTGTCATCAAACATAGGCTTATTTTATTTACTATATATGAAACAACGTTATTTTAGATAAACCTTAAATATGATACAAATGGTTGACTTACTCCGTTTTTAAATATACATTATTTTCTAAACGAACGATTAATTATTTAGTAAAGAAACGAGATTTTACGTCGGTATAAGCAACCTAAAGGAGTTGATACCGTTTTGTTTCATATTATACTCTTCAAAGCTAGTAGGAATTAAGGAGCTACCACACGTATCTTCAACGTTTCCCGCGAAGATATTAACAAAACGCTCCCCCTAAAACTACTTGTTTCTATTAAGGATAAGCTCCTCTGCTTCGTTAAAACGTTCGAGCCCTTATTCAAGCAATCTCTAAAAATAAATTACCTTTATGCTGCTCCAAAACCAATCACAAAATTGGTTTTCGGAATAATAGTTAGGGCCAGCCTTTCAAAGTCCCATACGGCTTATTATATGGTGTGTTGCAAAAGGAGCTCCCTATATTAAGGAAAATTTTAATCGAATTGCTCGACTAAGAATATGTTCAAACAACTAGTTTTTTTAACGAGTGCCTTCGTGTTTTTCGTTAACAAATTCGGAGATAATTTATGGTTTTATATAGATTAACGCAAACTTTACTTTTTCATGAAAGTAGACTATTATTTTCTCCCATTAATTGAAGAATCTTTTGCGAATATCTCCCGAGTTAAATGGTTTATCCAATCAAGTATTTAAATCGCTTTTCATAAACTTTGTATTAAGTAAAGAGATAAGTGGAAAATTACGTTTTGTATATATTTTAGAATTTTTGAATGGCTTATTACTCCTTTCGGAATTTCTTCATACGCCCACTACTTTTTAATCGATTATTAACAATTCGTTACGCTCTCTCTTCGCCGTTTTATTTTTTATATTCCGCAACAATATTTCATTGACTTTCAATAGTAGTTTTTACGAATGTAACGTTACATTTGAATAAATATTAAACATTTCAAACGATATTCATTTCAATTTCAATATATTTAAGCATATATTCGTTATTTCAATGATTCAATATTTTGGATTCGTTACGGAATCTAAAGTTTGTATACGTATAAACCTAGAGAAGCTGCACGTTATCCGCGGATAAGCGACTTTTACGTTTATATTAGAAGTATGGTTTTTTAAGTAGAGTTCCTTAACTTTTATTGATAATTAATTGGACCAATCTGGAAACGTAACCCCTTTAGTTAGAAACTCGGGGAAAAAATTGTTTTAAAATATTTTAAATTCAATTTCGTTCTAAAATCCGTTTTCATTTAATAAAATCCCGATCGCAATATCTTGTTAGAAGCTAATTGCTTGAGTTGAGCCCTAAGCGATGATTTACTCTAACTTAACAATTACAGTAATATACGTATAACAGCGTATTACTCTAGTATTTTGTTGCCCATTACATATAATTACGCAATTGACAATAAAATAACTTAAAATTACATGTTGTTTGAAATTATGAAATATGAAGTTTCGTGGCACTTTCTGCTGATTTACAATTTTTACAAATTAAAGAAACTTAAAAAGATTTACAATTACACTATAAATTTACGGATAACAAGTTAGTTAATAAGAATGCAATTTCCATATTTGTTTCAAACTAGATTATAATAAAAAGACCAATTGTATACAACTTAATACATTATTTGGACAAAACAGGAATATGTTTAAAAGTCACACCGACTTACGCCTTTTAAACCAGAAACTATAATTTTTGCTCCCCGAATAAACTACTTTCAAATCACTTTCGCGCGCGTATATTTTCCGATTCAACGTCGTTAATGAATTTATTCCAAAGTGTTGTAAACTTTTTACTAGTATCAACCTTTAAAACGGCTAGGATGCCGCTATTATCTAGGATGGTATTAAAGTTTATTTAATTCGTACGGTATTTATAATTAATCGGAGTTTCTTTTCCGATAATTAAATTAATAGCGACCAAATATTTCAAGTTTTCATTTCGAAATGTTGAGCAACTAAAGATGTTATTTCGTAATTTCATAACTATATTAAGGTACCCGTTTATGAACTGTTTACTACCGCGTTAATATAAACTACCTGCATTCTATTTTCTATTAATTACTCGGCTTACGACGGTATTATCTTTATCTTTTTAAAAATTTATTTTTAACCTGGGTTATATCGTACGGTCCAGTACTTTTACTAAAATTTTCGATTAGGTCTCCATTGTATCAGGTACGTTGGAAGAGTAATCGTAAAAATAGGTGTCTTATTGAAGTAGTTCTAAATATTGCAGGGAGAAGGGGAATATGGAGAGTACACGCCATAGGTAAGAGCTTATAACCTTTTACCCTGGCAGTGGCACTTTACCATATACTTTCCCAATCTCCCTTCCGATCAGTAACACTTTACCGTACACCCTGTAAATGCTACTATTGGGGATCAGCACGCTATTATACACTTTTCAGGAATATACCTTGCCAAGTAGTTAGTTACCGTACACTTTGTAAAGTTGTCATTTGCAACGTGGCCGCCTACTCATTTTAAAGATATATAGTAATATTTATATAGATAATCTTTTCTTTTCCACAACGCGACTTGTATCCGTAATTTAGTAATAGTAGTTTAGTTTGTAATATAGTCCGTATTCGTGATTTTGATAATAATAATTTGGTTATAGTGTAGTTTATATCCGTAGTTTAGTAATAAAAATTTTATTTTAGTATTAATTGTAACGGTTCGGTTTAGTAATTTTAACCACAGTATTAACTATTGTAATTCTCTAATTTGTTTAGGCAATGAGTAATGGTATGGTTGTTCATATCTGTTACTATTAGTATCTATAAAGGTGTGATTATGTAAGGGTAATTGCGATAATACGTGTTTTGGGGTCAATATAAAATGATGTATCGTTATCGGTTTAGGTTAAACTTCTTTTCTTTTCCCCTTTTACAACGCGTTCCTTTTACTAATGTAAGTTCTAACTAGTTAATTGATGTATGTAAACTCAACTAATTATTCCAACTACGTATTTTAAACCGCTCTTATAGGTAGGTAACTTAATTTACTTTATATATTACTCTTGGCCATAAATGAACACCGCGTCAATATAGGAGTGTACAGAGCTATTTAGCTAGTTTACGTAAAAAGGAGGATTTGGCTGCTGCCGCCTCCCGCTGCGCCGCTGCTACCCCTACCCCCAGCCCTGACTTTTCAAGTACTGTGTTTTGAATCCCAGCCTTTCTCTTCACCGCCTCCCTCGTCGCTGCCACTGATAACGCCGTTACCCTCTTTCCCTTTTTCTCCCCCTCCTCTCTTCTATCCTACTTTTAAGGGGGAAAACGAAGAGCTTTTAAGGTTATAAACCTTACCTTTTCATTACAAGTAAAAACTCTCTTACTCGTAACGACTACCCCTCTGCACCACCGTAAGCGTAATCTAGCCGAGCTATAACACAGTTCGTATCATTAACCCTTCTCGTATTTTATGTTGTATTGATATCCTTATAAACGAGATAAAAAAAGCTAACCTAGTACGCCGCTTCGAGTTACTGCTAGTTGAGGTATATCGCAGAGACTTTTTAATATGTAAAATGTTAAAACGGTGTATTTATTTCCGTAACCCCAGAACGCTAATAGATACACCTTACGTGCCGTATATTATGTCCGCAGCCGCGGGCAAGTCTATTAACGATTTCTACTAGAACTAGGGTCCGTTGGCCCGCTACTACTACTAATACTAGTAGATTAATAACGGGTGAGCTCTGATTTCAATGGTTTTCAATCTGTAAGCTAAAGCCTGAATACGCGTTCGCCGTTTTCACAGCAAGTGGATTTTAAACGTCCAATTATAACAGCGAATGGAAATCCCCCATTTATATTAACATGCCATTCGAGGCGCTTTGAAAAATAACTACTTTCATAAAAAACCAAATTGAACCTTTGCTAATTTGTAATAAATGTTAACCGGTGGACTAAGGAAACGATAGCCGTTATCTCCGTCTAAAAGCGGAGCCTACGTATATATTACATAAACGAATTCTACGACGTTATTACATGCTACCATAACAAGGTTCAAAAAAACCCGCGATTTTACCCAAGTGTGTATGGACTAAGACGTGGAGTTACCTCTCCAGTAGCGCTGGTAACAACGTCAATGGCGTTGATAACGATAACACCAATAACAAAAGGGAGGGCGGTAGAGAGGAGGGTGGTAAAAACGCGGTGATGTCCTCTCCCTCCCCTTTTGGTAGCAATTAACTGCTTATTTTTATACCAGTGCCAGTGCGCCCGACTATAGTGCAATTCTTTATATAGTAATGAAAATATTTTTAAAAAAATGATTGTAACGTAAGTAACAAATAAAATTTGAAAAAGAGGCTAAGAAAAGTAATAAATATTAAAACAAAAGTAATAATATGTTAAAAGTAGTGCGAATAGTAAATTTAAATAAAAAAAATGTGTAAAAGAAGTATAAATAAAAGATGGAAATACCGATAAAATCCAAAACATGATCTATAAATAGTAGATTAGAACCGCGACAAAGCGTATAAAACGGTATAAATAGCGGATTCAAATCTCGATAAAATACGAAAATCGGTATGAATATATAATCCAAATCACGATAAAATGAAAAAATAATAATTTAAATCATTTAAATGGGATAAGGTCGTAAAATATTTATTATAACTCCAACTAGAAGTTTATTTATTGGAAAAGGTTTTTTTTGACGCCTTTTTCAGGGCGCTTCTAGTCATTATATTTGTTAATTTAGATTTTCTGTCAATTCATCTTATATTTTCAAGTTTGTGGCGTTCATAGGATTCGCGTAAAGCCATATTATCAATTTTGAGGCGTTTATCATTCGTAGTGTCGAATTCAATAAGGTATTCTTAAAGAGATAAAAAAGTTTATTTAAACGACCAAAAAAAGATTTTATACTAAGGTTTAAAATAATTTCTTCGACCGTCATTTCTATGGTGATTCTGAAGTCAAAGCTCTCATCTATACCCTCAATCCCCGAGGCTAAAATGCTTTGTATAACCTATTGATATTTAATCGAACTTTCAAATAAATATTTTATAAAACGTAAATGCTTTTCGTCCCGGTATTTTGTTACCGAAAATAAAACCGAATTTAATCTATAAGTTATAATCGGTATTATAAGCGACGAATCCGTTACTCAAAATTAAAAGCTTTAAAATACGTACATGAAAAGATATGAAATGTAGGTTTCATTTCGAATTACTTATTTTCTATGTAAAGTGTGTGTTCAACGGGTTATATATATTGTCTGAAAGGTCAGTTTAGTATTACGCAGCGACCCAGAGGTTAAATATCGCTACTAACTATAAAACTAATATGATCTAAGAGTTACATACGTATTAGCATTTATATTCATCGGTTTGTTTTTCTTTATTATAGTTAATAAATGTAATTTCATTTATTTTCCCCTTTCATATAAGTTTTTGAACACCCTTCCGGAAAATGATCATTGCGTCATTAAGATCAATTATATGGTCTTTTGTTAGGTATGTTTTAGGTTTTACTTTTAATCTGGCTTCTAAAAGCTGTCTTTTTTCAAATGCAAACCACTAGTCATTATATAGCGTTAGCGTATTATCGATTCGTATGCTTATTAATATAAATTCGTTAGAATATATTATTCAATCTGATAGTTATGGATGTAAAGTGGACTTATCTATCTTGAACCGCTTTTTATAATACCTTTAATAGATATTATACTATTATATACTAGCTTGAACTAATACGTGAAACCGGTTTTATAATACGTAGAATCGCGCTAAAGAGCCGTTGCTTTTAAATGTTAGTAAATATATAATCGTAAATACGCTGTTTAAGTTGCTCTTCGGATCATATGAAAGCTTATGTATCATTATGAAATTCAATATAAAGTTTATAAAGGGTATTAAAAGAGGCGTCAAATACCAAGATCAAATGATAGCTCGCTCGATGTAAAATAGGCGATTAGGTTATAATGTCTTTCTTGCCGTTATTATTATACCTCTTAACCATAAGTAGGATCTTCTAATAGAATTTTCGGGCCTTATCCTTTACCTCGTGTATTAGAGGGAGAAAAAAACATTATAAACGCCGTGAATCGTCGGTTGAAATTTTTCAAACCGAAAAACACCTTACTCGATTAAGGTAGATATTTCTGTTTATATAAACTATTTCAACTATGTATTTAGGGCAGTAATGATTCATTCATAAAGAATATTTAAGTTTAACTTACAGTTTAATGCTTCTTTTTAGGTAATGAAAAAGTCTGTAACGAAGGGTTTAAAGCGTCTCTTATTCTTCAAGCCAATTCATAATATTTGGTAAGTTCATAACTATATTACAACCTTTAAACCCGTTGATTTTTTAAGTATTAGTTTATCTACCCATTATTTTCAAATTAGAACTTTCAATTGTAATGGTAAATTTTCAATGCTGATTTCACGTAGGCTGTTTCGTATAGCTAATACTCTTAAAATATGAATTTAGCCTGTAGGGAACGTAATGTTATTATAGGTTTTGCCGCATCATTAGCTTTTTACCTTATATCTAGCAACAGTGATAAATTTATATGGACTCTGGGATAAACACCGAAAGTACAGAGTATTAAAATAAGCTTACTTGGGTTGAATATATCATTTACAACTCTAATTACCATTTTTAAGATTAATTATTCAAAACTAGTACATTATAGGTTTTTGGATAGTATTATACATATTCTTTCAAAAAAATCATTATACCATTTACACTTTTCAATAACTTGGTGTTTTTATCGGCATCTATTTATACATATTACCGACGATCCTGACCTTACTATGTTATTTAGCCGAGTCGAAGGATATGCCTACGTCGTGCATAATACTGTCCGAAGTCCGTGAATAAACAGTTAACTAGCAATCTATTATAGTATCTTTGTAATTTCTAGTAGAAACGCTTCGCACAAGTTTCGAGACCTGGAATAATATTATCACGTCAACGACGTAGAAAACTACCAATTCCTCAAGATATATTATATTTATAATATCGTCATAGTTAAAGTTTATATTGTTTTAAAGGCGGAATTTGAATCGCCTGAAGGCTTGTAAGTATAGCTTATATTCGTGGTAAAGCTTTTCTATGGCTTCTAACGTTCGTTTTCCTATATTAGTATTTCTTGAAATGTAAATTAACCGTAAAAATCGTTTCGAAATTTGTTGTTTGAACCGGCGGTATATTATCTTTAGTTTCAGTTACATTAGGTAAAAATCTTTAATTTTACATGTTTTGGGGGAAAACCACTAGGATTTAAACTTAAGGCGAAACGATATGGATATATCATCCGAAGCGTAAATAATTCAATTGTTGAATTTCGAACATTAATTCCAAGTTTGTTTATATTAGCCAACGATAACAGGAATCGAGGTTTCAAGTTTATTACGTAAATGTTAACCAGTCCAAATCGCGTATTTACAACGACCGTACCAAGCAACGACATTTTACCCTTACCGAAAAAACTTTCCGGTATTTTCCTATTCGGTCGAATCAAAACTATGGAAATTTCGCTGCAAACGTGTCGAATTGTCGTTTTCTAGCGGTCAATATTTCAATTACACTGGTATATGGAACAATACCTTGGAATCGGTTGCTATAACTGTTAGAAAACGTGAATTACTACGTTAAATAGGCCTTTAACTCGTTGTTTTCGCAATCCAGACCTGCGTTATATAGAAAAGAGGCGTATTATAAGCCTGTAAAAATTCTTTTAGCGGTTTTATTGTCCTAGGCTATTAGGTAAATATTATTTCCTTTAATTCTTTCCGTTTTGAAGGTGTACTCGTATGGGTAGGCTTTAGGTTTATCCTTTACATGATCGTGATTGGCTACGTAAGTTGTAAAATTAGCTTTAATTTTTTTTAAGTAGGTAATCGGCTCGAAATTATTGTTCAATCCGAATCTACTCCAGTATTATGTGGTTGTTCGACTAACAACCAACCTTGTAGTATATAATACAAAGTTTTTAGAAACTTGTAGAGCTTTATATTCTTTTTCGTAAGTGGTATTTGTATTAAAGTAGTTAGAAAGATCAAAGAGAAAGGGGGTTTTTGGAGAGTGTACGCCATAAGCAAGAGTTTATAACCATTAAACCAGGAAGTAGCACTACCATATACTCTGCTAATCTCTCTTCTGGGTAGTGGTACTTTACCGTACACATTATAAATTACACTTTTAGGTAGTGGTTCGTTATGATTCACTCTGTATGAATAAAACTTGTAGGGTGTCACATTACTATGCACTCTGTAAAAGTGCAATTTGAAGTATGGCCACTTACTAGCTATAGATATGTATCAAAATATCTACAGAGATTGTAATATTTCTAAACGTATAACTTATTGAAAACATCATCTAAAGGTTTTTTATAACCCTTACCGGTTTTTAAACTGCCTTGAAATGAAATTTTTATCGACTTTGTAATCGACTTCCCCTAAGAACGTGCTGATAACCAACGTAATTTTATAGTTCTTACGAATCGTTTAAGCACAGCTATTACCTTGAAGGTAATGAGTACTATAAATATAGAAACTTATATAAAACGGGTTTCAAAATATGATTTACGATTTTAAGGTTTGTTTTCGAATAATTGTTAGTAATTGAGGTTGAAATTGAACCTGAAGGTTTTCAAAATACCTTAAAGATTAAACGGGTGTAATATGATGCCTAAATACCGTATTTTACCCTAAAATTAACAATATGACCGAACTTACTGACAAAAACGTCTTAATATACTTATGTTGTTTCGTAATTTATAGTAAACTTAATCAAATACGTTCATTAACCGGTTATGAACCGACGCTTAAAAATGAAGATATAATTACTATTGTTATTAATTCGTTTTTCATAATTTAAGGTTCATATTTTGACTTCATATAATATATTTAACGTTTATCTATTTTGGTTTCACAATAATGTATTAAGGTTAAAGGTTTCGTTCAACGTATTTGTTTTATTAAGAAATTCGTATCAACCATAATGACGATAACGAAATAACATAGAAATAAAACCTTGAATAAGTAAAGTTCTTTTTTCAAATGTTTTCGGGTCGGTAATAACGTCTAACTTCTTTAAAAAGAAAAAAAATAAATTTAGAAAAAGTGAAATTAACCTTATAATAAGTACCGTATTATACGTATTTTAGATTTGCAAATTGATCAATTTCAATTTTTTGGGCAAAAATATCCCTGTTTTCACTTAAATAAATTTATCTATACTATTTTGAACCGCTATTGAACTAACGAATTTATGATTTTGAATTGCAAACTATCAATATTATAGGTAATAACGGCAAAACGAAACCTGAATATTACGTTGAAAATATTTTATAAGCTTGGAATGAACCTTTAATAACCCTCCCCCCCCCCGGTCGGTTTCAGGATCTTCTAAAACGATTAGTATTAGTTGAATGGATAGATTATATATACATAATTTGGACGCTGTTTTCAATATTTTTAAATACTTAAACTATCGACGGTTTTGCATCATGCTATACGTCAGCAGAACACCATCATCTACCCTCTCGTTTATCTTGTTAATAGATTGAAAATATTATATTCTACTTTATAAAATAACGTAAAAGCCGTTTTTCAAAGGTAACGAGCATATACCTAACCTATATTAACATCAAGATAAAACCATTCAATTATATTATTACACTTGTCGTTTTCGAAACCCTTGCTTTAACCGTTAGCAACTAATATTTTTTCACTCATTTCAATCAATTTGCACAGCCTACCCTTAATACGCTCTAACTTATTCTTAATACATTCGAAAACTTTAACCAACTATTTAGTTGCGTTTAACTAAGCTTTTGATCCATTTGTTAACCACTATATACAATTCTATATTTAATATACTATAATTACCTAAAAACTATGTTCCTTGTCTGAAAGCCACAAATTCTGAAAACCTCCAAATGAATTAAAAATAACAAATACTAAACCTCTAACTCTACAGGTATTGACCTTTTTTTATTACCTAACCCAATTCTATACCCCTTTTAACGACCATAACCTAAATTTATACGTTATTCAACCATTGGTTAATGTGTCAAAATCAGTTTATAAACGAATACCTTTCTCCTGTTTCAAACGTTAAAAGACAAGTATATTTCGAATAATTTCTTCATTATTTTTTCATATTTAATTTTAAATTCAGTAGGGTATATCTATAACCAGAGTTACAATTAGTCCCCGCGATGAAATAAAACGGTATTAGATACCGATTTATAATCTCTCTTTAATATTTTTCTAATCGTTATACCGGATTGAATTTACCTTTGGTTGTTGAATAAAATGGCCTTGGGTTATAAGTCATTTCATAATGTATTTAAAATATGTCTATTTACGAACATTTTTCGCATATATATTCATCTTACGTAAGATAAGAAATTTTAAACTCGTTAATAAGAATCAAACAGCTTTAAAAAAGGCATATTTACCTTTTTGATAGCCTTGTTGGCTATAGTTACAAGTTTAGGATTTATCTCTATAGTCGTTAATAACAACAAAAATAATAAAAAGATTCCTTTAAAGGGGTAAGTTACTAATGATATAAAGAGGTAGGTATAAAAGAGAAACTGTTGGTAGGTATTTTTAATTAAAATGTAGTCGATTATAATCATTTTGGTTGAAGTAACTGGTGCTAAATTGAAATTGGTTGATTGATAAGTTGTAAGTTCTAAGTTTGGCAGACCGCTAGCCGGTTTGCACACTAATATGTATGGCAAATTCTTTGGTTTGTGCCCTACTTTGAAGTGAGTACCTACTACACTAAACTTATAGTTAATCCAACAAATTGCAGTCAATTTATAGTAAATATAATGAATTAATTTTAAAAATATTTGATTTAACTGTATTGTATTTGACTGCTTTTCCAACAATAATAGCTTTTTGTTTTGTGCCTATACGTAACCGTGGCCGGCTACCAATTGGTAGAAATCTCTAAAATCCCTCGTCAATCTGCAAGCTGAACCCTGTCAATTCAAATCAATTTTTAATAAAATTGACATCAATTACGGCCCTTCATTACCCATCTCCGAGCCCTCCATTTCTGAACTTCCGTATACAGGTCTTTCGCTACAACCCTATAACCATCATGCATTCCACCACTTACGTACCTTTTGTTAATAGTTCAACTTACTGGAATTACTCCATTTACCACCGTTACTATTAATAGCATTACCTCAGTAGTCTTCAAATTTGCCAGGGTATCCCTATTCCTTCATGTTATGTATCGGGAAGTTCACATAGCCCTAGATTCGTATAATCAGTATATTACTATCCACAAACCGCTTTAGGGCGCTATTAGGAATACATTTCATTATTGTGTTTACGGGTTTATTCTCACTATTCATTCACTGGATTTAATTATTTTCATGTATTTTGTATGCCTCTTTTAAAAATATTATGTTTATTATTTGATGTTCATTATTATTTATACCCAATTTCACTAGGTATTTTCAACAGCTACGGGCGTCTATCCATATTATTACAAGTATCGGAGGTAGTACAATGTATTTGATAATAATCCTCAACGTACCGTTAACTATTATACTGATGTTAAAGCCTGCTATTATACTGTATATATCCGATATCAACACACTCCGTATTATATGTTTACACTTGAAGTATATTAAATATACAAGGTTTCAGGTAATCGTCAACTTCTTTTGAAACCTCTCCTCGTTGTTGAATATTGCAAGAAACCCGAATTACCATTTAAGGTTAGTATTATTAACAAATGAACCGTTTCTAAAAACTATGAAATTTTCCGTCGTTATATCTACCGAAACTATATTAATAACTCTTTCTAAGTTGCTTAATTGCTACTTACTCCTCTTTGTTAACTTGCTAAAGTTTTTGTTTTATAGATCTTATGTTTACGCCGTGATAAATAGGTTGCAAAATACTTGCGGCTGGTAGAACGTAGCAATATATGCTTTATGAGATCTTTGAATTGAGTATTTCTATAGTTATACTTCGTCAGTTTCATTGATAATAGTTAGGCTCGTAACTAACTTTTTTTAATATAAGCTAATATATGTTCTGTTTTCAACTATAACACTAATAATACGGATTAACGATTTATTAAAATTGAATTATATATCTTTAATCAACGTTTCGATTAATTTATACTTTCAGAAGCCTAACTTTTATAGAATACATTACTCCTCTACTTTAAACCTAGTGTTACCTAGGAAAAGGTTTTGTTAGTTTATATATCTATAATACCGAAGTCTCAATCCGACATAATTAACAGATACGGGTTAAACTTTAAAATCTTTATATCTAGTGTATTTTTAAGTTATATTTAATACGTTAAAAACTAAAAAAAGCCAACTTTGGCTCATTCGTTTAAAATTTCTACATAACTGATCATGTTACCAGCCGAAAACCTGTCCCTCGGTTTTTTTCAGCAGTTTAAACAATATAATCCGCTGAAAATTGGTGTCAAACTGCGTATACATTTACGTTATATAACGTCCATTCAGTGTAAATTAACCGTTATATTAAAAGTTTAACTGACAACAATTATGAAGATTAAACGCGAATTGATTTTCTAAATTATAAAAGATTAAATAAGGATTCAATTCTTACTTTTATCGCCGTATCCTGAAGCGATTAGCCGTAATCTTTCCTACAGCCGATTCGTAAGCTTACTATCAATCTCATAACCTATGCTCGACTTAAAAACTATAAAATCTTAGCCTTCAAATTACGTTGATAGAACGAATTAAATATCTCCTTGTATAAAAAGCCCGTTAATCTCCACCCGGTTGTTTTTTTCAAAGGGTTTACCTGGTATATTAATAATGTATTTTACACGTAGTTTAAAGGCAAGTCCTTCATTGGACATTTCCTTTAACAACACACATACCTTAGAATTTCTCTTCCTAAGTTTATAATTATCTTTACCGTCTTTTTCAATATATATCCCTAATTTAAGTATTCTTTCACGTTGTCGACGTTTCATTAGCCTATTAACGACCGGCTCGGTAATTTTGTGTTAGCTGATTATTTCGACTCGATGGTTTTAGACGTAAAGATCTTTATCAGTCTTAAAAGATCTTTTTACGGTTTAACCTATATAATCTGGAAAGGAATAAAATCGTTAGAAATTTCAACCATTACGGTTGGAATGGTAATATTTAAGATTTTAAACGCATATTCTATTTACCCGGCCCTCTCCACGTAAAAACTTTACTTTAAAAAGGAAGTAACAACACATATACTATTAACGTTCCCTTCTTAGTATTAAGGTTATCGTTAAACTAGCGGCGTACCTATTTCTTCATCAATTCGTTTAATGCTTTTTTATGCGTCACAATATGTTTCTAAGTATTTAGCGATAATAGTAATTCAGTTACTTAATGTAGGTAGGCCCCAAATACCAATAATATTAATATAAAGCCGTTAAGACTAACAATATCGTTAAAGACTTTTACTCATATTAAAGACCGTACTTTTAACTTATTAAATTTTCGATTTACATGGTAAAAACATCGTATGTCCTTTCGACCTTACCAATAATCTAACATACTTTGATAAAAACGTATTTATATTAAATCCTCATGGACTTGATATTAACTTGAAATCCCATCCTATCAAAGTAAGTACCAACGACTTAAACTAGTACGTCTCATGGCCTTAGGGACGTATAAATCCGTAAAGTACGTAATACGTCACATATTTCTATTGATGTAATGGTATTGAAAAACTTAGCACCGTAATAAACTATAACAAATTTAACAACGTAAAGTACTTACTTATAGTCCAGATGAAACATGTTTACTAAAATCTTAGAGTTAAAGTTTTGATTTTCCTTTAACGTAAACTTAAATATTAATGTGGTTTAGGAGTATATTTAACAATAATTGCAAATCCGTTTAATTACTTCTAACAATAATAGGTCCACATTTTTGTAGCTAGCCGCCTTCAAAACCTTGTGAAAACTGTTAATAGCTGGATAGTTAAACCTACGATTAAATTAATAGAGTTCTAACTCTGTTAAATTTAATACTACTATATTCAACCATTAAAAAGGAAATCAGAAATACCCATATTTAAGGCTAAGTAAAAACTCTTATGTCTCTCGACCTGAATCAATTTATCAGTTTAAATTTCAACGTTAACACCAAGGTAATTTATGTATTCAAGGCAAAGAAAAAAGGGGGTGAGGGATTTCAAAATGTAAACAACCATAAGTCTAAAGACTATAATAACAGTCGTCGATACCAGTAAAAATAGCTCTTTTCCAAAGCTAAATCCGACCTTTACTTTACTAGCATCTGTATGATCGAGTTCTATAACTGTATTAATATCCCTTCATGACGTAAAGAATTTCAAATAACCTCCTATGAAGTACCTTACTACTCTAATTTCCGGTATAATATATTAAAAGACCTTCTTCGCGTAAAGGTCTTAAATGATAAATAGGTGTATAAGGCTAGGATCTTTTCATTCCAATGGAGATATGGGTTTTTACTCATTAGACGGTACAAAAAAGTGTAATCAGTGAGTTTGAATATTTATTTCAGGTCATTGACGGTATCTTTGTGCTCACCAATAACTTTATGATTTTTACCCTCCTTTTTATGCTTTGAACTTTTTGGGTTTTTGAAGTATTTAACGTAATCGTAGGGAAAGGTGGAGAAGAATTACATGGGGTACCTTACTCATTTTCCTTTTAGTATGGCAACTGTATAATATATTAACCAATATCTCTGTTTACCATAAATCCTATATTTTTCAAAAGTTTTCGGTAAACCTTTGAATAGGCCTAAAAATATCCCTCTTTATGTAGCTTGTTAGCTAAGGCCCTAATTCCGTGCCAATTATTAATCGTATTAATTAAACTTTACTTATTTAAGGTTGGTATAATACGTGTAAAAGGGATCTTTTTTGTCGTCAGTAAACTCTGAAGCGTAAAGGTATATAACCGTTGAGTCTGAGACCCTAGTCGTTACGGTTGCTAACGAGGAACGTAATTAGCTCAAAAAAAAAAACCTTTATAAGTAACGTTAAGATACTATAGGATGTATTCGAACTCTTTATAGTTGTAATAGCTTGCCAAAACTTCTAGCGTAATTTGTACTAGCTAGTTTACATATTCTCTATTCCTTGTTAGTAGAATATCAGTCTATTTAACATCTAATTAAGAAGGTTAATCATTCTTCCCAACTCTTTTCTATAATCTAACATGTAAAAGAACTTAATATATTCTAGTTTTTATGTTATTGAGCCAGGCTAATATCCTATTCAAAGTAACTTTTAATATTATCGTAAATATTTCGGAAGGAAAATTAATTCGTTAAGTACTAAAGGTAATAGTTTTCGGCTTAGCTAGTAAAAATACTGGAAAATGACGAGTGAAAGCCTGGCAGTTTAACCCTTATCTAGAGGCAAATTTTAAAGAACGTACCCAACTTGACGTCGAAAAAGCTGTATATATTACCGTGTTACTTTTTGTTTCATCTCAAATCTTATCAAATGTAATAATTGCCGTATAATCTATATCCACTATAGATACGTGTCTAGGGGGAAAAGTTATATATTGGTTGTAGGGACCCTTTGAATCCTTCAATTAGTGCTAGGAAAATTGTTAGTTTTAGTAGGCAAGATAATTACTCTTAGATAAATTTGGAGGTAAAAATACAGTAGTCGTACCTACAATAGGATCGCGCGTAAAACCGCTTTTTACTTAATTTGGCTGCGAAAACTGAACGTATTGAAGGGCCTGGAGGAAAGGAACTTAAAGTTTTCCGTGGGTGACTTAGTAATACTTTGTAATGATCACACTAAATACCTGTGAGTATATAGAAGGTGTCAGAGGGTTTATATTATCAAGAAGGTAGCAGAGGTACTGACTGAACAATATCGCAACCGTGCAAGTAATGATCAAAAGCCGTGAGGCTATTCAGAATATATTGAGACTGAATACTTAGATTGAAAACTAAAGATATATGAAGGAAATACTATCTATGTGGTGATGGCCGTGTCCTTATATTCTATGGCCTTCATACCATCTTCAGTTTTGAGGCTTACCGGTGCTCACTGAGGCTCACCGGTACTCACTAAGGCTCACCGATGCTCACTGAGGCTCACTGGTAGCTCAGCTGCATGATGGCCTGTTTCCTGACCCGCTAACGTGCTTGGGTCATAATATACTTTTTTTGGTATTAAAGGGTACTTTGATGTTCTTGCTTAATTTACTAGTTAAGTTAAAGGTTTATGGCGTAAAGGTTAATTAGTTATTTACGACTAGTAATACTGGCACGATGCGAAACTTATGTAAGTGGATTTGAGGAACTTATCTTAGCTTAGGAGTAACCTTGGGAACGTGTTTCAAGGCGCTAGTTCATGCTATTTCTAACGGTTCCTTTTTCCTTCCCTTCCCATAGCTATTATATGTTTTTATTGGTCGAGTATTCGTAAATCATTTCCGCTAAGTTACCGTATTTTAAGATCTTAAAATGGAAGGAGGTTCTTCGTTTATGTAGGTTAGCTCTTAGCTTTAACTTCACTGAATTTTCGGTTTTTTTTCTACATGGTTAGGGTCTAATTCCTAAGAAAACTAGATATAGTTGAATAAAGCTTTAACTTTAACGATTTAATCGTCGTAGTCGACGTCTAGGACAAATCATTCAATGTAATTGGTAAAGTTCTCGGGGGTAAAGTCTTTGTCAACTTCCTTGACTTAAAGGTAGTTACTAAAGTGTTTAATGAATATGGTTTCAAAGGCTTTCATTATCTTTTTCCTGATAGGTTCGGCAATAGTATTGATTTCGGCGTGTTTTAAAGCTATCATAACGAAGATTAAAAGGTATAGAGGATAAAAAGAGTGGTGTAAAGAGGTGGGTCGTAGGTTTGATATCAAAGTTAGTGTTTGTAATTAAAGGTTGTGGGACTTGATCGTTTTTGTGATTTTCAGTAGTAGTGCCCGCAATAATAGTATCTGTAATAGTATTTACCTAGCCATTTGCGAACTTAATGACTTAGTGATCTTTAAGACTTTTAGGCGGTCAATTTCAATGCATTTTCTTTAAAACTAGTTCAGTACAGGTTTCTTGGTGTTTTCGATAGTACTAGCGGTACTGTCGCCACTTTTAAGTGCTTGTAAATAGAAAACGTACTTGAAAAGTCTTTCTTCTAGTTATCTGTAAATAGCAAACATAGCTTTGGGACTTTTCGTACGAATCCTCCCTCTACCTTATGCAATTGAAAAGCGTAACCAGAAAGTAGCTTCTTTTTTTTACATATATTATCTATTATTTACTAAATAAACACTAATTATTGTTGGTAGTCTTTTATTGGTGTAACGTGGTTGATTTTAATTACTGCGGTCGAGGTGACTAATACTGCATTCATATTGGTTGATTAATAAGTTGTAAGTTGAAGTTTATGAAACTGTTAGCCAATCTGCACACTAATTTGTATGGCCAAATGCCTTGGCCTGTACCTTACGTTGAAGTGAGTACCTATTGCACTGCATTTGCAGTCAATCCTACAAACTGTAGTCAATTTGTAGTTAGTACAATAAACTAAATGTAGGTATAGTTGACTTAACTGTACCGAATTTTACTGCTATTCAAACAGATTTTATTTTATTTTAAGGGGGTGGGCTTATGAAATTATCTATAGGAAGGGCAGTTGAAGAGCTAGTACCAACGACTTCTACATGGTAACGAACCGTTCGACAGTTAAAACTTTTTACACGATACTACGGTATTCTAAGCCATTCCGAAACGGTTTTTATACACCTGCTATATCTCTTGGTTCATGAGCAACTTTTACTACCTTTTACGCCATTTTGTAAAATATTATAAGCTGTTGTCTAGGCTAATGGTTACTAGATATGTAGCCCTAGTGGTTGCTATCCATTCTCCTATGGTGCTTTAGAGCCGCTTGAAAGCCATACGAGAATATACCCTTACCTATCACGTAACCGGGTCACCCCTTTTCTGGAATTCTATAACAGTTACTTATCATAGGTTCTATTTTTCCTTCTTTATCAAGGATTATAAGCAGTATCCAACCATCTTAAGCGATAGCTCCAGCCTAGTCCCTTCAAATATAACAGGTTTTCAGTGTTTCAAATAGTCGTATTTTGTAAGAATTCATAAATTAAATAAACTTGATGACTGTTTTAAAACTGAGAAATTGACTTGAATAATCTAGGACATTTTTCTTCACTAATTTCAAGATCGCATCTAATTCAATTCCTGGAACCATGTTGGAATCAATGACTCCATACGTTCATCCTTTCTCAAACACGTATTTAATCATTTCTCGTCTTAAGATTAAACTACCCAATAAATCAAAATGTTCTTTAATATTCTTAAAATATAAGGAATTGGGATCTAGGGAGTTAAAACTTTAAGTTATATTGAAATTAAGGGATAGATCTTCAGAAAGAATGTGAGGTTATTAATTATTGCCATTAATGTTTTTAATTTTGTTCAAAAGTTCTCATAAATAAATATTTTAAGTTTGAGAGCTTTAAGGATAATTATCCATTTAAATAAATTCTGAAAAAAATACTCATTCATCAGTTCATAATCTTTTTAGGAATGAAAATTCCCCGTTAATAAATTTTCGTCCAGAATTTAGTTTCAATTCACTTTTAGATTATCTTAAACATATCCATAGTTGAGTAATTACAAGCTTCCCAGAAGTCCTACAACACCTAAGCGTCAGAACTGGATTCATATATTCATTATTCTTTTCGAATTGGCTATCCATTGTGTAAAATTGAATAATGATCTTAATATGTTTTGTTGAAGATCTCGGTAATTTTGATACTATTCGTTTGATTGTTTTGAGATTTTGAGCGGTGAATATTAACGTTTCCTTAAATATGATTTTAACTAAAAAAATTGATAATATGAATGACAATAACGTGTCAACTTTTATTACTGCCGTGAAAACTAATGTAATCGAACAATCTATCCCTTCCTACTATTATGAAAACTGACGAAAATTTTAGGGGTCTTCCAAGAAAATCTTCCCTTAATCTTGTAATTACATAAAGAGTAGTAGCTTCTTCTTTTACCAAGCCCATTATTGATGAACTAGCCCTCAAGTACCAATCATTATAAATAAATATTTGAACGTTGTAGCGTTGTCCATTCGAATCTTGGGCGAAATAATAGTTAGTATTGCAATAGTCAAGTGGTGGATGTTGTATTCTTTTAAGTTTTGTGGATGATTATCCGATGTGCATACTACGTTATATAGGAAATTACTTGTCCTATGCCACAAATTTCATTGGGAACTAAGATTCATATAACTTGAACTTAATACAGTCAACTTATTTGTAGTGTAATTGACTGCTATTCTAGAAATATCAGTATTTATTTTTGTGGTGCGATGCATTACGAATAATTCTTTTTAACCATCGGATTACCTTAAGGTCCGGTATTATCCATTCAAAAATATTCTTTGAAAAACGGGAATGGATGGTAAAGAGATATTTACATTTAGATTCATTAGAGTTATAACAATATTCAAGGTTTTTACTCATTAGAATATATAGAAAGGCTTGGTCAGCCAGTTACTACAATAGTTCAAAGCTAATATCGTTATACTAACCAATTGTCTTAAGCGTTTTTATTAATTTTTCAACTCTTTCTTTTATTACTTTACAGTTTATAACGAGTTCAATATTTTTCCAAAGGTAAAAGGTAATTAAGTGTGATATATTACACGTTTTCATCAACATTCAATGGTAGTATAATATATTGATTTATAACGTTATTTGATATCAATCTCGTTTTGTTCAATGTTATATTAATAAACGAAACTTGCGGGTTCAATATGAAATTGATATATAATATCCTTTTTACGTACGTTATTGTTAAGGCTTCCAATTCAAATCTTTTTGTTGCTCAAACTATCTGGATTTACTATACTTACAATCAATAATATGGGAAAAGAAAGCGTTTTCATAATCTTAATATAAAATATCAGTTGTATGTAATGATCACACCAAATACCCGTGAGTATATAGAAGGTGTCGGGGTTTATGTTATGAAGAAGGTAGCAGAGGTACTGAGTGAACAATATCGCAACCGTGCAAGCAATAATCAAAAGCCGTGAGGCTATTCAGATGTGTAGATTGAATACTTAGATTGATAACTGAAGAGCTATGAAGGAAATGCTATCCATATGGTGATGACCGTCTCCTTTTATCCTATGGCCTTCATACCATTTTCAGTACTGAATCGTTTGGATCGCCTTGCTATCCTAGCAATCCATCGGCTAACCCTAACCCTGGGTTGCTTACATAAGAGATGTTCCCCGCTTGGTATGTTGAACATCAGACTCTTAATTGCGCAGCCGATCGTTGGCTTGTTTCATGACCTGCAGTTGGTCCTTGGGTTATAACATTAGATTGAATATCCGCGCAATTTGAATCATAAATAAATAGAGCAGTAGTTGGAAATTATTTTATTAGTAACGTCATAGTATTATAAAACGTATTCAAACTCTTTATTTCCTACAATAAAGTAGCGAATTTCCTAGCATAATATGCCATTTCAAGTTTCAATATTCTCTATAACTTGTTGGTAAAACATCAGCCATCCAGTATTGAATTAAGGAGATCTATTTTCATTTGCGACGTTTTTCTACCCCAACATATTTATTTACTTCAAAATACTCTGGTTTATATAATACTAAGAAAGATCGATATCATATTGAAAATAATCTTTAAGACCGTAATAAATCTTTAAAACTGACACGAGATTCATTGAAAATCCGAAGGAAACAATTTCTAGTATAATTGGTGAAAATACTAGGAAATAATGATTAAAAACCTAATGACGAAATCTTTAAATAGCGGAAAATATAATAGAATGATAGCAACTAAATATCTAAAAGGTTGTATAACCTACGATTATATTTCCTTTTACTACTCTAAATCTTTACAGAGATTTTAATCATCATGATTTTAACGGCCAAAGCCTAACTAATCAAGTCCGCAACTCCACTAATACAGGTTCTATAGCACACGCTTTAGGTCTTTCCTCTTTCTTCCCCCATAGACAATTCCATATGTTAACCTGCAGTTTTTAGCCTATGATACTTAGAAATATTTCCCATATGGATTTCGATTGACTAACTTTCTTTGGAAACCTATTTTAGATCATCTGAAATAATTTTGGTTTTTTTTGTTATTACTAGTTTCATACTTTGCTAAGTTTTTTGTTTTGTTTATTCGACTATGCTTAGTTTCACCCTTTTACAGAAACATTTGCAAAAAGTTTCCAATAGTAGCCCGCCGTATTGATTCCTAACGTAAAACAAGTCAAAGTGACCTAATTCCCATAAACTTTTTTTCCCCTAATGTTATAGCTAAATCTTCCGTAATATTATTCGATTATGTTGCCATTGCTACTCTTTACAAGTGTTACTAAGATTATAATAGTATCGTCACTAGCGAGTTTTGCACGACTTTTCCTTATTTGGCGTATGTTTTTGATCACTTTAAAGAAGGTTAGTATGACTATTTTATCCTTTTTAAGGTTTGAGGTCCGACTTTATTGCCAAATACTTGTTAATATAATTTGAAAGTGTTATCGCTATTTTTGCGGTTGTTGGTGTTGTTTCATTCAATGTATTTATGTATTAAAGGATTTTTATATCAATTTTAATATTGGGCGAATAAAATTTTACAAGGGCTATACCATTACTAAAAGATTTATTTTCGCCTTTTTCGGCTTTTAGTCACGTAACAACAATTTCTTTTAAAGTTTGTGCAAAATGAAAGAATATAATGAACTATTGGCTGATGGTTAAAAACTTTTAGTCTTAGTTGTATATTTATTGATGTATCTAAGTTATTCCGCTCATTCTATCAATATTTAATTGTAATATACGTTCGGTTGAGTGTTATTTAAATGAGTAAATATAATTACTATGTCTGATAGCGAAGTACAAATTATTAAACGTGAAGTTTTTAATATAATTATTTGAAATTTAGTGATCCCTAATATATAAACGTGGTCAATTGATATGAAGTGTCGCAATATTATTCGCAAGTAATATATCACAGTGGATCTGGTTTATAAGACTAACTGAATTTTTGACGACTAATTGATGGTAGAAGGTAAATAAAAAATTTTCGATGAATTTATCTCCCACTTATACTTATTCAACGTGTATTATAGTAAAATACCTTTGTAGTTGTTTTAGAATTTTCATAAAAAAATCCAGTTTTTGAGTCAATAATAAAGACCTTATTGAATAATATCCGTAAAAACAATAACTTAGTTTAATTGAATATTTCAAAATATTATTTGAAGATTATCAACAACGAAAAAAAACTATTAATATTTCTACTCTATTAGTCAACCTACTATCCAGCCTTCATGATACGCTTAATTTGTACCTATTTTTCCTTTCATTTTCTAGTAATATGGGAATCGTATAGTCCTTAACCATGATAACCTATACGAAAACTAATACGTTTATTATTAAATTTACAGTTACTGATATATCACGTATTTTGTTCGCTCTGGTAACCACATATAAGACCTTCTTATTTTTATGGATTTATAGGGTCGCGGTTGTTAGGATTATAGTGGTAAAAATGGGTGTTTGGGGTCAACAAACGCCTTTTTAACTATTTCATGGCGGTGTTGCCCATGTTTTCTAGCAGGTTTTGGCCACTTTTGGACTTGGATCCTAATAATGTTTTCGAAATGATACCAATATTCAGGGCCGGTTTCGTAGAATGTAACCCTAATATTGATCCGGATACTTTCAATTTTCTCCAAAAATTACTATTATAGTAATATTATTAATTGCTTTGGTCATAAAAAGGGAAAATTCTATACTTTAAGTAATATCGTGTTTAACATTATTATTATTATATATATATATATAGTTTCAAAGGTTAAAGGTTTAGTTTTTGAGCCTTCAATAGACAATTCGTTCCTTTTTCATCTTTTTTTGTGTATTACACTATACTTGTTTTTGTTTTTATTGTTTTTTTAGTTATACGATTCATAAATTTACAGCCTATTTCTTTTTTCAATTTCTAAAAATAATAGTTAATATATTATTTCTACTTCACTCATTATATGTAGCGAATGTAAAGGTGGCAGATACCGTTCTTCAGAGTATTTTGATACTCGTTAATTTTAGTTAGTTGATAGAAACAGTCGTTTTCCTTTTTACTGATCAGGCGTTTATTATCTCCTTGATCTTGAATTTGTTAAAGTTTTGTTCTTACTACCTCGTATTAGTTGAGCGGATATGTCTTTTAACTTAATATCAAATATTGTGCGTAAAATTTTTTTACCTTGGTTACCCAAAGTTATTAGTACTAGCGCAATATATTTTCTTGTAAATTTGATCCGCTATTGCTAATTCTACGTCGAAAACCGGCTAAAAAACCCTTCTAATTACCTTTCTAACTATTTTACCTTCTATTTAAATTGAATAATTATCTTTTATATACTCCATAACAATTGGAACCCCTTGTAATTTTCATTTTTAGTCGTATTATCCAAGTTTATATTGTTATTTTTATAGTTTATAGGCTTAAAAAGAAGGAGACGGGGATTCAATAACCGATATTTCTATGGTTTAAACCTTGGTTTATGGCGTTTCTACCTAAAATTGTTAATGTTTTGCCCCTCTATTCTTTTAGAAACCTGATAATCAACTTATTTTCTGGTTGAGATCCTCTTTATTATAAGAATAGACCCTTCAATTACGTAGAATTATTTGTCGTGTTTAGGTAGATCTATGATAATAAAAATAAAGATAAAATCAGGGAATTATATTGTCGTTATGCCCTCTCCCTTCATTTCAACGCTTTAAACCTAGTAGCAGCATTAGTATTAATTAAGATTATCGAGGTTTAAATACCGCTATTGTAAAAGATTTTTATTTTATTCCCCTGATTTATAAATTTTATAAATGATTTTTGGACTCATGATTTACATTAAGCTCTTTAATTTTTACAATCTTATTAATTTTTTCCCTACGAAGGAGAATGTGTGGCAAATGGTTTTTATTATGCGTCGAAGGCTTTATAAATCGATGGTCATATCTTTCGACTTTTTCGATACACTTGTTTAGAGGCAGCATTTTGTTAAATATGTATTGTGTGAATTTTGTAATTTTATTTGTACGGTTTACTTAGATGATATATTGATTCATTTTGCATTACATTAATAGCATAAGTAATACGTTATTATGGTTGTTTAACGTTTTGACCATGTCGGCTTTTAAATCAATATTGACAAATTTGAATTCAATGTAATGAAAGTTCAGTATTTTGGCTGAATAGTTACTATTTTCCGAATTGAAATTGAATCCAATAAATTTAAACTAATTATCAGTTAGATTTCCTCACATAGTTGAAAGAATCTATAAAGGTTTCTTTTGTTTCTTATTAACTTTCTCGAGAGGTTTATGAGGAATTATTTGAAAACTCACACTCTTTTTTACCATTTTCTGAAACGTGATCGGTTATAGTAATAAGGCGACGACTAAGCTAGGGTTTTCTTCCTACCTGAAGGCCGCTTTTTTTTATTCACAGGTTTTAGTAACTTTTGATTATATTCGCTGTACCGTTTTGGAGACAGATGTTTCTGATTATACTTTTAGAGGTTTGTTTTCTTAATATAAGGATCATAGTGTTGTTTGTCTAATGGGATATATTTCGGTTAAATACTTCATTCAAAAATATATTTTCGAAATTTATAATTAGAAACTCGTCGTGATTATAAAATTACTTGAAGAGTAGCGTCCCGAATTATAAGACTATTTTAAATAATGTCAAAGCGTTCTAAATTATCAAAGCATATAATATTTCATGACTATGGAGTTACTTATTAAACATTAATTCTGTTGATTCGAATTTTCATCAATATTTAATTTTATAATTTTACCTAGTTATTTTAAGAAGATGATGGTTTCTTATAATGCTTTTGGTTGCCTGACTGGTGATCTCCTAGTTAGAATTGGTTTAGATGATAATATTGTGAGGTTCCTCCAATATATAATGATTTTTTAGAGAGGTCCTAGATGACAGTGTTGTAGACTAACTTTACTTAGCTCTTATAAATGTTTTATTCTTAGAGGATCATGTCGCCAATATTTTTGTTATAGTGATCTTTTTTATGGAGTAGCTTATTAATGATCCTATTAACATAGCTTATAATATTAACAATTTTATCCGTTTGTTGTTTACAGTTGTTTCCGACGTCGTTATCAGGTAATGGTCCCCTATTATTTGTTAAAAACTTCACGTTTCCTTTATTGACTTCGCCTTATTTGGTAGCTGTATCTATTACTTCAACCGGATGTTTATTTTTTTTATAACCTTTTCGACACCTAGACTTTATATTATTATTACAATATTGTATATCTTTCTACCTTAGTTATATAAATATTGCTGAACTCGTATAATAAAGTTATAATATCCTCGAGTAACCGATAACGTTTTCTTTTAAGGATTAGTTTATTAGGTTTGTTATAGTATTCAAATAGCTCCATCTGTCATGTTAAACTTTTTATAACCTCCATTCATTTTCTTTGGTACCTGATTCGACATTTCTGTAAACTATATTATTACATTCCATTCATGCATTTACTAAAGTTGTTCCCTTTAGTATATAGGTTTTATAATATATCGTTTGGTTAAAATACATTTTGTTTCTTTGAGAAACGTTTTGTTGTATTGAAATCAGCCGACTAATTTACAGGTTTACAATTCATACGGCTATCTCTATATTCAAGTTTTTGAACGAGGATTCCAATTACTTTTAAATTTTTGAATATATTTATCAATACATTTAGGTTTAGTGTTTTAATATTTTTTAGGGTTTTAATTAGAAATCCACAGTTATATTAAATGAATTAACGTGAATATAGAGCAGTACTTGTATATCTTCGTTAATTACGTTTAGGAAGACTAATCAAAGTTGTTACCGTTTGTAAAGTTTTTTTTTAATAGCCAGGTTTCAGTAATTTGTAATTTTTTCCTATTCTTTGCTAATTACATCTTTTACTTTCAGCTCGGAGTTAAGCTTTTTATACTTATCCCTTTTAGGTTAACGGTTTAGAGTAAAAATGAGGTATTTTACTTCGATCATGTCGGTAAGGTCTCTGTCTAGTTCACGTGAAGTAAATAGAATAGAAGAGTAATCGTTAGATTGGTATTATAGTAAAAAGATAGATAGATAAATCCGGAAGAAGAATTACAGAGAATGCACGCCACGGATAGAAGGTTATAAACCTCTTATTCAGGCAGTGGACCGTTTACCGTACGCTTTGGAATACCCATTCTAAACCGCTCCACACATGATGCACTTTGCGTCTTGCAAAAGTGTAGCCTGCAGTGTAACACGTTATCATGTACTCTGCAAAAGTATACCTTATAATATAGTGCATTACTACTTGTCCTATATATACTAGCTATAAGGGTATATAGTAATATATATATAAGCAATCTTTCTTTTTTCCTTATGTGCTTATAACCCAGTAATAATAGTGTAGTTATAGTGAGTCCGTATACGTAGCCCTATAATAATATTGTAGTAATGATATAAAATTGTAAAGGTTAAAATTTTTAGTTTTTATAGTAATAGTATAGTTACGGTACTAATTGTAAAGGTTCGAATCAGAAATTTCTAGCCGCGGTAGTAATTGAAGTAAGGGCCTGGCTAATGTAGTTAATTGGTAGCGATATAGTTATTAATAGCGTCTTTTGTAATTTCCGATAGGGGTGTAATTATGTAGGCGTTACAGGGGTAATTACTTAGGTGGGATTACGCTGTTACATGTTTTGAATGAGTATAAAAAGATATATCGCTATCGGTCCAGGAAAAAAAATCTTTTTCCTTTTTAAAGGCGTACACTTATTATTAATACAAGTCCCCAATTTAATTTAACTTAACCTTTATTTTAATTAACTAGTAGAAAACTTTTCAATTAGTAGGTTACTTAAAAAATACCTATATACTAACCTTATCCTTAAATAAATGCCGTGTAAATCCAGGTTCACTAGGCGCCGTTTAGCGCGGGAGCGCTGCCGCGCCGCCGCTGCCTCAACCCCGTCTTCCGCCGCCGTCGCTACCCATTCTCCCACAGCCGCCGCCACCCCCTTTCTCGCTGCCTTTACCACCCCCCCTTTTCCCCTCTTCCACTCCCCATTCCTCCTAAGCTTCTAGGAGAAAGAGCGGGAGACTTCTAAGGTTATAAACCTTACGTTTTCCTTGCGGGTAAAAACCCTTTTATCCGCAGAAGCTACCCAGCGTCATAAACGTAACCTTACGAAGATTCTTCGCGGTTTATATTTCAAAATTCACCCGTATATTTACTTTTCATATTCCTGGGGATAAGGATTAAAAGGTGGATCTGCTTTATCGCACAAAGCTTCGTATTGCTAAGGTACACCGCGAGGCCTCTTTAACGCATAAAGTGTTAAAGGAGCGTACCCGGATCCATAGCACCGGGCCGCTAATACACACGCCCTACGTGTCGTGTATCGCGTCCGCGGCCACGGGTAAGATCGTTGGCGATTGTTACTAAAGAGAAAGTCGTTCGGCCTGCTACCACCATTACGAATAGATTAGCAACAGATACGTTCCCGTTCCATTAATACTAAGGCGGTAATTTGAGGCCGTGTTACATGCTCACTAATTTAATAATAAGTTTCAACCGATTGTTAAAAACTTCTTTTATCAAAAAAGAATTATATGGAGCGTTTCGAAAAATAAATGCGGTTGCAAATAATAAAAATAAACTGATGCTAATTATTAACAAGGGCCAATCGGCGAACTAAGGAGTCGATCACCGCTATTACTACCTAAAAACGAGGCCTACTTATATATTACACAGGCAAGTTTAACGACGTTATCTCGCGTTGCCGTAAGGAGGGTAAAAAACTTCTTATGTCTTTTCCTAAAGGTATACAACCTAAGGCGTATTACCACATCCTTGTTGACGCCGATAACGTCGATAATGGTAATAGCAATAGCGTTAACACAAAGGGTGAGGGAGGCGAAGAGGATAATAGGGACGCGACGGCGTCGCCCTTTTCTTTTTCTTTTAGTAGTAAGTAACTGCCCCTTACGGGTGAGCTAGCGCACCCAGCAACATCAATGTCATTGCTTTCCTCAAAATAGTTTATCAGTAAAAGATATAACTTAATTTGTATAAAAAAAAGAGAAGAAATATGCTAGATATGTTACGATGTTGTAAAATAAAACGGAAATCGGCAAAATAGTAAAGTACCCAATAAGGTCAATGTATATAGCGTAAAGTGTGACAGTATACTAGGGGTGGCGCGAAAAAAATAGATTTTGATAAATAAAAAATAAAAATAGAAAATTCTTCAGGGTCGATATATACAAAACAAAAAGTAATGAAATATTAGAAGCGACGCAAAATAATGGGTTTAAATAAAGGAAAATTCGTAAGGCCACTACACATATAAGTTGCACACCGCGATATAAACTCGGAAACGGCGTAAATGTTATAATTCGGGTCGCTTAAGAATGGAAAACAAAAATACAAACGTAAGGAAATATATATCAACCCTATAAAGGTTGTAAAACCTTTCTAATAACACTTACAAACAACGTTCTTATCGATATAAACGTTTTAAATATTCCGTTTGGGGTAACCTTAATTATAGCGTCCGTTAGGTTTGATTTTCTAAGGATTTACCTAATTTACTCGATTTACCGGCGTTTATATAACTCTTAGAAAGCTATAATATAAATTATTAAGCGTTTTTCGTTCATAATAACCATTTAAACCAAACACTTATAAAGCGAAAAGAAGTTAGTATATATAACAAGAGGGATAGGATATAAACCAAAATTATAAATAATTTTCCAGATCGTTATCGTTATAGTAATACACGAATCGAAACCTCTAACTATATTGAAAATTTCCAAGGCCAAAACACGTTACATAATCCGTTTACACTAAGTAAAACTCGAATAAAAAATAGTTCCACGGCATGTAAAGCTATTTCACACCGGTGTTTCATTACCGAAAACTAATATAAAGCCTATTTACGAATTACAATCGTTGTTATTAACGAAGGAACCGTTAGTAAAAAATAAATAGCTTTATAATACGTATATCTAACAGTAAGAATTACAAATCGAGCTTCAAATTGTGTATTTACCACACAAAGCGTTTATTAAACGATTTGTATACAATGTTTAACGGGGCGATTTGGCACTACGTGGTAACCGAAAGGTTAAATACCGCTTTGAGTTAAGCTATTGAAGCAACTCAAACTCCATGTACGCGTTGGAATTTGTATTCGCCGGCCTGCTTTACGTTATTAAAAAAGACAAAGACAAATTTATCCAACTACCTTTTCTAGACCTAAAATACCATTCCTAAAAGTGATGGTAACGCTATTAAAGTTAATCATATAGTTCTTCATCAGGTATATTTTGGGTTTCGCCTTTAGGCCGACCTCAAAAAGTTTCCCTTGTTTCAATACAGAAAACGACGCTTCATACAGCGTCAGGATGTCGTCCGTCTGTATAACTATCAGTATAAAACCCTTCGAACGGGTTGTTAACACTAATAGACACGGGTAAAATAATAAACTAATTAACTTGAACCGTCCCTTATAATACCTTTAATAGGTGCTATACTAGTAAATGTAAATTTAACCATGTCGTAAAGCGATTTTATAATACGTAAGATCGTTTTAGGTAGGTAGTACTTTTTGAAATCTATAGTTATATCGGCGTAAATACGTTGTTTAAACCGCTATTAAAATTGGGTGTATGCCTATTTTATATTACAGAGTTCGATATATAAGTTATACAGTATACTAAGTGAGGCTATAAGCGTAAAAATTAAACTGTAACTGGCACGTTGTAAAGTAGACGATTGGGTTATAATATATTCTTTACTATCGTCGTTATAACTTTTGACAACCAGGCCGGTTTTTTCGTAAAGTTCTCCAATCTTGACTTTAAATTATTAATCGAATCGAGTGGGGAAAATTCTATAAACACTGTAAATCGTTAGGTCGAACCGTTCAAAATAAAATACACATTAATTAATTATGGCAGAAAATTTTATTGAGGTAAATTATTTTAATTGGGAACCTGAAACAGTAAAAATACCGTCGTCACGGAACTTTAAACTTAGCTCGCGGTTTATCATCTCCTTTTAAGTAATAAAGATACCTACGGCAAATTTTTCTGGATGTTGTTTAATCTTTGAGTTAAGGAGGCAACTCCGGCGCTGAGGTATTGGTAAGCTTAGTGTAGGCAGGTCGTTTTCGTTCATTGACAATAGATAGGACACGTAATTAGAGAGGTAGGTTAAAACTAAAACAGGTTTGGATTTGTCGTTTTATGGGGTGTCTTGTTAGCGATTTTATTCGAATTACAGTTTCGTGTCGCTTCTTTTTATCTCTTTCATGTAATTTCATACCATAATTCAACGAAACGAACTTATAACGTATAACAAATTAATAAACGTATTATAGTATCTAAACCCATTAATTTTCCAAGGGTTAATCCATCAGTTCTTAGTTCTCCAAACCAAAACCTCAGATTACAATGGTAAATCCAAAACACCAATTTCGCGTAAGCTATTCCTTGTAGATAGCGCTTTAAACATATATTTTTTAAACCGTAAGGAATACAATGCTGCCATAGACTTCGCCACAGCATTTGTTCTCTACGTTGTGGTTAGTAATGGTATAAAGTCTATATAAATCCTTAAGTAAACACCAAAAACAAAAAGCTTTGTGATAATTCTATTCGGGCCAAAAGTATTATAAACGGCGCTAACCGTCATTGAAAGAATAAATTCCTTAAAACTAGTACTTTTTAGTTTTTTAAATAACACCGTATACGCTTCTTTTAACAGCCTATAATACCGTTTACACTTGTCAATACCTTATAGTACCTTTACTAATGTCTATTTACATTCGCTACCGGTGATTCCAGACTTAATACGTTATTTTTTAAAGTTGAAAGCCGTACCAACGTCGTGGGTAATCCAATACTAAGGCCTTAAATAAAACTTTAACCAGCAATTAACTAAAGCTTCCTAACAGTTTATAGCAGAAACGCTCTGTATAAACTTAATGGCCTAAATTGTATTGCTGCGTGACGGCATAAAATACCGATTAGTATTAAATATATAACATTAATAATTACCTCTTAGTTAAAATTTACATCGTTTTAAAAGCGAAACTTCAACCGTCGTAATGTTCATAAGTATAACTAGTACTTATGGCAAAACTTTTTAATAACTTTAAGTACATCATTTTCTATATCCTTATAGCCTATAACGTAAAGTAGTCGTAAAAGGCGTTTTGTAACCGGGTGTTTGAAACGGCGGTGTAAAACCCGTAATTCCAGTTACGTTAAATAAATAGCTTTAATCGTACGTACTTCGGGGAGAAAACACAAATAACCGAATTTGAGACGGAACGGTACGGATATGCCATCCGAGGCGCAAATTAGCAAGTAAGTCGTATTTGGAACCACAATTCCGAATTTATTAATATTAGCTAATAAAAGTAGGAATAGTATTTTAAAGTTTATTTTGTGAAACTTAACCTGTTCAAATCGCGTGTTTATAACAACTTTCCTAAACAACAATACTTTGCTTTTACTAAATAAAACCTTTTGGTGGGTTTTCATTCGATTTAACTAAAACTTCGGAAACTTCGCTACAAACATGTTGAATTGTTGTTTTCCAGCTATCGAGATTTTAGCTATACCGGTATTAGTATAATACCTTAAAAAAAATTATCGTATCTATCTGAAAACATGAATTATAGCGTTATATAGGCTATAAACACTCCGTTTACATAATTCAAGCATATAATATATAGAGAAAAATCGTTCTATAAGCCTGTAAAAATACGTTAAGTGGTTTCGTTGTTATAAGCTATGAAGTAAATATTATAACTATCAAAGTCTTTTTCTCTGAAGGTATATTCATAGGGGTAGGCGTTTAATCTATTATTTACGCCTTTATATTCAGCTACCTATATTGTGAAATTAGCTTTTACCTGGTCTTTAAATGTATAATCGATTTAAAACTGTTGTTTAATCTGAATTTACTCCTAAGTTAGGTGGTTAGTAAACTAGTAACTAATTTTACCATATACGATACAACGCTTTTACAAACCCTAAGAGCTCTATATAAATTCTTGCAGGTATTACTACAACCGCGATACGTTTCGCCTTTTTCCGAACGACTGTCCCTGATCTTTATTATTAGGGTTCCCTCTTTAATACCTATACTTTAGGCGTTCGTTTTTTTTTTAGTATACTTTAAATTTTCGATCCAAAACGTAATAAATGATTTCGAAGATATTTGCTTTGGTAACTTAATTTTCGACTTTAGTTTTATCGGTTATACATATCAATTTATGTTTGCCTATCGATATATAAAGGTTTTAAGCGATATTTTCAAATTTGTATAAAAGGCCTTAAAGTCCTTTTTGTGCTTAAAAAGTATAAGGTCAAAATCCGGGTTTCCGCGACATGTTTTTTTTATTACTTAGATGAGCAGCTTGTCGCTTTTATATTTCGGTCTGAGGGCTACGTAATACTTCCAAAACATAATTATTAAAGCGGTAAAAACTTTCTTTAGGTTTTTATCAGCGTTTTTTTAATTTGTTTTCCACGGATTTTCTGGTTATACCAATATAATCCCTATCATAATGTTGGTCGCTAATTTCTACATCTGAATGAGATTGTTAGTGGTCATAATACTTCGAAAATGTATTGAATTACATAAATTAATATATATACCATTATAAAACTTATCTCAATAATATACTGGGTAATGTGATATACAACTAGGATAGTTTAATATCTAGTCTCTTATAAATATTAAGTATAATAAGTATTTTCTTATCGAATATATCGTATAGTTCACCAAAATAGTTTTCGTTCTTATTTTAAAGTTTTACTAAATTGATAAGTTTTATAGAATCGTTTTTATTAGAGGAAAAGCGGTGCGGTAAATGGTTACAGTAAGGGTTGAAGTTGGTGGATATTGGTCCATGGGGTATGTTTTAACGTTTTACGCCGCTCATAATTTCGTGGAAGGGATCATTTTCGGTGTTTCAGCTGATTTCGTTTTATTCGAACGGGGTATTAGCCGTGTTTAGTAAGTGGTTTAGTATTTCGTTTTATTTAACAATATATACTTGTTTCAGGGTGTATTTTACGCGTGTGGTGGATAAATATTGTAGTCGCTTCTTTTCTTTCTCGAAATATATGTTTTCAATTTGAGGTATAGGTATGATATTGGATCGTTCCACGCTTTATATTCGTATATTTCGTCGTTGGGTTCGCATATCATCTACCATATGTTTCTTATATTCTATTAGGTAATAATATTTCACAAATTTTGTTTCATACACATCTTTATCTTTCCAGTCCAATAAGTTGTTAAGTCGTATTATCTCGAATACAGATTTTTATAAGGCGGCTATTTCTTCTTTCTTAATTATTAATATTTTTTCTTCGTAATTAAATTCGTAAGGTTTTGTTAATAAAAATGTTTACTATTTTATATATACCTAAAGGCTAATTAGAAGATCTTTTATAAAAATTATGCAGTATATTAGGTTCATGGGTTTTCTCTATTATTAGCGACAAATAATAGTTAAAATATACGTATTTTTCGTATATAAGTCTAGTTTTTTAATTGGTAAATCGATGGTATTATCCCAAAGGCACAGGTTTATTTCGTATATTATAGCTTTTCTAATTTCTATATACTCGACTAAAAGATTGAAGTAAACGTTAGTTTCTTCCGGTGTTATTAGTATTAGGGTTATGATTGTAATTCTTTTCAAAGTGGTTAGAGAATATGATTCCTATATACATCTAAAATATTGGAGCGGCGTAAAATAATAGTTTTACGCCGGAGTTGGATTTAGGTACGTTTAAATTTCAATATTTAAGGTGGTTCGTTTTACAAACAGGAAATACAAAAGAAATGAAATGAATGAACGGTAGAAATGAAGCTATTAACACTGACAAATATAAATACATTTTAAACGATATGTAATCAAAACGTAATTACAAAGTAATTAGGAGTTTTGAATTAATTTTATTAACGCTTGATAAATTTATACTGGTTAAATAATGCAAAAATTAAACTTCGTAAAATTTAAACTTGAAATATATAAAGCGAACGTAAAAAGCGAATGAGGTAAAGGAAATATAAGTATAGGAAATTATATTATGTAGTTATATGTATGGGTTTTGGTTCGTATTTAATAAGTGGTTCAGATTATCGAATCGTAGTCGCTTTTGCTAAATAGAACGGTTTGTTTATTTCGTTTTTAACCTCTCTTGGTTTCTTAAACGGGTTGAATATTATATTCGTAACATCTTTTGTATTTCGTAAGCGGTTTAGGTATCGAGTTTCAACCGGACGGGTCTTAACAAAGGGTTTCCAAACTTGGAAGTTTTGGCTTACATAGATGATACGTAATAGGAAGCTTTCCAAAAAGTACTCGGGTATGTTAACGCGCCAAAAAAGGGTTAATAATAGCGTAACGAGGATTTTATTAAATAAAACTCCAAATAAGGTTCAATAATATTGTACCAGAGTTAATCTTTTAAAAATTACTTAGTTTTTACAGTTTTTATATACATTCCATGTAATTTTCATAAAGATGTAGTATTAAACTATAAATAGATAAAACCGTCATAATATCCCGCTATAAGTATTTTACTTGTATTTATCCCTTTTTTCCTAGACTATTTATAGTCGACTGAGTTGACTACTAATTAATGTTGGTAAGGTCTTTGCTTATTTCCTCTAAAGTAAAAAGAATAAAAAAGTGATCTTTACATTGGTATTATAGTCAAAAGATAGATAAGTAGATCCGGAAGAAGTATTCTAGAGTGTATATGCCACGGATGGGAGGTTATAAACCTTTCATCCAGGAAGTAGCCCTTTTGCCCTGCGCTCTAGAATACCCATTCCAAACCACACCACGCATGATGTACTTTGCGTCTTGTAAGAGTGTAGCCTACAGCATGACACGTTATCGTGCATTCTGCATGAGTGCAACTTACAATAAAGTGCATTATTACTTGGCCTATGTATACTAGCTATAGGGGTATATATCAATATTTATAGATAACATTATTAATATATTATACTGGATTATAATGTGATAATAGGCTGTTATTCGTTAATCCTCCCTACTATATAAGTCTAATGATAATATTTATAAGTCTGATTACTCTTTTTACCACATAAATAACAGAATTTACGTTAATGTACAGTATTTAATTTTTTGTCGGTCGGTTTGCACGTTTAACTATAGCTAGGTAGGCCATTTCATCATCTTCAAATTTTATCATAGAATTTCTTTTTTTGACTTAAATCGTTAAATAAAGGTTTTTCCTATTTTATCTACATCGTTGCTTAAATCGTTTTTTTTATTAATCCCGTACCTAGCTAATAGCCTTTAAATAATATTAAAGTCTAACTTACCCGCGGCCGCATTTAGAAACACAAGATAACATTTTTGAAAAATCAGAGTAATATGAATTTAATGTTGATAGAGCTTTAGATGTTGCAACGTTGTCGATTCTATTGGTCGAAGTACCAGTAGTATTACGTAGTCAAGTGGTGGATGTATTGTTCTAGGTTAGGTAGACCGCTAGCCGGTCTGCACAGTAATTTGTATAGCCCATTGCTTGGCTCATGCTCTAGTGTGAAGTAGGCTCATACTGTAATTGACTTACAACCAATACAGTAGGGCCACACAAAATAATACACTCAACTTGCAGTCAATATCGTCAACTTTACTATAAGTAAAGTTAATCTACTGCACTGCAATTACTATTATTTTAACATTGAAATATATTTTAAACTTTTATAATGACGATGGCCTCTATTTTCTCGTTAAGTAGCCCAATTACGTACTCGGTAAACGACCAATTTCTCACTTCAAAGTCTACAACATTACCATAATATATTACTACTTTATTCAAATTATCAAATGAAAACTATGAACCTCCAACGCGCCTTAATCTAAACATTTTTCTCGGTTTAAGGTTCGGTTTAGCATAGTTATATTATACAATTGATATGTTTTATGTGACTTGACCCTTATATAAGCCCCTTTTTTTTTAACATGCTATAAACATATGGTTGATAGTTTATAAATTTATATGTGTTAGAATAGCAGTTATATTCAGTATAGTCAAGTTAGCTATACTTATAGTCAGTGGATGGTATTTACTGAAAATTGACTTCAGTTTGTAGGATTAACAGTAAGTGTAGTACAGTAGGTATCCACTTCAGCGTGGGACACTGGTCAAAGCGTGTGGTTATACAAATTATTGTGTAAACCGGCTAACGGTCTGCCAAACTTAGAACTTACAACTCATCAACCAGAACCAATTTCAATTCAATACCAGTTACTTCGACCACAATAATTCAAATTGACTACATTATAACGATAAAGGTCTACCAACACTGAATAGTACTTATTAGGTTAAGTAAAAATGAGCTTGGTAGAAAAAGAAGCTACTTTACTATTATTACCCTTTATTTGGGTAAGATAAAAGAAATATTTTTGTGAAGAGCCCTTATAATCTGTGCAGTTGTTTGCAGTAACCATCAGGGAAGACTTATAGGCTATATAGTTGTTTGCGGTAATCTATAAGTAAACAATGATATAGTTACTAAAAACACTAAGAAATATTCATTAATCTTTCTTAAAATCGTTGATATCAACCGCTTAAAAGTCTTGAATATTATTTGGTCAGAAAGTAAGAAAACGACTATGTCATTATTACTATTATAGGTACTACTATTGAAAATTTCAAATCGTGAAAACAACTAAGTTTTACGACATTCAATTTAAAATAATAAATGTAACAGTATACCTACGACCTACTTCTTTACACCACTTTTTTAGTCTATACCTTTTAATTTTCGTTACGATGGCTCTAAAATACGTTTCAAATAATATTGTTAACGACTCTAACTGAAAGAAAGTAATTAAAAGCTTCGGCGTTATCTTTATAAAGTACTATAATGAAAACCTCTGATCTACAAACACCGACAAAGATTTCTTGATCGAATACCTTACCAACGTCATCGGGCGTAACATCTTCAATATAAACACTACCGGAAACTTTTAAGAATCTGGAGCACTTGATAACTTTAAAGAATAGTTTATGGAATAAACTTTCAATATGTAAATGAATTTAGACTAATAGGCTAAAATGAGGGAGAGGTCTGAGTTATAAAACCGAGGTGTTGATATCCACGGGGAAAAAAAGGGAAGGAACGTAGTCTAATATTCGGACTATACGAATGCACCACAAATAAAGACTCTAAATAAATTAAGGTCAAATAAAAAGGTATCGCTAATAATGGAATTACTTAACGCCCATATACACATTCTCAAGGCTTTGACCAATATTAAATAAGTTTTTCAAACTCTATTACGTGACATTAATAGTCTAATACTATTAATCGTAAGAAATTAATCAACTTATATACCGCAAGTCTTTAAATCTACCAATCAATTAAGCAGAAATCTTAATGTACTCCTTAATATCAAAAGGAGTATCACTAAGTTCCCTGCATTGAAAACCCTCAAACCAATTTTACTCAAGCCCCTTCAAACGTCCAGTTCCAATAGCTAAATCAAGGGAAAAACGGCTTTATATACGAGTTTATTATAGGTACAACCACTAGTTTTTTGCATTTAAACTTGGCCAAAGGCAATTATTCTACACACTCATACCAGTACATTCTTTAATATTATTTGAGAGATTTAAATGGCCCCTAACACTAATATATTCCACTTCCCCCTTGACAAAAACCTATAGTAAATACGGATTATACGGCAATCCCCACATTCGTTAAAATATATTTTTTAAAATGAGAGATGTAACGGCAAGTTGTATAACCCCTTCGAAGTCAAATTAAGCCTGTTCTTAAACATCTACCGCCAAATAAGGGTTGAAATTCCATATTTTCACTCGTTACTTCCCAATTTCTTTATTAGTTAAGCCGAAGATTACTAAATTCGGTACCTAACGAATTATTCCCCTTTTCATAAAATTCACGATAGTTGTAGGAGCTACTTTGAATATATTATGAATATTACCCAATACTATCCCGACTGGAACATTGTCAGGTGGTTCTAAGTATTCAATTACAAGAAAGAGACGTGAAACAAGATAGACCTCTTTAATTAAATATTTGATAGGTTAATACTTTGTTAACAAGTAATGAAACAAGTCAAAGTTGGCGAGAGCATACTTCGCCAACAAATCCTCCAAACAATTACGGGTTATAAAGAAGTTTAATATGTCCTATAATACCCTAACAATACTTATAAAGGGTTTTTTTTAGCTAGTTGTGTTTCTCGTTAGCGACTGTAACAACTTATATCTCAAGATTGACTGATATGTACTCTTAAGTTTCGAAATTTTACGATAACCAAAAAAAAAACCTTCCACGTATATTATATTGATTGTAAGTACAGAGATCCCAGTTAATAAAATTAACGGAAAGGCCGAACCTGGAGACGAAATCGAGTTACTTACAGAACAAGGTATTACTTTTCTTCAAGGTCATGAAGTTAGCTAAATAAGTTTACTTTAAAAATTAAGAAATATGGAATTTACAGTAAATGAAGCTTCTGGTTAACACGCTATACTATTACTAAAAGCGAGTTCAAGCAGAAAATATACTATATATAATTCCCTGTTACTTTTAATTAGGGTTACGTTGAATATACTATAAACTTTAAAGAAAATGAAGTTAAAAAGAGAAAAATTAGCCTAAGGCCATCTATTAATACGACAATACCGACACAGGTTTAGAAACAACGTAATAACTCGCCAACTATGTCTTCTTTTACCGCCTAATAGGTTAAAACCCCTATAATTGAAATGAAGACAAATATTATAGCTTTATATACCTCTGTACCATTCAAAATCGCTACGAGGAATAGGATTCTTAGAGTATTATACCGGATACTAGGACAACGCGATACTTAACAGGAGTGTATTCATAATACTTCCCATTACGAAAAGATACGAATACAGTTACGTAACTTAACTATATGAATACAAGTAAAGCTAAAGTCAGCTTTAGCCTTAAAAAGATTCTTTTTACTAGTATCAACGACTATGACTACTGTCGTTGGTCCTGTTATTTTCTATATATAAAAATCGCATATGTTTTTAATTCTTTACCTTAATAAAATGAAAACCCTAAGCGTTAACATTAACATTTAAACAAATAAAATAATTTACGTTAAAAATAGCAAAAAGCTTTTACTTAGCCTTCAATAAAAGAATTTCTAGTTTTACCTCTAAAGGTTAAAGGTAGTAGCACCAAATATAATAAGGTTAAAACTTTATCAATTACATGATCAATTGAATCAGCCAGCAACTAATAGGCTTCACAAGATCTTAAAGGCAGCTGATTACGAAAATATAGATTTTATAACGCTAAATACAATTAAACGACTTCATTACCACGATTAAATACACTTCCAACCCCCCTTAATATTCAAATTCACGTTTAAAAAGATGAAAACTTTAACTTTAAGATTTTAGTAAACGTATTTTACCTAAATGACAAGTTAGTACTTTACGTTGTAAGTTCCGCCACAGATTTTCATGACATCAAATTGATTAAGACTATTACAACAAAGAAAACACAGAAGGTATTAAATACTTTACAAATGAAAATATACCTAGGGCCACCGAATATACTAATTTACGACGTCGATACCAACTGTATTACAATGAAGCTCTAAACTACCATTAAATCCATAGTAATTTAATATAAATAGATTTTTATTAAAGCATCCTAGGGTATTAATTAGGTCGAAAAGGTTTACTATCTTTTAGTAAAAGATTACGATATTATTACCCTAAATATTGAAAGCTTTGAAAGTTAAAAATCACGGATTTAAAAAGCGGTAAAGGCCCTTACCAATACCGTTAGCTTTAATGACATTATGCCAACTTTACTACTACTTAGAGTCCACTCATATATAACGACTAAATTTCTACCATTATTAATTAATTCAATGCGTATTATAATATATATTAAAACCCTAAGGAAACTAAGGAAGGAATTGGAAAGCTTCTAGGTCAACAACTCCCTTAATACTAGGAATGGACCATCAACAACAATTGTATTATCCCTACCCTCTTAAAGTAAAGTCCTTATATAATATGAGCCAAGCAAATGAAATAGGCTATATAAGATATTAACTATTACCAACCAAAATATGGTGGTTAAAACTACTAACAGTTTTATTACTTTCCGAACTACACAGGTTAAACTATACAAAGAACACCTTAAGTTTAATAAAAATCCTGGCGTCGATAACCACGAGCCGAGTAAATTTTCCAATACAATCCTTTCGAGTCTATCTTTAACAGCTAATAAAACGTCGATGGTATAAAAGACTACTTAAAAGGAGGATACACATTAAAGAGAACGGTAACAAGAATTATAGGCCTAGGAAATCATAAAAAATAGCGTAAGTATTTTAAAAGAAGAAATCTAACAGATAATTTGCCTTTCAGTTAAATATTAAAAGTATTATTAATATATCGGGCAATGCTTTTGAATAAAACGACTAGGTAGAAATTTACGGCCTTTCTATAAAAGATATTATTTGACTCTTAATATGAATGCAATTTAAAGGCTAAAACATTATTATCTTCAAATTAAGGATGATTTACAAGGTTAGGGGTAAGACGACAAACCGGACGTTCAAAAAATCACGGCTAATCGCTTAAGGATACAGTAATGAATGTAAAAGATAAATCTTTTATTGATCTTCTACAATCTTAAAAATCAGTTAACGTTTAATTATTGTAATTAATATTAATTTAACTCTTAGTATAAGCGGTTATTTTATATTTTATGGTCAGGATATAAAGTAAACGAATACGTAATCTGCTACCAATTTTTAGCGGATTATATTGCTAAAACTGCCGAAAAAACTAAGGCATAAGTTTTCAACCGGCATGGTAATACGTTGCAATAAACCTCTATACGAATTAGATAAATTAGGCGTCCATGGATTCTCAATGTACCAAGCGCACTTTTAAAACAGGCTGAGTATAAATTCTTTGATGTTGAACCCATATCTTTTAATCACAAAAGGTAAAAACTTCGACATTGCGAATATATAAATTAACAAAATCTTCATTATCGTAAATACTAGGATTATAACAACGGAATAACTTATTATCGAGATGTTAGGCCTTTAAAAATATAAGATAATCGAAACGTTAGCCAAAGGCATATAACTTGACTTTAATAAATCGTCAATCCATATCCATAGTATCAAAGCTGAAAACGATACTTATATTAGCCTCCACCAAAAAGAACAAATAAAGAGCCTTACGACTATCGATAAGGCTGACAAAGACAAATTAAAAAAATGACTAAAGTAAAAAGATCGTACGACTTATATTATTACGTAAAACCAATTGTATGCATCATACAACCTACCCATTACGACACAAACATAAAATCCATAAAGAAAAAACTTGAATAGGTTAAATAAAATGATTTAATAACAACGAAACTATTTAAAAAAGTATTAAAATAATCTCGGTAAACTTAATAATGACAAAGTTAATAATTTTTACAAACAGATTATTTATTAACAATACTTACCTTATATTGTAAATCAGATTCATCATAATACTCGTCAATAAAAAAGGTCTAAAAGGAAATTAACGATTACTAGAGACTTTTCACACTAACTATCCCTTAAATGTAAACATATAACACATAACATATTAACATCAAAAAGTTGCTATTTAATGCTAAGATTTAACATCGGTATAGTAACTAACGGCATATTAAGGATTATTACTAAACAAAGTAAATCATCTCCGATACATATAGTAATATATAATAACCCTCGAAGCCTTTACGAATGCTTATCTTAATTAGGTACGACCAATGAAAAACGTCTAATAATGAACGCAATAGCTTTGTGAGAGGTATAAGATGCCCGAGAAATCGAAGAATTCCGGTAAATCAACGGAAAAATTAACCCCGCCTACGCTATAACCAAGGATACGCCCAATAACGCCTTAGAAAGGTTTGTAGACAGAAATACGCTAACCGTACGAATCGAGAGCTACATAAAGTACCTGGCACATAACCTGGAAAAACAAGGATACCCTAGCAAACTTAATGACTACTAGGGTAGTAATATTAATACTAAAAGTAAAAAGGGTAACGATAGCAATGCCAATGGCTATGATAATGCCAGTAAGTAAAACTACTGGAAAAAGGAACGAAGGTAATGAAATATGTGATACATATAAGTTTCTGGCGAAAGACCTATACACGGGAGTAAATGAACGAAAAACTTGTAAATAAGAAGTAAAGGGACGTAAATAATATTAATTTCAGTACATATCAATCGAAATTTACAGGTTTTTTTTAATTACATGATTTCAAAGATTGCTACCAATTCATGTCCGGCCACGTTGACGAGCAGGTATAAAACAAAAAGCCGCTAGTATTGGAATATCAGTCATATAAAGTATATTTAAGTTGACAACACTTATATCAATTGATTATATTTATTGCAAATTGATACAGTTTGTAGGATTAACTTCAAATGCAGTGCAGTAAGTCTACACTTCAGAATGTGGCACAGGCTAAAGCGTTTAACCATATAAATTAGTGTGCTAACTGTCCAGTAGTTTGCCAAACTTAGAACTTAAAATTCATCAACCAAAACCAATTTCAATGCAATACCAGTTACTTAGACCACATTGATTGGAATTAACTATATTGTAACGATAAAGGCTTACTAGCACTATACCTATAATGGTAGAGTAAAATAAAATAGGCTTAATAGTTCACCCTCTTTCACTTTGTGTTTTTTACTAATTTAAGATTTATGATTATAATTTACTTATGGTAACATATATAATTCAATATCGCTATGAATTATATTAATCTATATATAATACTTCAGATTGATATCTTTGCTATTTTTCTTTCGCTAATTTATAATGGATCCTGTTTTACGCATTTCAGGACGAAACGAGATTTTATGATGGGGTTCCACCATTGACCAAAACCTGACTAATCAAACTCACAGTTCTATTAATAAAACTCTCACAGCAAGCGTTTTCGTTCATTCTTCTCACTTCCTCCATAAACAATTCTACATATCAACTTATACTCTTTGATCTATAATATATGTAATGCGGATTTTCTATAAACTTTAATAAGGAGAGAAGTACTATATTAATCATATGGTCCGTTTAGGATTAAATCTTTTGATTAGAAGTATTATTAGGGAAGATAATTACCTTTAGTGGATTTCTTGTAAAAAAAACCAATGGTTGTATTAATTGTAAATTCGTGTGTAAAGTAGATTTTTCGTTGACCGAGAAATTACAACGAATACTAATAATTCTGTTGACATTGAATATATCAAGAAGTCTATTAGAAATTTTGTTAGTAAAGTTGATTAGGTTTTTACTAATGTTAAGGGTTTTAAAGTCCTTATTTTTCCAAGTAATGGATTTGAAATATTTGTCAAGTTCAAATCAATCAAGGCTTCTCTTCCATTACTAAAACAATTACGCGCTGGAGAACTTAGGCAGCAGGGTTTAAAGAATCCATCAAATTTGAATTTAAAGTAGGATCTTGGAAACATGTACCAGGTTATTAAATCACGTTATTATTAATAGCATTTACATCTTTACCCTTATTCTTACTTATCTATGAGTAATTTTTAGTTGTAACGTATTTGTAAAGTTAGTTCGCTGATGTACCTTTCTTTTCTAGTTTACCTAAAAATAGTATTCATTGTTTACATAAGTCATATCTGACTTTCAATTTAACTAACTCATCTACCTTTTTCCACGTATTTAAAAAAGAATGCCTAAAGTTTTTGGTAAGGGTGTCGAAAGTATCGAGGTTGTAATTATATTTTTCAAAGTTTATATTGAAATGAAATCGGTCAATATATTTGATAAGGTGTTTCATAATCAAGATTTTGTTGACCTTTATAAACCAGAAGTTGTTGACAAAGTTTTGATGAATATAGTGCCAAACGCTGGAATAATTTTCTTTTGAACAGTGTTGTTAAGAATTTATTTTTGAAAATGATTGGTAGTTATTTTAACTATTCCTTATTTAATTAGTTATCTTCGAGTGAAAGGAATGATTGATCAAAATAAAGACCTCGTATTATCATTTGTTATTCAAATGTTTAAAGATTTAGCGCTTTTCAATAACAACTTAACCATTAACTAACTTCCGGAATTTTATGGATCTGATGATGCCTTTTCAATATTAAGTTCCTAAAGAAAGATTATAAGCAATTAGTCTTAAAGTTTCAGTTTTGAAACTAATTCATTGAAGATATCTCAATGTTATAATAATACTATTGCAACTTTTAAGTACCTATAAATAGCAACACACTCAGAAATTATCCATTGTATTACCTATAAATAATAGTATAATATCAAAAGCACTTGGTAAAAGTCTTCCATTTACTTTACGCAATTACAAAGCATAATTAGAAAATAACTTCTTTTACTTAGCTTATATATACTTAGCATAATAAGTACTAATAAGTAATAATAAGCCTTTACCATTAAAATATAATGGATTTGAATTTCTAGCTGAAATAACTAGTATTTGCATTGAAAATGATAAGTGGTTTTTTTAAGTTCGACAAACTATTAACTGATCTATACACTAATTTATATAGGCAACTACTTAATACATGCCCCATACTGAATTGAGCACTACACCGCAAAAGACTTACAGTCAATATAGTTGACTTGACCGTATTGCAATTAACTGCTGTTCCAACAGGTAAAATAGTTTTTTATGTAAACCTAATACACAATAGGTTATACTAACTTGGATTAAAACTATATTATTTGACATTATTTTAAAACAAGCCTATTGTTTTTCTTATAAAAACTCGTGATACCTTTCGCAGATAAAGAGGAGGCTTATTATAATTTAGTTTATATACAAAAGGCGGCACTCCAGCGGCTAGCCGCGCATCAGGCAGCCGTGGACGCATGTGCCCACGTGCCCACTCTAGATAGACGCGCTTGCGGGCGCTCTTATTGATGGCGGGATCCAGCGCCGCGGCGGCGGGCCGTAGCGCCGGCTCGTTAGTTTTCTTTTCTTTTCTGTTTTTTACTTTTTTTTCTGGGTTGGGGGGACGGGACGAGGATCGTACCGCATTCTCCCTGTTGCATTTTGAGCACGTGGACGTTGGTCGGGTCCTCGATTCTGGCCACCCATTGCTTCAGCACCCAACGCTTACAAGAGGACTCCCTCCATCTGTGGGCCTAACTCGGCGGGCCAGTCGCCATCGACTGCTGATGCAGCCTCAGGATTGCCGTCCCGCTGGGCAGCGGCGACAAGGGCACCATGTGGTTGCGGTACATGACCCCAGAGTCGAGGGTGAAGGAGTAGCGGAAGGGGCGCGTGCTCAGGATTCGGAAGCTTAAAGCGTCAAACTCTTCCAAGTCGTAGAAGGTCTTTAGACCGTCAACGAGCAGTATATCGCCGCCGTCAACGGTGTTCTCGAGGCATTGGAGTGCAATAATTTTGGTCAGTTGAAGGAGCCCGGGGCTGAAGGACTCGGGACGCCTGGAATTGCCCGAGGGCGCTTGTCGAGTAACGAGAGGGTGTGCCTCGTGTCCAAAGTCCCAGGAAAACGCCCAGGGCGTGTTCTTCGGGGCGCCTATGCAGGACGCCACGTCCTCGACCGACACGTTGTCTGTGCCTCTGACGAGGGCTCAAGTCCGGCACTTACCTCCACCTCGACATCGCCGGTTGTTTCGTTGAACTGCACCATATAGGTGGGGAGATAGATCTTCAGGCACGTCCGTGATGTTGAAATTCTTCCATCCTGTCGAGGGGCTCACGCATACAGCGCACGTGCACGCGTTCCGAAGCCGCGCCTTGTCCATCCTCCGAACAACGCTTGGTTCTCGCACACGGCGTATCACCAAGAGTTCGAGATTGGTCCTTCGGGCTGAGGTCGGGGTAGGCCTCGTGTCCTGGGGGGATCAGCTCCTATTTTCTCGGGTCAGTTGGGTCGGCTGGCTGTTCCTCATGCTTCTTGGGGTGACTACGGATACGACTGATAGGGTGGAGCGATTGGTTTTTCCTGTGAATGCAAGGGTTGGAACTCGGGAGGCTGGCGCCGTTGGTTCCGATTTTGATACGTTTTGGCGAACCACTGGTCGACCGAATAAGATGCTGAGTCGGGGTTTGCCCACGGCGGGGTGGCTTGTTGGCGTCACATCCGTTGTTTTCGCACTGGGCACGTCATGAACCGGCTTGCGCTCTTCGGGCTCTTTCATTTTCGAGTTTGACGGGTTGGCGACCTCAGGCCTGGGAACGCCGATGTTGTTGGTGTCTACGTCTGCTAGCTGGTCCCACAGCCTGGACTGGCTCTTGGGAGAGTCCCACCTCGGCTTTTTCCAGCGTGGTGTCAATCACTGCCTTCGTCATATCGGCTGGCTGCTGAGTGCCATCCGCGCCGGCTTCATGCGGAAGCAGAACTGTCGATTGACTCGCCTGCCTCCACTGGCTGCGGCGGGAGCTTCGCGTCCGCTTCCGCAGGCGCTGGACTGAGCTGGCGCCCCTGCCCCAAGCTGTTCATGAGAAGCGTCCTGGAGGAGCGTCCTGGCTCCCTCCCCCAGCCCCAACACCAAGACCACCGGTCGACTCCCGCTCCTCGAGCGGCTGCCGAGCACCGTTGACAGCGCCTTCCGTCGGGGCAGCCCCAGCAGCCGCGTTCGCCACCCTCGCACCGCCCTCCCGCGGCCCGGGAAGAGACAGCGACGCGTTGTTGTTGATGAAGGCCGGGCAGGGAAGCAACAGCCACGGCGGCGCTGGCTGACGATGATGGTCGCGCGGCTCGACGCGAGGACGCGGGCGAGGACCATGGCACGGGTACACACACACACACACACACACACACCGCGTGGCGACGGCAGTTGATTAGCGCATGCCAGATAGTAGAGCGCGGCTGTTTTCGAAATCTGAAATCTGCGATGTGCGGCGCGAATTGTCGACGTTGTGGCTGTGCCCGTTGGCCGTAGGCCAAGGTCCATTACGCTGTGGCGCATCGCTGCAACCAGCTCCACCAAAGGCGACCAGTGTCACGAAATCCCACAGCGACCCAAGAGCACATCGCCTCGCCACCCAACAGAGAAAACAACCTGTGCCAGCGACTTGACCCGGAAACGAAGCTGGCGCCAAGCAAGACGACTTCTTTCTACACGCCAACCACAACAAGAACACCAAACGACCGCCGCGCTCGCCGCCCCGCGGCCGGCCGTCCCGTCCGCGCTGGGCACCCAAAAACCCGGCCGACATACCTCACCAGGCCCACGCATGAGGATGACGACGCCCCTGCGCCGTTTCGCCCAGAGATGCGCTGTCTGCGCCCCGTCCGGAAAAGCCAAGCCAAGCCAAGCCCAGCCGCCATCCGCCGCCTCATCCCCCTACCACTCCCAGCCACGTAGGCCACCAAGACGCGCGTCCGTAAGTAATACTCGGATGTCACATATCGAGATTACGATAGTAACCCAGCATCCTCTCGATAGCTGTCGCGGATCTACATACTATACTTCACGCCACGCGCCTATTGCGAGGCCAGGCCCACTTGGAAGCTCTTCGTTAGAGTTGTCCCAAGTCGGCTGGAATGGACCTCGATGGAGACGGGCGGAACCCGGGGAAAGTATGTCCAAGTTGCAAGACATACATGCATAGATTCCTGTAGGCATAGCAATAACACAGCCAGAGCTTCATAAATCTGCTCCTCTTCCCTCCACACAACCGAAGCCTTGACGAGCACCGGCTGTTTACACTTCCACCACGGACACCAAATCGTGAA